>CAJGYO010000003.1:21795174-22145769 GCA_904845875.1 Miscanthus lutarioriparius
TGATGTAAGGCTAATCTTATTATATACATATGTAACTTGTATTGTTCAATATCTTTGTAAAATGTAATAATTTCTATCTTAGGTTCAGACGCAAATTGCCAAAGCGAACCGTGCTAAGTTGGAGATACATCATACAATAGGCACTAATAGTTTTGCTTGTTCTGGACATGAAATGGTACATACTACATAGAACTATAATTACTTATTTCCCATTATGTCTTATATAGGTGCTTTCTACAGATTTTTTATGCTGAAAGCTAAAACACTTGTAGGTTGATGAACTAGGATGCCCTCCTCGAAGGGATGAACTCTATATCAAAACTCATACAAGAAAAAATGGTGTTGCAATAAGGAATGTGGAACCAATAATTGTAAGTTATTCTTGTCTGATTGCTAAATTACGGTATGTAATCTCTATGGAGTGTAAATATTGACATTTCATTTATGTAGAGCAAACTTAAAGCAATTGTTGAGGCCCGTCTAGAGTTGACAGAAAGAACAATTCAACAAGGTGACGCATTTGCTGCTGCTTTGGGTTCAAAGGAGCCAAGAGGTCGTGTGCGAGCTTTAGGTCTAGGACCTACTCCTCAAGATGTTGGTATAGCAGGACTGAAGTGTTACACACCTACAAGATTTTAAATAGAAGTTTTGGCCCGTAAAAAGGCTGAAAGTAGGAATGAAGCTCTAGAACAATGCCTAACACAAATGGAAGCACAAATGCAAATGATGGAGGAAAGGTTTTCACAGGAAAGGCAAAATACAGAAGTAATGTCACAGAATGGTTCTAATTCACAACGTGTGGTATATACTACTATAACAATATATCAGCTAGTTGTTTATCCTCTTAATACCTTGTGCAGATTTATCTCATTATCTCTTTCACTAGGATCATGTCCGTGCATTGCAACGGGAATAAAATAATATCATAGTAATTTTAAGCTTAATCATGCATATTACCCTGTGAGTGTTATTTCTTTATGTGATTGCAGCATTTCACCAGATTTCTCAGCTTTTCTTCAACAATCTCCATAAGGGAACCATCAATCACCTTAAGAAAACACCTTAAACCATTAAAATATATACTCATCTCTTCTATACCATAACCAGTAAAAAAATCTATAAGCCAATACCCAATAAAAGGGAAACACTCTCAATGTAGCTTTCCTATATTATATATATTCCAGTAAAGTTAGAGAAGATGGTATTACAAGAAATTCATCTCATACAAAGGACAGTATTGATCTATCCTTCACATTATTTTATTCATCTTCCACTTCGTGTTGGTACGGCGATGCCCTACCAATATGTAATGTCAGGATGTCAGGAGTGGTAACATCCAGTGATTGTGGTGAGTGGTAACATCCTGAAAACTCTTCCTGATCCAATTAGCAAACATGTTTTACTTCTATTTTATGATCTCAGCTGCAAAATTGCAGCCACAGCTAGCAAGAAAGCCACCACTGACAAGGAACATGTTGCAGAAGTGCCGTACAAAGAGCTACTCAACCCATCAAAGTAATCTACAATGGCCAACCAACAAAGTTAGGATCTCGTAGTCAAATCTCGTGAAAATGACTTTAATGCATGTTAACAAAACCACGGCAAAGAACGAAATAGTTAGGCCTTGCAACATGACAAAGTGCCAAAGAAGCCATGCAACAAAAAATGCATAGAAATTCCCTGCATCCACATTTTTTGTCGACCCGTGATATAGCTAAAATGATTTAGTCGCATCAAGCAGGTATTCCTCGACATAACCACATTTGAAAACTAAAATGATCTATTCAACTATTACTCTCCAACCAATAGCACTCACCTTGTACTCTCCAAACAAAAGTGGATCATGTCAGTGTACTCGAAGAAGATGGGCTTTCTCTGTCAAAAGTCAAACTCATGTAGTATTCAGTTAAAAAAACTCATGTAGTATGGTAAAGGGGACATCTTTTTTGTCCTTAATAATTAGTCACCCTTTTCAAAATATTATTGTATTCATTTGCAGGGGCTTCATACCTGAGAAAAGTTTTCCCCTTACTTGGTTATTACCTGATTCTAACAATGACATTGATAATCCAACAAACTACACTAATGTATTATCCTGACTAACATAAAGTCTGGAAACTTAATGTCAAATCGAAGGCGTTAGTATAGGAGATAAAAGCAAGCCTACTCACCAGATCATTGGAGCTCTTCGTCAGATGTGGCAAAAGGGCAGAGACTCCCACCCGGCTACCCCAGTGAATGCGAGATAGCGTCGTTAACTCAGGGAGGGCTACATGGGCGCACGGCAAAGGACTTCATCTGCATCCTGCCACTCAATATTAAGGAAAAACATAAACAACAGAGGATGGACAGACATAGAGTAACCCACATGACAAAGTGTCCAAAGAAGCCATGCAACACAAAATTCATAGAAATCCCAATGCATACATAATTTTTTTCGACCCCAACAGCTACTTCAGTAGTGTAGTTGAAGCATGTGGGTTCCAGAAAGATTGGCAAAAATGATAGTTTGAAAATGTAGAACGATATTGGGGCATGTTTTTTTTAGGAAATTCATGTGCTACCTTGACAATGATTTCACATGAGTGACCCTGAGGCCCATTACTTACTGACCTACCCAATGCATTTGCTAAGATATAGGACATTGAAATGAAAGAAATATAGAACAACCCTGTACACCATAGCACAAGTCTGACAAGGCAATAGATGACATTTTCAGTAGGAAGGCACTAATAAGTGTTTCAGAATGCAAAACAAAAAATAAGATAGACACAGGCATGGAAGTAAAGAACATGCAGACTACAAGCAGAAAGTAAAATACATTCTACCATATGAATTGGTGTACAGTATAAGTCCTTTTTTATGGTAGCTTCTTTTCTATTTTTCTTTGTTAGCCCATATCTTCCTCAGTCTGCTGCACGATATACAAATTAGCCAGCTGATGTGCTATGTCTATATCTGAAATCAACTTTATTGAATTTATGATATGATTTTGGGAAAGAAAAGATGACTCAATTGCTCTTGAATTAACGCCTACCAAGCTCAATTTAGCGTCAGTATTTCAAAAGTAGCAGTAACATTAAGCGAGCAAATTCAACAACATTCGCAAAGCCTAAATACCAAGCCTAATTGATGTATACAGTTATAAGCACCTCTCAACCTAAAATTCTAATGGACTATGACTTTCAGTATAACTGTGAGGACTAAGGACATGCTAGAAGGAATGTAAAATTCTAATGTTAATGGGAAGCTCATCAACAGAACAACCTGAACAACCTGGATGCCCAAACTATAATTCTAGATCAGAGAAACGAGCTCCAAACTAAAACTCAGATCCTAACTCGTACAGCGAATCAAGAACAGAAGGGATTCGGATCACGATAGTAAGGGTTGAGTCTGAGATGCAATGGAAAAGTATGGACCAGATTCTTGTCGGCGAGCCTGAGCGTAATTCTGGAGACGGGGAGTGGTGTCTCATAGATGGAGAAGTGGTTGATGCACCCGTTGCGGAGGAAGCGCGAGAGGACCTATCCGTCAACCAGGGAGAGGGGGTCATGCGCCATTGGGAAAGGACCCGGGGATCACGACGGGCAAGGGCGACGGTGCGATCGCACGGGTGCGACGGCAAAGGTGGAGAACGACAGCAGTGCGCTGGGATTGCGGGGGCTCGTCCATTCGGTGAGGGCGATGGCGCAGTTGCGACAGCAAGGGAGAGAGCGACAATGGCGCGGGCTACGAGAAGGGGAGGAGATCAGGAGCGCCCGAGATTCTGATCCAGGCACGGGCTACCCGGCGGACGGAATAGAGCGAGCGGCTTTGGTGTCGCACCTGTGGATGGAATAGTTATGAATGTTTTAGTTGTAGAGATTTTGTTTGTAGAGCCCAAGATTTGCAGAAGATGTCCATGAGGCATATCATGATGCTCATTTTCAAGAAGATGAAGCTTATGAAGATAATGAGAACAATGATGCCATTGATGTGGGTGAAAACTTGCTTGTGGAAAGGCATACTGTAGCCCCAACTATGCAAAGCCCTTCCAATGCCGCTCTTGTAATGCAGCCCCGTGCAGCCCCATCTTCTCAATGCAGCCCTAACAATCTATCCCCAACAGTGCAGCCTAATGTAGCCTCACAAGTCCAGTCTCGTTAGTGTAGCCTCACCAATGCAGCCCCTACAATGCAGCCCCATGTAGCCCAGCCATCACAGCCCCAAGCAGCCAAACCAGCATAGACTAAGGTAGCCAAACCAGCACAGCCCCAGGTAGCCAAATCGGCGATGAATGTAAATGCCCCTTGCTCTCATTCACATGAAGAACATGTAATGCTCTCATCCATGCTACAACGTTTCTTATCATAATTGCATTATTTGCTTTATCATTAATTCAGTTCTCATATATGCATTACTTGATTCAGGTTAGAAGGGATGTGATATTATATGAAGTGGTCAGATTTGATACAGTTGTGGCTAGGGGAACAATTATTTCAGTAAATCCTAAAACCACTCTTGGAGGTGTAGCTCTTCGGAAGCATTATTGTGAAGTTGTTGTGAACCTTGTGATCAAAAGGGGTGCAATTCTGCCTCGCCCTTATACTGGTGTGGAGAAGATGGCTGACGCTCTTAAGTTGCCGATTGCATGGCCATACAATAGAGTAATATAACTGTCCTAGTCATTGTTTCCTGTTTTCTCATATGTGATTAGTGACCAGACTTCTAACTAGTGATATTTGTGATAGATGAAGGTTAGCAAGGCATCAACAACAAATCATGGTACTTTGGGTATGTTTCTCCTCTGAGTGACTTAAGTTTATTTCAACTGATTTCCAAACTATAGAGTGGTGACAGTAGAGTAAAAGCACTGAAATCTAAGTAGTTTCCTATAAGATCCAGCTATTAATCCATTATATATGTCTAATTTTAGAAGTAGTAAAATCAGAATTAAATTTGATAAATATTGGGAAGCTGAGTTCCACTTTGCAAGGATGGTTCCATAACTATACAGATTATATTATAGTCAATGTCAGATAGAGGAACAGAGGGGATTGTTGTTGTTGATCTATACAGATTATATTATAGTCAATGTTTGTTTCATTCTTAACATCTGTTGGAACTTTGTCGCACTTAGCACTATTGCACTTTTGGAATTTTGCAAGGTGGTACTTGTGCAGTATGCTGGGAGCGGTAGGTAGGTGCTTGTGCTGTGTTGAAGTAGTGCTTGACATTGTATGAGTGTATAGCATGCACAAACAATATGTCAATTTCACATCTAGCTACTAGTTACTAACCAATATCCAATTATCTAGAGTTCTGGACATGTATTACCATAATACATGAACAATGATACCGTAGTACATGAACATAAAGTTGAGATGAAATATATAATTGTTAATCAGTTTTATTAACAAATTTCACTTTCACTTTGTTCAGGTGGGAGGCCCTAGAGATTCTGTGATGCTGGATCAACACCAAGCAGATATGTCTCATGCTCAGTGATGCTATTTTGTATTTGAGTAAGATGAGATATTTTGTAGATTGTAAGGCCAACATGTATGGCTTGTTGGATGCCATTTGATCTATCTACTAATTAAGGGATGTGTATGTTGTTTCTCCTTTTGTAAACATGGTACAACTACAAATGGTTTTCATGAAAACTTGAGACATGTTTATCCAGCTATGTTATTGTTTTGTGATGTGAACTTATATGGATGTTGAGTAAGCCTGAGATTATATGGTTGATGTGAAATTAATTATATAATCATGTCATGTTAATGTTAAATTAATTATGTAATCATGTCAGTTCATAGCATTGGATTGTTGGTCGGTAAAAAGTTATATACCATCAAATCATTGGTCGGTATAAATAGTAACAGAACATCGGTCGCTATAAATATTAGTAACTAACTATTGGTCGGTATAGATGTGTCGGTCGATATAGATTTATACCAATGCCACATACACGAACTAATGACATCTGTCGGTATAGAGTTATACTGACCAGTGTTTGGTCTCTGACTTATGGCGACACTTTTGTAGCTGCTAAAAAAGTGTGTGGTATAGTGACTTTCACTCCTCTCTAGCTCACTGAATCAATTTTAGTACTGCAGTATGTACCTCGCTGATGTACCATGTTCCTATTTTAATAAAAAAAATTATCACCACATTGTCAGGTCTCTTTCAGAAGTGTAGATTTTTGTCTACCATCTAACCACATAACATATGCCTGACTGAAGTTTGTACCTCGCTTTGGCTACAACTTTTACCTGATTTTCAAACCATGAGCCAAACATATATTTTTCTATCTATACCGGCCATGGTCTCTTCGCCCACGCGTGCGGTGGCGCGCACATTGTACTAGTTTTTCTTCCATTCGCAGGAGAGTTGAAGAAGACGAGCAAAACGAGAGTTTTTTTTTCCTCTCATCTAAGTACAACTATAGTATCTATTCGGATACAGACACACACCACCACACACACGATATACAAATAAATCTATAATTATACCTAGACAACGAACGCAGCCACACGATATACAATAAATCTATAGTTATACCTAGACAACAAACTTGACCATTATGACATACTCAAAGATCAGAGGCAACTAAAATTATTAACAAAGAATAAATCATTATGACATATCTACGCGAGAGGCAACTAAAATTATTAACAAAGAAATTATTAACAAAGAACAAATCTCAAATGTGAGGGAAATTCGCAGCCACCGGCGCTCGAACACCGGCCGGCAATGGGCCTTGCCACCCGAGCTATGCTCGGTTCTCAGCAAAACGAGAGTTTGGTTACACGTGCGCTTACTTGGCACCGGCCGTAGCCCCCAAAATATATGTATATTACATAATAAATGGAAAAACCGAAAGGGACCGGACTGTCAACGCACTAGACTCTACAGAGAGCCCAATTCTTGTCCCCCGGCCTCGATCCAGAATAGACTATTTGGTGTCCCTTCTGCTCTGTGCTCGCTCGATCCAGAATAGACTATTTCGAGAGGCCATATCGTATCGTGGATTATTTATTGCTGGCTGGTTTGGTGTGAGAGAAAAATACTGTTGTTCTAGACTAAAAATTTACGATCGTTTACGAGCAAACGAACAGGCTGATAGCTCGTCCAGAGTCCCTGACTAAACCGCAACGCGCAATTGGAGGCGGAGCTCGTACAGGTACAGTTAGCTAGCGCAGTTTGTCAGGGCAGGAGGGTGGAATGGCGAGCCTCAACGTGCTGCTCCTCCCTGAGCCCAGCTCCGGCCACCTCATGTCGCTCATCGAAGCCGGGAAGCGCCTGCTCGGCCACGGCGCCGGCGGAGACGACAACCTCGGCCGAGAGTTCACGGTGACCGTCCTCGTCGTGCAGCCGCCGACGCCAGAGTCGGCGTCCGAGGTGGGCGCGCACGTCCGGCGCGTCGCGGCGTCCGGCATTGGCGTCCGCTTCCACCACCTCCCGGCCGTGGATCCCCCCGCGGACTGCGCCGGCAACCTGCAGGAGTTCAAATCGCGCTACATGGAGCTCTACAAGCCGCACGTCGCGGCCGCGGCGCGGGAGCTCGGCGCCGCGGCGCTCGTGGTCGACTTCTTCGCCACCACCGTGCTCGACGTGGCGCGTGAGCTCGCCGTTCCGACGTACGTCTACTTCACCTCCACCGCCGCGCTGCTCGCGCTCATGCTGAGGCTGCCGGCCCTCGACGAGACGGTCGCCGTCGACTTCGAAACGTTCGAGGGCACGGTGGACGTCCCGGGCCTGCCGCCCGTGCCCGCGGGAAACATCCCCGGGTTCCTGGGACGCAAGGACAGCCCCAACTTCACGTGGTTCGTGTACCACGGCAGACGTTTCATGGACGCCGACGGCATCATCGTCAACACGGTGACCTATCTCGAGCCGGGGCTTCTCTCCGCCATCGCCGAAGGCCGGTGCGTGCCGGGACGACCGGCGCCGTCACTGTACCCGATCGGCCCGGTGCTGAACCTCGGTGTGGAAAATGCGTCCGACGACGAGGCGTGCGTCCGGTGGCTCGACGCGCAGCCTCGGGCGTCGGTGTTGTTCCTCTGCTTCGGGAGCCTGGGCTGGTTCGACGCCGCCAAGGCGCGCGAGGTCGCCACGGGGCTGGAGCGGAGCGGCCACCGGTTCCTGTGGGCGCTGCGCGGGCCTCCCGCGGCCGGCTCGCGGCACCCGTCGGACGCCGACCTAGACGAGCTCCTCCCCACGGGGTTCCTGGAGCGGACCAAGGACAGGGGCCTCGTGTGGCCTCGGTGGGCGCCGCAGAAGGCGGTGCTCGCCCACCGGGCCGTAGGCGGCTTCGTGACCCACTGCGGGTGGAACTCGACGATGGAGAGCCTGTGGCACGGCGTGCCGCTAGCGCCGTGGCCGCTGTACGCGGAGCAGCACCTGAACGCGTTCGAGCTCGTGTCCGTCATGGGCGTCGCCGTGGCCATGCAGGTGGACAGGAGGCGTGACAACTTCGTCGAGGCCGCGGAGCTGGAGCGCGCGGTGAGGGCCCTGATGGGCGGCGGCGAGGAGGGGCGGAAGGCGCGGGAGAAGGTCGCGGAGATGAAGGCCGCGTGCCGCAAGGCCGTGGAGGAGGGCGGGTCGTCGTACGCGGCGCTGGAGAGACTGCGTGATGCGATTCGCAAGGGTGCAAGGGCGACAACTGCTGATTCGAAGGCGCCGCTCAGTTGAATGAGTCCAGACTCCAGACGTTCGCACGTCTATATCGACGGTGTCCGCTTCGTCGTGGTGAAGGGGGCGCCCGTGTTTGAGCTTGCCGGCGTCGAGCCGTCGACACAGAGAGAGAGAGCACAGTACTGCAACTTGCAGCCTTATCACTTCTCTTATAATCCGTACTTTTCAGTTTGTTTTTTTAGCTACAATAATATTTTTTTCTCACAATAAATCAGCCGAAACAGTATTTTGGCTTTTTTTTCCCCCGAAGTGAGCTTATCGCAGTGTGGGACTCCTGGTTTTATTACTTGTGTAATGATCTTCATGTCCACTCGCTCGGTGTGGGTGGTCACTGCATCGATTATTGCTCAAGTAATTAGAGCACTGAGCGTCTGAGCCTTTGTCGATCATTTCATCACCGACACCGAGAGCAGTCGCACGCGGTACATGGACACTGATGCCGTACTCCATTCAGAACAGAAACTTGTTATCGCCTTATCCTCCCTGCAGACGAAGAGCAAGAGTGAGAGCATGCTTTTTGGGCTTTTGGCTCAGACATCAGACACTGGTGGTGAGTGGTGTGACCAGTTGGGGGCTCCTTGCCCCTCCAGTTGACCTAAAAAAAAGGTTGTCGCCTCATCCGTGTGGTCCGGACGCCATCTTTGATTATAAGTGGGCTTGATCTATTTTTAATTTAATTAAATTTAATATTTTTTAAGAATCACATTAATTGATAGGTGCAATAAAGTCTTAGTTTCGTATAGGATTTTGTCTAAATATAATGTTGATTCAACTCAAATAGGTGAATCGTGTGAGCACCTGTTATGAAGTTGAGAGAGGCGAAGGGCGTGCCACATACACGTGCGCCGAACCGAGCCGTGAGCCCACTCAAGCTAGGCCGCGACATATGTGGTGCGGGGTGAATTGGATTTTATTTGCCACTCAAGCGTTGGATGGAGCCATCAAACGGACAGTTACGGGACCATGTATCGGAAGTTACGGGAGTAATCACTATGAGAGTTCATGTATGTTACTCTACGATTACAGTCCCGTAACGTTGCTCTGTTATTAAAGGTTCGATGAAACCTTAACATTTACTGGCTTTGTCATGAATGAGGTTGCGTTTGGTAGGGATTCAGATTCTTGTAGAAATATTTCAGATCAAACCAGATTATCTCGAGAAACGTCTCATGAGTTGAATCTGAATCACTTCGTGAAATCGTTTGGCTGGTAGGCTAGATTCTAATAACACATATGGGAGGCAAGAGAAACATAAGAGAATCGGTGCGAAACCACCCTTCGACCAATTCAGAAAGTCAAGCCCAATAGGTGCATGAAACGTTCCTTAGGTGAAACGTTACGCTCTTCACCCGTTTAGCACCATTCCAACCGATTCTCGCGAGAATTGGAATGGATCCGACCAACCAAACGCCCCTGAAGGTACTAGATGTGTGTATTATTGCTATGGTGGAGGTGAAGGTATATGATCATGTGTTTATATGTTGATGGTATATTATTGATCTTTACAACCAGCCATCATGTGATTAAGGAGACGAAGGAATTCTTGTCCAATAACTTTGAGACAAAGGATTTAGGAGTGACTGATGTTATTAAGAGTTAAGTGCATCGTAGGTCTATAAACTTTTAGGGTGTCCTCCAAGGCTATCGACTTTCAAAATGCATTTTTGTCCTTAAACTATTTAAGTGTTTTACCACAGGTCTATACCTATTAGTTTAGCGAATAGATTCAACATGACACGCTAAGTAAGCAGCCAACATGAAGGAGGAAAGCTTAAAAATGCAATGACCCCTTCTTTTTTACCTATTCCATTCGCATACTTCGTGTGATCGTGTCCTTCTCCTCGGACGGCACGGACGTGAGCGACGGCGTGGTCCCAGGGACCGTCCACCATGCGTCGCGCCTCAGCTCGCAGCCACGTCGCCCACCTGCCGCTGCACCCCGCCCGCAGCCGCCACCCGGTCCCAGCGCTTGCCGACTCCGTCACGTGGTTGCTGGCGGCGGCGCCGGCCCACGCGTTAGCTACGGGAGATGGTGGCCGCCGCGTTGGAGGGCTGAGCCACTTGTGGATACGAGTTCAGAGAACCGCAGGAAACAAAAAGCCACGTTCTTAGGGGGCCGTTTGTTTCCACTTCTCCTGACCACGCTTGGATTATAATCTAAGCGAAGATTTTCTCGCTTCTCGCTTTTCGCTTCTCGTAGTTCAAATCTCTGAAGCGGCTTACCACATAAGCGAGAATAGGTGGAAATAAGCGAAACGTTTGGCGAGATTCTCGGTTATTTCCACCGAGAAGCCGCTTATAAGCGGAAACAAACGGGGCCTACTCGGCATGCATGAATGCATCCGATCATGTCGATCGATCAGCTTCGTTCACCCCAAAATAAACGCATAGTTTGGGGCACATACCCAAAGCTAGCATTATTCAACTCGATTAATATTCGACAACGTGTACAGGTTGAAGCATTATTATTGATTGATTCCACTGTTCCGTCTTGTTGCTGCACTTGTTGAATTGTAAGTGGAGCCGGGCAGGATGTGGAGCACGCAGTTGACGGCGTTCTTGAGCGCGCAGATGCAGGCGCACCCGTCCAGGTGCTTCCCCGGGTAGTTGTAGCAGGTGATGTACCCGCCCTGGGCGCACCGGACCGTCGCGCAGTCGGCTGCCAAGGCTCCTCCGATCTCGCCGAACACGACGAGCGCTGAACGAGTAATCGATCGATCCAGAGGCCAGTCAGAACGTACACTACTTCGAAAGGTCCAAGGAACATGCCAAGAATCTGATCCGCGCACGGCGCACCACTTATTACCGGACTGCATATGCGTCTTCAGCTATCCTGTCCAGATACGCACGCCGCTTCCTCTGACTCGCCGTATCTGTCGGACTGTCCCTGACGCAGCACGGGAGTGACTGCATCATCAGGCAAAGCGGGGGCTTCCGATTCAGACAAGGATGGAGGAGGAGTCCCTGACGCAGCACAAGTGACTGCGTCATCAGGCCCAATCCAAGAGGAGGAGGGCCGAAGCCCAATGATGCCGGACTGATGTTGAGCTGGACCTCGCAAGCCCATGTAAATCTTCTTGTTATGAGCGTGGTGTTTCCTCCTTGTTGTATATTCGTAACTTCAGACAATGCGACAGTGCCGATGGCTGCGGCTGTGGATTTGGCTCCGGCTGGTCCAACGAAAACGAGTCCAATCAATCCAAACCACCATATGGTGATCCAAGTCGGTGACACTGGCTTTCGCCGTTGATAAAAGGAGATGGTCAACCATGCGGCTCGGCTCTTGCCGTTTTCTGCGTAGGTTTTATGTCGTCGAGTTGCTTCTTTGGGCACGCTGGGCGCAGAGTTGGCATCAGCATGTGGTATATTCTCATGCATGGCCACCACATATCTCCCGTAGCTAACGCGCAAACTCCAGGCGCCGCCGGCAACCCCGTGACGGAGTCGAGCAGCCAGCAAGCGCAGGCGCGGTGCAGCAATCAACGTGGCTGCCAGCAGCGCCACGCATGGGCATCGTTGACGGTCTCCGGCCGGGACCACGTCGTCGCCCATGCTCGTGCCGTCCAAGGAGGACACACCAAGGATGCGAATAGAAGAGTAGAGGTAATAAGGAAAGGAAGGGTGTCATACCGTCATTGCATTTTTAAGCTTTCTTCCTTTGGCTTGGCTGCTTAATTACTTGGTGTGCCACATAAAGTGGCGGAGCCAGATTTAAACATAGGGGGCGTCGAACCGATAACAATCACACATGACAAAATACATATACAGTCAAAGTATACATAACAACTAAATAAATTTTTTGTGTTATAATATAAAAGGAAAAAAAATGTGTTAATGGTGATCAACTCAGAAGGAGAGTAAACAAGAAAGCGCTAATTATATTTAAGTAGCTACTAATTAGAGGGTTATTGTGGGAACAAAAGACATGAAAAAATACACCCTCCGTCCCAAAAAGAATGGAACGTTCCAGGGGGCTGCTCTCCATGATGAGCCTCAAGGCTACCATGGCCCAGGTATCTACTTCCACGGGCCAGGACATCTTCCGCAGCTGGGTGTCGCCTTCGGCCCAGCCCACCCATCGGAGGTCTGGCTCTCCCTTCATCAATACTTATCCCCTCCCACTGCTCCCTGACCTCTCCTTGATTATCCACCTTAACGTCGCCGTCACCCACTTCATTACCGCCGACACCGCCACCGCTACCACCTCGCATGCTTGCCGTTGACGAGCACCGCTGGCTCTCCCCTGGTACACCACCCAGAACACGGATACCCCCACCGACCTCCCTCGCCGACAAATTTTGAATCCTAAAAGTATTTGGGACGGAGGGGTATATGTTGATACCGTGCCTTGCACTTGTACGGTTTAGCGCTGAGCTGTCGACCGCCGATGTACCGTGGACGGACTGTGCTATCAGTACTTGCATCCTGTGTTCATGTGTACTCCCTCCATCTCCAAAATAGAAGTCGTTCTCGCTTACTAAAAAGTCATTTTTTTTAACTTTGACCAATTATATATAAAAAATATATATTAATATTTATAATATATAATTAGTATCATTAGATAGATCTTTGAATTTACTTTCATAATAAACTTATTTAGAGGTATAAATATTGCACGTATTTTTAACAAACTTAGTTAAAGTTAAAAAAATTTAATCTGCACGTATACCGGAACAACTTTCTTCTGCGACGTAGGGACCTAGGGAGTAGCTTTTGCTCAGCTGCCGTGCGCCGACCGCTGGCAAGGCAGCTCCCTATTTTTTTTCACGTGCTGTCCTGCTCCGCTCGATGTTGTGGACTAGCTTGTCACACAGCAGGCGCGGTAGCATGTAGCACAAAACTGTCACGGACCATTTTTAAGCCCACATGTCCCACGTGACACAGCAAATTGACTGCCCTACCCACCTACTACGGTCGCGTTCGGCTGGCTGGCCAGCGCACTCACGGAAACACTGTTCATATGAACAGTGTTGTTAGACTGAACAATATTTTTTTCTCACAACAATCAGTCGAAACAGTATTTTTGCTTATTTTTCAGTCCTGCCGAACAGGGCCTACGCCGTTTTTACTAATATTATGTCTTTTCGAACCATTTTTGGAATGTTCAGTAGCACAGGCCCGTTCGCTTCGCTGAAAAAATAAGATGAAATACTGTTCCGACTGAAAAAACATGCTGAAAAGTACGAATTATAAAATAAGCGAACATGGCCTAAAGCAGGTGCTACAGCTATGGGCCTGTTTGGATTGACGTGGATTATACAATCTGGCTTTCAGAGAATCCAGACAACCTAACTTTTAATTAGCTTATAAAACCGAGAGAGTTATTACAATCTGGCAAGCTGATAAAACCCAACTTCTTGCAGTTCTGGATGTTAAAAGACAAGTCTACCATTCCCTAGACAACAGCATAGTAAAAAAAAACAAAAAGTAAGGGTATTTTGATAATTTTACTCTGTATAGTGCTATAAACCAGCTTTTAGAAGTTATGAATCCAAATAGCCTCTCATTTCAGCTCTTTTATAATCTAGCTTATAGGAATCTGGCTTTTAAGAAGCTATGTTCTGCAATCCGGGTGGATCCAAACGCAGCCTGTAGCTTTTTACTTTGTTCTTTCTCGGAACAGCTCCTGTGGCTTAAAGCCATCTGAAGCGAATCAAATTTTTAAAAATCGAGTTTAACTCTAATCATAGCTCTAAAATTCAAAGCTAAAAGTCCATTGAGGCATTTAGCATGGATCCAAATTCTTTTAGAAAATTTTCAGATCTAGATTCTCTCTAAAAAGTATTTCTTTTATGAATCAAGATTACTAGTAGTACCGAATTGATGGCAAAATTTTATCAGCTTTTCCAGAATTTAAAGTTTTTTTTACTAGTACATCCTATGAGAATTAATATAAGAGTCTCAAAAAGAAACCTAATTGGTCAAATGCAAATGTGCAATTGTCAAGATATAAGAGTAACCTAGTTCACTACTTCGCGCCCTATGTGGATCTGCCAATGAGCGTGAGGAGGCATCATCATTCATCACGGTAGTAGTGGATAAGATATAAGGAGAAGATGGCTGGAGGTCCAAGTGCTTTGCTGTTGGCATGGTGAGGCGTATGATGTGAACCAGTGAGCGAGAGGTCGGCTCATACAAGATAGCGTAATAGTCCTGATTTTATCAGAGGGATAGGAGGAACATCTTAGCTCCAGGAATGAAGTTAAGCCAATTTATGAATTTAAAGTTGTGAAATAAATAAATCTTGTTTGGCAGAGCTTCAACTAGTTTTAGCGTGTTGTAAAAAAAACTAGTTTTAGCTCATTGTTATAGTGTCATGAGAACAACTCCAGGAGACTTTTTACATCCTTCCTAATTTACAGGAACAAAGATATAAAAAAGTGATTTTTACTCAAACGATAATTTAGAGAGTAAATTTTAGAAAGATCCGAGATGCTCGGAAAACTGACTTCAGTGGCTCTGGCTCCTAGTTTATTTAGCTAAGAGAGATTTTCGGGAGAGAGAAAAACGAACTTCCAGTTATATGAGTACTCACTCCAATCCCAAAACAATGCAATTCTTACTTCCAAAAAAATGACTTGCTGAACATTTAACTTATGGAGGTAGATTAATCCTTCTAAATTTAGTGCTTAGCAGTATACCCATATCCATGAGTCCTTTTTTTAATACTAAAAGGTGTTCTTAAAAAACTAAATTATTTCAAATCTAGTTTTTTTTTGCAAGCTAACAAAGATAAAAAGAAGTATTGCCTTGCAAAATGAGACATCTTATGCCATCCTAAAGACCAAGGAGGACTTAAGATCATTGACCTCAAGTCCAAAATAAATGTCTATTAAGCAACTGGATTATAAATTTTCTTAATGAAGAAGGACTTGTCAAACCTTGCTTAGAAACAAGTATTTGAGTTGAGAATCTCTCCCACAAGTCCATGTCAAAACCAAAGACTCTAATTTCGAGAAGGGTCTGGTGAAAATAAAAGATTAAGTTTTGGATTGTGGTCCCTTCAAAATTAATGACGGATCAGAAACAAGATTTTAGGAAGATACATGGGTAGGCAACCGCTCATTCAAAAACCTTTATTTCCACGCGGTGTATATATAATATTACAAATCATCCGCATGATACAATGACCAATATTATAAAATCAACACCACTTAATATTTCATTCTAGAGAGCTTTGGTTGGGGATAAACTCGATGAATGGAAAAACTTAGTAGCCAAGATCACTCATATTAATTTAACTAAGAGAGAGATCTATTTATTTGGAGCTCACATAACAATGGTTAATTTATGGTCCATTCTATGTACTTTCACATGATAAATCAAAATACACTCTTCTCTCATAAGTTGACTTGGAAGTTAAAAATTTCTCTAAAAATCAAGATTTTTCTTTTGATTGTCATCATGCCAAGACAATATAGAGGACAGTCTATATAGCTACTAGGTTAACCCCTCCCGACTTTCTATCCTATATGTAAGGGAGTTGGGGGTAGCCGCTTTGGGCAATTTGCAAATGTTGTAATGATATAATCTTTAAAAATCGCAAATATGCATCTTTTATCGGGCTATTTTCAAGGAATATACTGGCTGCAGTTTTCGGCACTGTTGCAACATGATAATGAAAACAAATGACTTTTTCCAGTTAGCGAGTAGAAAACTAGAGACCACTGTGTTGGAGCTGTTTGCTTCTCATGAATGAAAATTTAATAATAAATTGTGTCATCCATTTTTTTTGTATTTCCTGTTTCTCTATCTCATCAACAATGTCGTTGAAACTATGTAATAATGTAAACGCTGCGTACGAAATACAGAAGCGAGATGTCCCTCCTATTTTCTTTAAAAATAATTTTAAATTGGACCAAATCTATCAAAATATTACTGATATTTATGATATCTAATAAGTACAATTAAATAATTATATAATATATTCATAATAAACCTGATTAAAGATATAAATATTAATATTTTCTATTTATTTGTTTAAATTTTAAAAATTTTAACTTATCTAAAATCTAGAATTGAATTCTCTTCGGAACATGGGAGTACATAATAAAACGATAAAATACTTGTCCACTCCACCCCACCTATGGCTTTGAATCAGGCTGTGCGACACCTGTCCTGTTCGCTTGGCCGATAAGTCATGGCTGAAAATACTGTTGGCTGATTTGTTATGAGAGAAAAATACTATTCATTGGCTAAAAAAAAGACGGTTTATAAGTCAAACTAACAGGTCGACCGTCTGGTTTCCACACATGTACGCAGCCCTAAAACATCTAAAGGAAGTTCTGCACTCACATGATAATAGTTAGGCCCACTCAGATGAAGCCTTGCTCCTCTCACCGTTTCGTGGAGCGGTGTGGCACAACACACTAACATGCAACAGCGTCGTATAGATTTTTTTGCAAGGAAAAAAATATATGCGACGTTGCCACATGTCGGTGTTTCGGAACCGGGAGTCCTTAACCGACCAGTGAATTTGTGCTGCGTGCTCCCAATTCCGGATGGTGATGCAAAGAGACACAAGGTTTATACGGGTTCGGGCAATGGATGCCCTACGTCCAGTCTGAGAAGATGTTCTTGTATTCCTTGCACCGGGGTGCTCGTAGTAGGGGGTTACAAGCTAGGCGAGAGAGGGAGTTCGTCCCAAGTCTCTGTGAGGGGAGGTGATATGAATTACAGAATACGGCGTGTTGTTCGTGCGAGTGTTCGTGACTCTATCTGCCGTCCCTAGAAACGGTCCTGGCCGCCTCCTTTTATAGCCGCAGGGAGAAAACCAGGAGTACATAAGAGAGCTACACGTGGAGCAGACTATTCGATGATGTATTTACTCCTGGAGCAGCATGGCGTTGTCGTGGGAGTTCCCGTAGATGTCTAATCGGTATGGTCTCCACTGCAAGTAACATGCTGTGCATTTGTTGACTTGGTGGATTGAAGAGGCTCGGCGGCCATCGTAGCTGGTCGGTCGTGCCGAGGCTGTTGTGCCGAGGCTCGCCGCGTCGAGGCCCGAGAAGTGACCAGTGCGTATGCGGGTCTCAACGGCCGTCAGGCGGAATAGTGCGAGACGTGCGCCTACAGGATATGGTACCTGTATTGTCAGTAAGGGATGGTAAAAAAGATGATCTGACCGTTGTCCCGTTGCTCCTGTTGCAGCGCACTGCCGATCGTGGCTTACGTAGCGGGTGCGGCTGAGCGCATTAATCGGATGTGACAGCCTGCCAGAGAGACTTTTGAGACGGAGGCGACGAGGTTGTGGGGACGAGAGCCGGCCGGGGAGAGGCGGAGCGCGCCAATTCGTCCGAGGCCCTTCCGAGGGGTCTCGGCGCAGGCGACGGGCGAGGTGGAGTAAGATCAGTGAATCCGAGGCCCTATCGAGGGGGCTCGGGCGAGCCAGAGCGGTCGGTCCGCTGATTCCGAGGCTATAGGAACACGTTCTGACTCCCCACATTGCGATGTCCTTGGTGCAGGAGTTAGGCAAAGACGTTGGTCGGTAACCCCCCGCGCCTGCGGCTGCCGCAGATGGCGGGAGGTTGACGCGATCGGGCGTAGTAGTCGGTCACTTCGTTATCTTTGTGCCATCGTGCGTCTGTCGGAGTGGTTGGGCGCTTGGATGCGACGTTCGGTCAGAGCAGTTTGGTCGAAGAGGCGGTCACGGGGCTGGTGCCGAGCCGGCCTCGCGCGAATCGGAGAATCGGCACTTCTTCCGAGACCCCGGGCGAGGGGGCCTCGACGAGGGGGCCTCGGCGAGGCGGTCTCAAGTAGTCGGAGAATCGTTCGCCTGCTGGGGCTCGGCAATGGGGTCTCGGGCGAATCGGAGATTTCGGCCGAGACCTCGCTTGTTTATTCCGTTGGTTCTGTTCTTAGGGTCTCGAGCAGTTTTTCGATCTTTGCTTGGGGTACCCCATTTTTCGGTATCCGACAAAGAGCCCCCCAAGCCTCAGGGGAGTGTGGGATACTCTCCGAGAGTTTTTTCGAGACTTTTGTTTCTCGGTGGCTCTTGTCGGGTTTGTTTTATACTCATGATTACGGTGGGTGCGCATGAGGCACTCCGCCGGTGTAGCCCCCGAGGCCTTAGAGGAGTGAGTTTACTCCTTTAGGGGCATTTTCTTCGTTGAGTAAGGCGCTCTATCGCATTCGCTAGACCTATGAGAGCGAGCTCGGGTCGCTTGTTTTCGTTTGGGGTGCAGGAGGAGCCCCCGAGCCTGCCGAGCCCTCGCGTGCGATCCTAGGTCGCTGGGTCTCGGCAAGGTTTACAGGAAGAGCCCCCGAGCCTCTGCACGGAGCGAGAGGGCGGTCAGGAGTTCTCCTAGCTTCTTGTATGACCCTCGTGCATCCTTTTTGTTCGGAAGGAGGGGTTGTTTGCCGAGCCCTTCGTCGTGTGTGAAAGCCTAGGCCACTGGGTCTCGGCAAGGTTGCGGGGAAGAGCCCCGAGCCTCCTTGACGTAGCGAGAGGGCGATCGGGGAGTTCCCCTAGCTTTTTTGTACGACCCTCGCGCATCCTTTTCGTTCAGAAGGAGGGGTTGTTTGCCGAGCCCTTCGTGTGCGAGCCTAGGCCGCTGAGTCTCGGCAAGGTTGCAGGAAGAGCCCCCGAGCCTCCGTACGTAGCGAGAGGGCGATCAGGAGTTCCCCTGGCTTTTTGTACGACCCTCGCGCATCCTTTTCGTTTGGAAGGAGGGGTTGTTTACCGAGCCCTTCGTGTGCGAGCCTAGGTCGCTGGGTCTCGGCAAGGTTGCAGGAAGAGCCCCCGAGCCTCCGCATGTAGGGAGAGGGCGATCAGGAGTTCCCCTGGCTTTTTGTACGACCCTCGCGTATCCTTTTTGTTCGGAAGGAGGGGTAGAACATGCCAGGCTATCCTCGGTGGGCGCGAGCGGTGACATTTCCGGTGAGCTTTTATCGGGTAAGTCCGAGTGGAGGCCCGTGCCCCATTCGATAGGGGTCGGCCAGTGGTCTAGAGACGTGCTCCAAAAAAGTACCAGAAGGCTTCTCTAGCGGGTGCCAGGGCCGTTCGATTGGCCCTAGGGGCTCGGTGGTGCCCCCACGGTGGGATCCCTTTAGAGAACTCTTCTTTGGTCTCGGACACGACTTAGGGCATCCCAAGCAATCGCTTGCACTGGGCCTCGGCCGTGTCTGGGGCTCGCCCATAGTTGTCCCTCGACTGTTTGTCCTAGGGCGGCTGTCGAGGCCCTAGATGGCCCAGCCTTCGTACCCCTGGATCGTAATGGGCTTGATGCCCTTTTTCATCGCGTTTTTCTGACCCTCGGGGTGTGAGAGGTTGTTGGAGGAAGAGCCCCGAGCCTCCGCATGTAGCGAGAGGGCGATCGGGGAGTTCCTTGGCTTTTTGTACGACCCTCGTGCAACCTTTTCTCTCGGAAGGAGGGGTTGTTTGCCGAGCCCTTGGCGTGCGAGCCTAGTTCACTGGTCTCGGCAAGGTTGCAGAAGAGCCCCGAGCCTCCCGTGACGAAGCGAGAGGGCGATCGGGAGTCCTCGCTTTTTGTACGACCCTCGCGCATCCTTTCGCTCGGAAGGAGGGGTTGTTTGCCGAGCCCTTCAGCGTGCGAGCCTAGTTCATTGGTCTCGGCAAGGTTGCGTGAAGAGCCCCGAGCCTCCATGACGTAGCGAGAGGGCGATCGGGGGTTCCCGGCTTTTTTGCGACCCTCACCTCGCGCATCCTTTTCGCCGGAAGGAGGGGTTGTTTGCCAAGCCCTTCGCGTGCGAGCCTAGGTCATAGGGTCTCGGCAAGGTTGCAGGAAGAGCCCCGAGCCTCCGCTGAGCGAGAGAGGCGATCAGGAGTTCCCCTGGCTTTTTGTACGACCCTCACGCATCCTTTTCGCTCGGAAGGAGGGGTGGAACATGCCAGGCTACCCTCGGTGGGCGCGAGCGGTGACATTTCCGGTGAGCTTTTATCGGGTAAGTCCGAGTGGAGGCCCGTGCCCCATTCGATAGGGGTCGGCTAGTGGTCCAGAGACGCGCTCCAAAAAAGTACCAGAAGGCTTCTCTAGCGGGTGCCAGGGCCGTTCGATTGGCCCTAGGGGCTCGGTGCCTCCCTACGGTGGGATCCCCCTTAGAGAACTCCTGCTGGTCTCGAACACGATTTAGGGCATCCCAAGCAATCGCTTGCCTGGGCCTCAGCCATGTACGGGCTCACCCATAGTTGTCCCTGACTCTATTGTCCTGAGGTGGCTGTCGACACCATAAGCGGCCCAGCCTTTGAACCTCTGGACCGTAGCGGGCTCGGCGCCCGGTTCCTTAGCTTGGAAGGAATCGGCTGGGGGGTATTTCCCTTCCATCGGCTGACAACGGCGCGCCTTTTGAGGCGGTCTTCTCGGGAGCTGTCGTTGCTGCGCGACGTGGTGTCAGTGGATGGGACATAACCATCTACGCGATTAAATGTGGAGAAGGTGGGCACGTGGGCGGAGATATCGGATCTGGATTATATGCGCCGGATCTGAGGGAAACTTCCCAGATTTCGTCGCCCAGCGGTTTCGTCTTACCCCTGCATAAATACGTAAAGAGCCTCGCCCCTCCCCTCCTTACCTTGCCTGCATTTGCTTTCGCCGCCTCCAAGCCGTTGCTGAGAGCATAAAGCGCCAGGAGAAGAAGGGCGAGAGAGATCGATTGAAAGAGAGAGAGAGAGATTTATCGCCGTAGCAGCGTCCTCCACCGCGCAATGGCTGGCGGTCCTGTCATCCTCCCGGTGGATCCCTAGGAGCGGTCTGACGTCACCGTGGAGAAGCTGCAGTCGCTGGTGGATGCCGGTCTCCTCCGCCCGATCACCGATCCTGACGAGCCGGAGTGGATTGCTCCGGGGAATGAGTCGGAACCGAGGCCACGTGATGGCTACGTGGTGAGCTTCGTCATCTTCCACGAGTGAGGCCTCGGCTTGCCGGCGGACCAGTTCATGCGGGCGCTCCCGCACTACTACGGCGTGGAGCTCCACAACTTCAGCCCCAACTCCATCGCACAGGCGGCCATCTTCGCCGCCGTTTGCGAGGGGTACCTGGGGATCGCTCCCCACTGGGAGCTGTGGCTCCATTTGTTTCGGGCAGTTTTTACAACCAAGTCGGCGAGAGCGAAGGGGGCCCGGAAGGCGTTGAGGGCCGGCGGCTGCACCCTTCAGGTGCGCCAAGACCGGCAGCACCTCTACATCCCAGCCCAGCTGGCATCATCCAACCGTCGTCGGTATGACAGCTGGTTCTACCTTCGTAACGGCGACGGCGGGCTTCCCCCTTATACCGGGCGGGTCGTGGAGAGTCAGCCGGAGAAGTGGGGGTACGGCGTCATCAAGCCCGATCAGCCTAGGCTGGAACCGCTCCTAAGGGCCCTAGGGAAGTTGCATGATCGCGACCTTACGGCGGCCATGGTCATGGCGGCTTTTCACCATCGGAGGGTGTTGCCGCTGATGGCTCGGCGGCGGCGCCTGTTCGAGATGACCCCGAGCGATCCGATCGAAGGCATCAAGATGTCCGCCTTCACCCTTACTGATGAGGAGATCCTACGTCGGGTAAGGGAGGTGGTGGATGGGAAACCGAAGATTGATGGCTTGATGCCGTTCCCGATGCGCCCGTCGCGGGGGTACATTTCCCTGGTAAGTTGGGTGTTGCCGAGGCCTTCGCGGCCTTCTTGCTCATTGCTTTTTTCGCCCATTGCCTTATTTCGTCGTTTCTGCAGGGGATAAGGGACGTGCGAAGCTCCCCACCGCCCATTCCTGAGGACGCCCAGCGGCGAGCCGTGAATAGGGCATACGCTGAGGAGCAGAAGAAGAAAGACGCCAAGGTTGCAAGGCACACGAAGAGGATCCTTGAGCGCGAAAAGCTGGATGCACGCCGTCGGCAACAGAGGCTCGACGGTCTCCCGTTGGAGTCGTCTCCCTCATTATCGGTGTCGGGTTCCTCGGGCGACGTTGGCACGGTCGAGGAAGGGAAGGGTACCCTGGACCACCTCCCCGACATTAGGGAGGTGGCGACCGGGGTGTCTCTGGTAGACGTCCGTCTCGTTGTCGAGGGCGACACGCCCAAGACGTGTGCTGTCAGCCCGGTGGGCTCGGTGGAGGAGGTGGAGCAAGCGACACCGGGGACGGCTCAACCGTCTCCGCGGACGGTCGAGGGGGTGCCGGGGTCCGGCGGAGACCAGCCGGTACCGGCGGATACAGAAGCCGTGCCACCGCCGCCGTTGCAGAGGAGGGACGCTATCTAGAAGCGGTTGTGTCCTCGTTCGCAGTAAGTGTATTTTTTGGCGGAGTTTGTAGTATTTCCTGCTTGCCCCCTGGTCGTATGCTGACCTTTAGGAGCGACTTTGTTTCTAGCTAGAAGCGCCGGGTGGAGGAACCTGCCTTGGCGCCCCGTAAGGCGCTCAAGGTGAGCACCAGCTCCACCGCTCATCGGGCGGCGAAGGCGCTGGCTGCCGTGCAGCATGGCGCGGCGTCGGGCGGGGTCGGCCCGGAGGAGCCAGCTGCTGAAGGAAAGGGCGCCGAGGTGGCCATGGAACGAGCGGGGGAGGACGAGTCCACGCCCCACGAGGTCGTGGGTCTTGGGGCCAGAGCCCCTGAGGCTTCCGAGGCCAGGGCGATGGACGCCGGGGCCACCGAGGTAGAGATGGCGGAGGCCAGAGCCCCCGGTTCCGTTGAGTCCGAGGCGGTCGGGACAGAGGCGGGGCAGGCTTCGGCACCGCCCCTGGTTCAGATGATCTCATCTGAGGATTCTTCCCGGGGGAAGGAGGCGGCGGACGCCGAGGCGGCCAGCACCGTAGAGCGGCCGGTCCCGACTCCTGCCGAGGGGAGTTCGGTCCTTGTCTGGGTCCGACCCGAGCCCCGCGGGTGGGATAGCCCGCGTGTTGTATGGGGAAACTGGGCCGACCCTGAGGGGGAGCCTGTGTTTGCCCTTGAGGACGTCGCCGAGGGGGGCGCTGGGACACCCTCGAGCAATACTGTGAACTGGCGGTGCAGTCGATGCAGACAGCGATGTCTGTTATGCAAAGGGACCTGCCCGGTGTTACCCAGGTACGCATTTCCCTTTGTTGTGTCGCGTTGTTTTTTCTCCGAGCCCCCTTGCGGTGTTTGACGTACGCCTTTGCCTGTTTCAGGAGCTCGAGACCCGGTCCCTTGGGAAATCATTGTTCCTACGAAGGGAGAGGGGCGTCTGGGAGCAGCTCCGGCGGCAAAAGGGCCTGCTTGCCGACGCCTAGGAGCTCTTGTCGGTGCGGAGTGCTAAAGTGGAGGACCTCCGCCTTCGCTGTGTCGACCTGAAGGCCGAGGTGGCCATGGCTAAGGAGCAGTCTACCCCTTTGGTGGCGAAGATCAAGGAGCTAGAGGAGGAGCGGGATTCCCTCAAGTCCCGAGCCTAATAAGCAACGGCCTCTGCCGAGGCCACCGCCGGGCAGCTGGGCGCAGAGCAGAGTGAACATCAGCTGATGAAAGTCGCTTTGGCAGAGGCTACCAAGGCGGCCGAGGCCTCTCGAGTCGAGGCTTTAGCCTGGAAGAACAAAGCCGAGGGCAAGTTCTGCTTAACCGCGCTCCTTGTCCCGTTTGCTCTGGTTTGCGTTCGACCCCTGCCTCTTTGTCGTGGTGTAGGTCTGGAGAAAGAGGCCTCCTAGGCGGCTGAGGCCTCCGTCGTAGTGCAAGCGGCGCTGGACATTGAGGTCCAGGAGCACGAGGCTCTGCGCAGCGCCGCCCGTACCGCCTGCGAGGCTCTGGAGGTCGAGGGAGTCCAATCAGCCAGCTCCCTTGGGCGGCCGCGGCCACAAGAGGCTCCGGGTGGCGTTGCACACAGGTGTCAAGCGCGCCCTGGCCGTCGTCTCCTCGCACTACGCCGTCAACCTCGAGGCTGTCAGCGACGGCTACGTCTTGCCGGAAGATGACGAGGAGGCCGACGAGGAGGTCGCGAAGCTGATGGAGGCGGTGGAGGCGCCTGGCACAGCGCTGGCCAGCCTGTTTGAAGAAGAGGTGGTCCCTCCCGCGCCAGCCGCCGATCCCTGAGCTTTGACCTGGGCCAACAGGGGCCATGTAAATAGATTAGTTTAATTGTCGCATCGTGACGTTTTGTGGTCGTCGAGGCCTTTTTTAAAGTACTTGCGTATGTGCGTTTTTTAACTGCTTTCTTATTCCATTTCTGAGCCTATGCCCCCTGTCTCGTTCTTGGATACCCGCAGAGAACTTCCTCGAAGCCTAAGCCATCCCTTGACGAAGGGTGGCGAGGGAGTTGCCATAGCCCGGGGGCATAGGCTGTTCTCACGGCTCGACCGGCCCTTTGGCCTTAGGACACACTTTTGGTCCTTAGGTTTCTTGTGACGGTCCTGCCGGAGCGCGAGAGAGTTTGGCGTGGAAATTTTCGAAAGACGGTTAAGAAATGGCGTCCAGGACTAAGAAACGGCGTCCGGGACTTAGGGGGTTCCCCCCTTTTTAGCCCCCGAGGGAGGCTCGGCTCTGCAGAGGCAGAGCCGAGTCTCTCTCGTAGCGTTATTGTGACGTCGAGCCCCTATCGATAGACAAGCTCTTTGCAAAGAACTTCCTCAGAGCCTAAGCTGTCTCTTGGGCGAAAAGGTGGCGAGGGAGCTGCCGTAGCCCAGAGGCGTAGGTCTTTCTCATGGCCCAGCCGGTCTTTTGCCTTTGAGATGAACTTTTGGTCTTTAGGTTCCATACAATCGAGTTGCCTATTAAGGGGGGCCTCGAAAGATTGTAACAACTAAAGAACGCTTCTTTATTGTATTCCGAGAAACAATGTAAACAACGTTTGGAAACTTAAGGGTAGAAACGACGTAGCTATTCTATGTTCCAAGCGTTGGTGAAGATTTTGCCCTTCTCGTTGGCCAGCTTGTAGGCTCCGGGCTTCAGTACTTGGGCGACGATGTACGACCCTTCCCATGGCGGGGTCAGCTTGTGGCGGCCCTTGCTGCTCTGCCTCAGCCTCAGCACCAGGTCGCCCACCTTTAGGTCTCGGCTCCGAATGTGCTGGGCTTGGTAGCGTCGTAGGGCTTGCTAGTATTTGGCCGAGTGTAGCAGGGCAACATCTCGGGCTTCCTCAAGTTGGTCGAGGGCGTCCTCGCGGGTAGTGCGGTTGCTTTGCTCGTTGTAGGCCTGTAGTCTCGGGGAGCCGTACTCTAAGTCAGTGGGGAGGATGGCCTCGGCCCCATAGACCAGGAAGAATGGTGTGAATCCCGTGGCTCGGCTCGGTGTATTCCTCAGTCTCCAAATGACCGAGGGGAGTTCGGCAAGCCATTTCTTGCCAAAATTTTTCAACCGGTTGTAGATTCTTGGCTTGAGGCCTTGTAGGATCATGCCGTTGGCACGTTCTACTTGGCCGTTTGTCCTAGGGTGTCCTACGGCCGACCAGACCACATGGATGTGGTGGTTGTTGCAGAACGTCAGGAACTTGTGGCCGGTGAATTGCGTCCCATTGTCGATGATGATGGTATTTGGAATTCCGAACCTGTGGATGATATCCGTAAAGAACAGCACTGCTTGCTTGGATTTGATTTGGGTGATTGGACGAGCCTCGATCCATTTGGAGAATTTGTCGATGGCTACGAGCAGATGGGTATAGCCCCCGGGTGCCTTCTATAGAGGCCCAACCATGTCCAACCCCCACACGGTGAATGGCCATATGATAGGGATGGTTTGGAGGGCTTGGGCCGAGAGGTGCATCTATCGAGCATAGTACTGGCATCCTTCGTAGGAGCGTACTAGCCCCGTGGCATCAGCCATCGCTGTTGGCCAGTAGAAACCTTCGCGGAAGGCGTTTCCCACTAGCGCCCGAGGCGCTGCGTGGTGCCCGCAGACTCCCGCGTGCAAGTCTCGGAGTAGTGATTGGCCAGCCTCGGTGGTGATGCACCGTTGGAGAATACCAGATGGGCTACGCCTATACAACTCGCCATTGCAGAGGACGTAAGTCTTGGCTCGTCGCGCAAGCCGTCGAGCCTCGGTCCTGTCCGCGGGAAGCTCTCCTCGCATGAGGCGATCAAGAAAAGGGACTCGCCAGTCCGTTCCTCGGTCGGCCTCGGGAGGCTCTGAGTCAATTGCCATGGACTCGGGCTCGGGCGGCGAGGTCTCGGTGGCAAAGGGGGCCTCGGGCCCTATGGTGGGCTCAACCGATGGGCCCTCTACCGTCGCCGAGTCATAGTCGACGGATGGCTTGTGGAGGTCTCTGGTGAAGATGTTCGGGGGGACCGGGGTCCGTGCGACGCGCCATCTTTGCAGCTTCGTCTGCATGCCTCGTTGAACTTTCGCTGCGATGTGATTGAGTTCGAGACCATCGAACTTGTCCTCTAGGCGGCGTACCATCGCGGCAAAGACGCTCCATCTTGAGGTCGTGGCAGTTTGATTCTTTCATCACTTGGTTGATGACAAGCTGTGAATCGCCTCAAACGTCGAGACGCCGTACCCTAAGTTCAATGGCGATCTGCAGGCCATTGACGAGGGCCTCGTATTCGGCCACATTGTTGGAGGCGGCGAAGTAGAGTCGGATTACGTAGCGCATATGGACTCTGAGGGGTGAGATGAAGAGCAGACCCGCTCCTGCCTCGGTCTTCATCAGAGACCCGTCGAAGTACATGGTCCAGTACTCCGCCTGGACATGAATAGGTGGTAGTTGGGTATCGGTCCATTCTACCACAAAATCGGCTAAGACCTGAGACTTAATGCCTTTTCGGGGTGCGAAAGACAGGGCTTCCCCCATGAGTTCCACGGCCCATCTGGAAATCCTTCCCGAGGCCTCCCGGTTATGGATTATCTCTCCAAAGGGGAAAGATGACACCACGGTCACTGGGTGGGACTCGAAGTAGTGACGCAGCTTGCGTCGAGCCAAGATTATGGCGTAGATTAGTTTCTGGACGTGGGGGTAGCGCGTCTTGGTATCGGAAAGCACCTCACTGATGAAGTAGACAGGTCGTTGGACGGGTAGAGCATGCCCCTCTTCCTGCCTCTCGACCACTACGGCCGCGCTGACCACTTGGGTCGTTGCGGTGACATAGAGCAAGAGGGCCTCGTCTTCGATCGGTGGTACCAGAACGGGGGGGGAGAGCAGCGCTTTGAGTTTGGTGAGTGCTTCCTCGGCCTCGGGGTCCGTGTGAAAAGCGCCGATTTTCTCAAGAGACGGTACAGAGGTAAGCCTTTTTCGCCGAGGCGCGAGATGAAGCGGCTCAGGGCTGCTAGGCATCCCATAACCTTTTGTACTCCCTTGAGGTCTCGGATCGGCCCCATATTGGTCACGGCAGAGACCTTCTCTGGGTTAGCCTCGATGCCACGCTCTGAGACTATGAATCCCAGGAGCATGCCTCGGGGGACCCCGAACACACACTTTTCAGGGTTGAGCTTGATGCCCTTCTCCCCGAGGCATTTGAAGGCTACCTCCGTGTCATTGACGAGGTCATTGGCCCGCTTGATTTGACAACGACGCGTCGTCCACGAGGGCCTCGACGGTTCGCCCGATGTGCTCGCCAAAGACTGGGTCATATACATCACGGTGCACGCGGCCCTCAGATTACGAGGCCAAACGGCATAGTAGTCGATAGCAAGATAGGCCAAATGGGGTGATGAAAGAAGTTGCGAGCTGGTTGGACTCCTTTATTTTGATTTGATGGTAGCCGGAATATGCATCAAGGAAGGACAGGTCTCGCATCCCGCAGATGGAGTCAACGATTTGATCGATTCGAGGTAACGGAAACGGACTTTGGGCATGCCTTGTTCAGCACGGTGTAGTCCACACACATTCTCCATTTTCCATTTTTCTTCTTAACTAATACTGTGATTAGCTAACCACTCCGGATGGGACACTTCCTTGATGAATCCGCCGCCAAAAGCTTCAGACCTCCTCGCCGATGGCCCCTGTGCTT
The DNA here is from genome assembly GCA_904845875.1 of Miscanthus lutarioriparius. NCBI lineage: Eukaryota > Viridiplantae > Streptophyta > Magnoliopsida > Poales > Poaceae > Miscanthus > Miscanthus lutarioriparius. The sequence continues at coordinate 21,823,675 of CAJGYO010000003.1, forward strand.
CTCTTCGTCGAATCGGGCGCAGCATTGCTTCACCGGGTCTGGAGCTGGCTCGGATGTCGAGGGCGTGTTTCGGTGACCTCCCTCGGTATGCTCGGCATGTCCGACGGACTCCACGCGAATATGTCGGGCGTCAGCGCGAAGAAAGTCGACGAGCACGGCCCCTATATTTGCCGCCGAGGGTCGTGACCGACCCTCAAAGACTTTCGGTCGTTTGAGCATGTGGGGTCGACCGGGATGAGTTTGACGGCCTCTGCGGGCTCGAACGTCCCAAAGACGACATTTGAATCAGCAACTCACGCCGAGCCGGCCGAGGTTGGCGATGAGGGCCTCGGACTCCACTATAGCCTCGGCAGACTCAATGCACTCGGACGTCGCGATCGTATGCATGCTCGTGACGTGGAGTAAATAGTGATGACACCGCTGGGGCCCAGCATCTTGAGCTTGAGGTAGGTGTAGTTCGGGACCGCCATGAACTTGGCGAGTGCGGGCCGTCCAGGATGGCGTGATAAGTCCCTTGAACCCCACCACCTCGAAGGTGAGGGTCTCCTTGCGGTAGTTGGAGGGGGTGCCGAAGTAGACGGGTAAGTCTATGCGCCCGAGGCATCACGCGCGCATCCCTGGCATGATGCCGTGGAAGGCGCGGCGTCGCCTCGGAGAGTTGTGACCGGTCGAGCCCTAGGAGCCCCAGGCGTGTTGGCGCGACAGGATGTTGAGGCAGCACGCCTCCCGCCCATCAACACCTTGGTGAGTGGGGTGTTCCGATGATCGGGTCAACGATGAGGGGGTATGGCGGGGTTTGGGACATGATCGGGTGGTCATCCCGATCGAAGGTGATCGCCCCCGAGACCGGCCGAGGTAATCGGGAGTGGCCACCTTAACCGAGAAGACCTCTCGGCGTTTCTTTTTCATTGTCGCGCCGCCAGGAGGCACGCCGAGGGCTCACCAAGATCATGAAGGCATTGTGTACCTCGGGGAACCCGTCGTCCTTGTCGTTGTCTCCGTCGTCCTGGCCCCTCTTCTTGGCATCATCGTTGGGGAGCCCGAGCTTAGCATAGTATCGCCGGAGCATGGTGCGCTCCTCGAGGGTGTGCTTTACCGGGCCCTGATGGTATGGGCAGGGTCTTTTAAGCATGTTGTCGAAGAGCCTTGGGCCTCGAGGATTCTTGCGGTCCGCGGCCGCGACGAGCCCGGCCTCGAGAACCTCCTGTTTCTCCTGGCGTCCCTTCTTCTTTTTCTAGGGGGCGAGACGTCGAGGCCCCGGGGGTCTCATCCCGCCTCTTCCCCTTGGAGTCGTTGTTGGGGAAGATGGCCCCGACGGCCTCTTCGCCAGAGGCGAAGCTGGTGGCGATGTCGAGGAGTGCGGACGCCGTGGTCGGTATGCTCCGGCCTAACTCTTGGACCAGGTCTCGACAGGTGGTGCCGACGCTGGGCAACTCGGTGCATTGCTTGGAGAAACGTCGGATGAAGTCTCGGAGAGACTCGTCCGGCCCCTGGCGGCAACTCTTGAGGTCCCAGGAGTTCCCAGGGCGTGCGTAGGTGCCCTGAAATTTCCCGACAAAGACCTTTACCAAGTCGCGCCAGTCGTGGATTTGCATAGGGGGGAGGTGTTCGAGCCAGGCTTACGCTGAGTCTGACAGAAATAGGGGGAGGTTGCGGATGATGAGCAGGTCATCGTCCGCACCACCTAGCTGACAAGCCAGACGGTAATCGGCCAACCATAGCTCGGGGTTGGTCTCGCCGCTGTACTTTGAGAGATTCGCTGGCTGATGAAACCGGGCCGGGAAGCGGGCGCTGCAGACGGCCTTACTGAAAACTCTAGGGCCAGGCGGCCCGGGAGAAGGAATGCGGTCCTCCCCACTGTCATAGCGACCGCCTCGGTGCAATTGGTAGCCCCGGGCGGCCCCATCGTGGTCGTGGCGCCGTTGTCTGCTGCCCATGTGGTGGCCGTTCTGCGCACCTCGCGTTGGTCGTCGAGGCGGTCGTGCACCGAGGGGGCCCTGAGGCGGTCGTGCACCGAGGGGGCCCTGAGGCGGTCGTGCACCGAGGGCTGTTTCGAGGCGTCCCCGCGTCGTCGAGACGCGGAGCTTTCAGCCTGCTGCACCGCGGCAGTCTCGAGAAGGCCTCGGAGTTCGCCGTGGACCCGTCGCCCCTCCGTGGTAGAGGGCTCGGGCATCGCTCGGACCAGTATCACCGCCGCAGCGACGTTCTGGCTAGCGTGATTGAAGACAGGGGGTTGCTCGCCCCCCTCATCATCGTTAATGCGGCGGTTGACGTCGCGAGCCCCCAGCCGGGCCGTTCCACCATCGCGCGCTTCGCTGTTTTGCTCGAGGGTGGCTCGAGCTACCGCAGGAGGAGTCGATCTTGCTCGACCTTGGTTTGAAGCTCATGGAGCTGCTCTAGGTCTATGCGTCGAAGTTGCTCGGGGGTGGGGACACCTGCCGCCGCTGGCGGGGATCCCGTGCGTGGTGGTGTGGCGTTGGCTGCCCTTCCTCCATCGTTGCCCATGCTCGGCATTCTGAGTCCGATGTGGAAACACTCATGAGTCGGGCCGCAAACGTCCTCGCCGTCGGAATCGGAGTAGCCGAAGCAGTAGTCGCTCGCGATCATGAAGCGACGCATCGCCTCAGGGTCATGAATCCCGGAGAAGTCTGCTCCAACCCACGCCTCGTCCTCCTCCGAGGAGTCAGAGTAGGGGTGGATTGGAGTTGTGACTATGGGGTTATGGGCATGACGTTGATGAATGGAGACGAGGGCGGTGGCGTAGGAGGCGGCGACATTGGTCAGCCCGAAAGGGTACGGGGATGGCGTCGTCGCCAGGCTCAGCTCCACCAGAGCTAGCTCCTCGAGAGGAGGTGGGACAGAGCTTGATGATGGGGCGTCGTTGTGCACCACCGGCCCTTTTTCCCTATCGAGGCTTAAGCCAGACAGGTCCCCGCGCAGGGACTCTATGCCAGCAGCGGGGTATGGGATTCCGGTGGAGCACAAATCGGCGTTCTGTACTTGCGCGGTGTTAGGGGGGACTCGCCCGCGCGGCGCTTGGCGAGCTTGACGGGAGCGGCGGCCCGGGCGCCGTCTGCACGTGGGCTGGTGGTGCATGACATCGTCGTCGGTTGATGGCGCTCTGGGTGAGAGGAGTACCATGTCGTACTCGTGCCCTAGAGACATGAATTCTAGGCTCCCGAACCAGATGATCGTCCCGAGACGCAACGATCGCACGGGATCTGCCATCCGAAATATGGTGGGATGACTAAGCTGACAAGCAGAGGCCCCTACCTAGCGCGCCAACTGTCGGTGTTTCGGGACCGGGGGTCCTTAACCGACTAGTGAATTTGTGCTGCGTGCTCCCAATTCTGGATGGTGATGCAAAGAGACACAAGGTTTATACTGGTTCGGGCAATAGATGCCCTACGTCCAATCTGAGAAGATGTTCTTGTATTCCTTGCACCGGGGTGCTCGTAGTAGGGGGTTACAAGCTAGGCGAGAGAGGGAGTTCGTCCCAAGTCTCTGTGAGGGGAGGTGATATGAATTACAGAATGCGGCATGTTGTTCGTGCGAGTGTTCGTGACTCTATCTGCCGTCCCTAGAAACGGTCCTGGCCACCTCCTTTTATAGCCGCAGGGAGGAAACCAGGAGTACATAAGAGAGCTACACGTGGAGCGGACTATTCGATGACGTATTTACTCCTGGAGCAGCATGGCGTTGTCGTGGGAGTTCCCGTAGATGTCTAATCGGTATGGTCTCCACTGCAAGTAACATGCTGTGCATTTGTTGACTTGGTGGATTGCAGAGGCTCGGCGGCCATCGTAGCCAGCCGTGCCGAGGCCTGTTGTGCCGAGGCCTGCCGTGCCGAGGCCTGAGAAGTGACCCAGGTGCAGATGCGGGTCTCAGCGGCCGTCAGGCGGAATAGTGCGAGACGTGCGCCTACAGGATACGGTACCTGTATTGTCAGTAAGGGATGGTAAAAAAGGTGATCTGACCGTTGTCCCGTCGCTCCTGTTGCAGGGCACTGCCGATCGTGGCTTACGTAGCGGTTGCGGCTGAGCGCATTAATCGGATGTGACAGCCTGCCAGAGAGAATTTTGAGGCGGAGGCGACGAGGTTGTGGGACGAGCCCGGCCTCGGGCGAGGTAGAGCGCGGCCAATTCGTCCGAGGCCCTTCCGAGGGGATCTTGGGCGAGGCGGACAGGCGAGGTGGAGTAAGATCAGTGAATCCGAGGCCCTGTCGAGGGGGCTCGGGCGAGCCGAAGCGGTCGGTCTGCTGATTCCGAGGCTACAGGAACACGTTCTGACTCCCCACATTGTGATGTCCTTGGTGCAGGAGTTAGGCAGCACAGTGGTCGGTAACCCCTGCTCTGTGCCGTCGCAGATGGCAGGAGGTTGACGCGACTGGCGTGTAGTCGGTCACTTCGCTGTACTGTGCCATCGTGCGTCTGTCGGAGTGGTTGGGCGCTTGGATGCGACGTTCGGTCAGAGCAGTTTGGTCGAAGAGGCGGTCACGGGGCTAGTGCCGAGCCGGCCTCGCGTGAATCGGAGAATCGGCACTTCTTCCGAGGCCCCGGGCGAGGGGGCCTCGACGAGGGGGCCTCGGCGAGGCGGTCTCGGGCGAGTCGGAGAATCGTTCGCTTCTGCTGGGGCTCGACGATGGGGTCTCGGGCGAATCGGAGATTTCGGCCGAGACCTCGTTTGTTTATTCTGTTGGTTCTGTTCTTAGGGTCTAAGCAGTTTTTCGATCTTTGCTTGGGGTACCCCATTTTCTGGTATCCGACACCACACGAATCACGACGTTGCTCCTCTCACCGTTTAGCCCTGAAGCATCTAGAGAAAGTCCTGCACCCGTATGATACTCCGTAATAATAGCGAGGGCTAATCTAGATAAAATCCTTTGTCCTGTTCGCTTGGCTGATAAGCCATGATTGAAAGTACCATTGACTGATTTATTATGAGAGAAAAATACTATTCATTGACTGAAAAGTACAACTTATAACTCAAGCGAACAGGCACTTGCGCCTTTCTCTGAGCGGTGTCGCACAACCCTTATTTAGTTCGCGAAAAGTTTTCCCAAAAAGTGCTACAGTATCTATCATATCGAATCGTGCGATACGTGCATGGAGCATTAAATATAGATGAAAAAAACTAATTGCACAGTTTGGTTGGAAATTGCGAGACGAATGTTTTGAGCCTAATTAGTCCATGATTAAACACTAATTGTCAAATAAAAACGAAAGTGCTACCTGCCAAGTGAGCAGTCTCTTTGATAACACTCACAGAGGAAAAAGCGAACCCGTCTTCCTCCTTCCCGAGAGCTCCGAGCCACCGAGCGGATCCAACCGGCCCCCTCCCTCCCGCCTCCGGTGAGCTCGCCGGAGCGGGCTGGGTGTGGGCCCTCCTCTCTAGTAGATAGTATCTAGTACGTAGTACCTAGTAGTTGCCTAGATGAGAGTCTCGCTCGGTGGAAAGTCCTGTCTTGGAGTGGCAGCCGCCGTCGTGGTTGCCATGGCCTTCCTCGGCTCCGACGCCGCCACCTCTGAGGTAAGTGGAAATAAAATAAAGCCGATCTCCTCCTATGCGGATCTCCTCTTCCCCATCTCCGACTCCACCTCCAATTGCCATCAGCGATATCTGCTTCCCTCCGATTCACAATCTTCGCCGCCCGCTTTCTTCTCTACACAGCAGCCTCCCGTCCTGATGCTCCCTTCTACAGCTAGGCGGCTCCCCTGCTGGTGTTGGTCCGACAGCTCCGCCTACACCTGGGATGCAGGTTCGAGCCTCTTCTTCAACCTCTGGTGACGGCTTCAACTGCATCCTTCGGTCGCCGGTGTGCTACCTCTTCGATGGCTCGACCGGTCCGCCTTTAACCGACGCTTTGCGCGGTCAGTCCATCCGGGTGCACACGTCCACGACGCCCCTGCGACCCACTGCCGGTGGATTCGTCTTCTCCATCGCCATCGTCGTCGCTGCCTGCCTTTTCAGATCCAGGGCTTTCTTGTAATTTGGTCTTCTACGGAGGACCTCTATGTAAACTGGCTGCTGTGATAATATATTATATGTGTTGTTGTGAAAAAACACGCACACTAACATGCGATAGTGCCCGTATATAATTTATTTCATGGAACAAATATATGCGACAGTGCCGCACGAATGCGATAGTGTCTCGATTCCACGCATGCACTCAGCCCTGAGGAAGTCGTACACCCGGATGATAATAGCTGGGCCTACTCGAATAAACCTACCCTTCTCCTTTCGTCGTTGCGCGCAGCACGGCAGCAGCGTCGCACATGCGACAGTGCCCCATTTTTTTTCCACGCCTCCACGCTATGCTCACAGCTGAGTCGCACTTCCACGCCATTATCCCCCGCGGGCGCCTCAGGCAAAGAGACCGAGGCCGCGCGCACGATATAAGCACCACCACCGCTCCACGCTTCTTGGTAGGTCGCCGCCTGTCAGCAGGAGCAGCAGTAGCAGCGGGGAGGAGGAGGCTACTAACTGGTCACCGGCCGTTCGCCGCGAGCTCCGGCGGCACCCCGCAGCCGGCCGGCGGCGCCTCTGGTCCGTCATCGGACGGCGGCAGCAGCATGTCTTCGGCCCCGCTGCTCGGCGCCGAGTCCGGTGGCGAGCCCGCCGCGCCGCCGCGGCCGTCGTCGTCGTCCTCGTGGGTGGAGCGCGTGGTGGACACGGCGGAGGCGCGCGCGCAGCTGGGGTTCGCGGTGCCGATGGTGCTGACGAGCATGGCGTACTACGGCATCCCGCTGGTGTCGGTGATGTTCTCGGGCCACCTCGGCGACGTCCACCTCGCCGGCGCCACGCTCGGCAACTCCTGGGCCACCGTCACCGGCTACGCCTTCGTGGTACGTACTGTATACGCGCGCGCGCGCGCGGCCCATCTTATTCTTATCTCACTCGCTCTCATGCCATGCACCATGTTACTCTCCGAATCCCCGATCCATATTCTCACCCGGACCCGCCGCTGCCGCTGCCGCCGCCCGCCACATGCCGACTAGTTCTTCGCCTCTTGCATGCCCTAGCACACGCGGTTCATAATGAGTTGACAACGTAACGACCTATCACGTCGAATCATAGCATCAGCCGTACGTTCCGAGTTCCTTTATCATGCATGTTGTTTTTGTTCGGTGATGGTAGCTTCTGGGATCGCCATTCGGACACGGTGACGGCAGCGGCAGGATGAGCAGCTGCACACGACCTGCGGGCTGGGTCTTGCGAGCATTGGGGGGTTTTTTTTTTTACTACTAGGAACTAGAGTCTGGAGGGGCCAAAGGCCTCGGTAAAATAGCAAAGGGGCTACACCGTACCTACACTCGCTCTATCGTCAACGCCCGTGCTCCACGGCCTGTTGACATCTGGCCATTTATTTATGCGCGGTTGAGAAATTCAAGGCAGGCGGAGCGTGCACCATTGATTGATCTGCTAGTGCTATCCCAAAATCCCATGCGTATCGTCCCATCCACGAATACAACAGGCCGTGCATGCCTGGCCAAGCAAGCTTGTCCTCCGCTGCCTGCCTGCCTGCCTTTCATCTCAGCCGCGGATACGTACAGTACGCGCGGTTGAATTGAGCCAACACCAACCAATAGCAGTAGTCGGCCGCACCCGCACCGCTCGCTCGCTGTCAAGTGTCATCAGCCACGAAACGATAGGCAACTCGAGGTTTGCGTGGCGCGCGTACCGCGGCACGGCACCGGCACGTACGTAAGCCGCCGCTTCGGTCGCGGTCGGTTTAGTTCCGTGGTCGCGGACAGGTGTCCGTCAGCCGCTTCACTCCTTTACTTCCTCCTCTCCTTCCATGTGCCCGTTTTCCTGGTGTTCTATGCGCTTGTGTATGCGGCCGGACCCAAGGATTGTGTGTCCCCACCGGCCACCGCACGGGCCCGTACGTGCTTGTCTCACCCCATACATGATACGTGTATACGGCGCCGCAGAGACCGTTGGCGGGGTTGGCTGCTAAGTGCTGGCTAGCGTGCGCGGGCACCGGGCAGCCCCGTTGGACTCGGACCGGATCAGACAGGACAGGAAGAACAAGCTAGCAATCGGTCGAGCACCGTTCAGGTCAGAGAGTCAGAGAGCCCAGAAACTGAGACTTGTTCTGTGTGGAGTGTGGAAAACAACGGAGTCCATTAGCCAGGTCGTCACGCACGTCGGATCGAGCTGCGTTTCGGGACTTTGGGCATAAAAAAAAAAAAAAAGAAAAAGAGCTGTGCCTTTTACAGTTTACGTGCACGAATCCTGAAACCAAACGCAGTCAAATGCGCATGCTCTGTACGCACGATTTTAAGACTGGTAGCTTGGTCGTGGTCAGCCTTTTTGGTGATGGCTTCGCACGGAATTCGGTTTGTGTGGTTATGTGAACGCTCAGGAGTCAATGCGGCTTTTTATATGCTATATATATATATATATATATATCTCCTTGAGAAACCATACACTGTTATTATACTATTATAATATGCAAAGGAATGTGATGTTTCCAAAGAAAAATAAATAAATGGAGTGAGGGTTGAACTGTTCTATGCTGTTCGGTACGCTTTGGCTCAAATAAAATGTCAATCAATCCACACTGGTAGCATGAAAATTTTAATTATTCGTACTCTAAGGTTAGTCTTGGCGAGGGTGTCATAAGAGTTTCTTGAGCATTAAATAACCTACCAACTTAGCAGATATGTCGGCATTGCATAATAAACGATGAAGAGCGAGGATCAAAGTTTTATGGGAGTAAAACGAGTTCCGTGGAGATGAAATTAGTCCACATTTCAAAACCGGAAATACTGTGGGTAGGGCATCCGTACGGACACGCATTGGTGGGCCTCGACACATGCCTGATCGGCCCAACGCTGCCATCCGCACGGACGCACGCATATCATGTTGCTCAAAATAAAATAAAAAAAATCCCCGCCACTTTCCTCTTGAATCGCCATTGCGCCCACATCCATTCTTGAACCCAGTCTCGCATGGCCGTCCTGCCCACACCGCCGCGGTGCGCTCCACGGAGACCGCGCTGCCAGTGGCTGAAACGCGACGGCGTGCTGCATTGCGCTCGAGCGCCGTCGCCTGCCTTCCTATCTCCCCACTGCCACTCACCACTGGTCACCGAGTTCTTCGAGACAACGCAACGTGGTCCACGGCAACTGCTCCCGCGCAACGTTCTTCAACGCGCCCAACCGGTTGACTGCCGCCATCCTCCCTCTCCACTGCACCAGAGCACCGCTTGTTGGCTACCGTATTTCCCCACCAGGTAGGCCATGGCCGCCAATGACATTGTGTTTCAAGTGTTTTCTGGTGTTTCAGAAGTATGTTTTCAAGTGTTTCATTTGGATATTGCCTATGTTGCAATGGATATATACGCATGTTGCAAGTATATGTTTCAAGTGTTTCAGACGTATGTTTCAAGTGTTTTATCTGGACGTTGCAGAAGTATATCTGGATGTCGTATAACATGCATGATGCAAGCGTATGTTTCAAGTGTTTTATGTGTTTCAAACGTATGTTGCAATTGTTTATCTGTATGTTGCAAAAGTAAATCTGGACGTTGCATGCGTTTGCAATGGCTTTCAAGTGTTTTCGGGTGTTTTTACAACTGTTTTAGACGTATGTTGCAAGTGTTTTAACTGTTTTGGACGTATGTTGCAAGTGTTTTATGTAGATATTACAAAAGTAGATCTGGTGTTGCACATGTTGCAATGGGACCACCTGCCGCAGCCGCCTGCTGCATTGCTGGGGCGCCGCTGAGCAGGTGCAGAATGTCCCCCCTGCATGCGCGTGGAAAGCGTACGAGGCACGAGCGGTCTCTGCGTGTTGTAGGTTGGGTGGGCGGTGCGTGCGGTCCGCGTTGGCAGACCCCGCGTGGGCGCACCGCGGTTTAGGCACGAGAAATGGGGTGCTGGTAGTGGTGTCCGGACGTCCGGGCGCAAGCAATCCCCTTTCAAACCGGAGAGACTTGGAAACTAGATGACCCCGCTAATAATGACCTGAGTCTAAGTGGAATTAGAATATCATTGTTGACTAACGACCATACTTATTGGATTATCATGTTGATAGCTTGTAGGTAAACGAGCGGTGGCTGCATTCTTGGTACCTAGATTTTCACGTACAGTTTGACTCGGTTATTACATAAATCTCTAAGTTGCATATTGTATATTCTAGAAGTAGTTGTTGCAACGAATAGATTCTCTTTGCAACTATAAGATCAAATGGCACAAATACTGTGTCATGAGATCTGGCACACACGCATACAACTCATACATGGTTCGATTCACTTACAACTATAAGATCAAATGGCTCAAATCACTTGGGTGTTTTCTCACTTATATAAATCAAATGGCTCACTCTGTAGTACATACTCTCTCAGCTTTAAATTATAGACCACTTTAGTTTTTTCTAAGTCAAACTTCTCTAGCCTAGTATAAACCAACATCTACAACATGAAATTAGTTTCAGTAAATCCAACCAACTATGTTTTCACAAGTGCCATTTCGTGTTTGGAGCTGTGAACGTGCACAAGACTGAACTAAAGCCTACCCATTTAGGGAGCTATGCTGTTTGATCAGCTAATAAGTGCCGTTGCAGACAGCTCGATGTTTCTTCTGAATCCTCACATCAGTTGTTGTGTTCCATGGAAAATATGGTCTCTCATCATGCATGCATGGCTTTGTTTCCAGACCGGCCTGAGCGGCGCCATGGAGACGCTGTGCGGTCAGGCGTACGGCGCGGGGCTGTACCGCATGCTGGGCCTCTACCTGCAGTCGTCGCTTATCATGTCGGCCGCCGTGTCCGCGGCCGTCTCCGCGCTGTGGTGGTTCACGGAACCGGTGCTGCTTTTCCTGCGGCAGGAGCCCGAGGTGTCCCGCGCCGCGGCCGCCTTCGTCCAGGCGCAGGTTCCCGGCCTCTTCGCCTTCGCCTTCGTGCAGTGCCTGCTGCGGTACCTGCAGACGCAGTCCGTCGTGCTCCCGCTCGTCGTCTGCTCCGTGGCCCCGTTCGCGCTCCACGTCGCGCTGACGCACCTCCTGGTGAACGTGCTCGGCCTGGGACTCGCGGGGGCGGGCGCCGCCGTCTCGGCCACGTTCTGGGTCTCCTGCCTCATGCTGCTCGCCTACGTGCTGCGCTCCGGGGCCTTCAGCGAGACGTGGAAGGGGTTCTCTTCCGAAGCCTTCAAGTACGTGCCGCCCACCGTGAAGCTCGCCACGCCGTCCGCCGTCATGGTCTGGTGAGTGTCAGCAGACTCAGGCACTCAGCCCTCAGGCGCGCGCGCTTCCGTTGTTCAGTTCGGCCGATGTGGCTGGTTGTGTCTAGAACTCACGCTTCATTTTGACTGACTGCAGCTTGGAGTACTGGGCATTCGAGCTCCTGGTCCTGATCGCCGGCTTGCTCCCCAATTCCACAGTGAGCACGTCGCTGATCGCCATGTGGTATGTCTGTCTCTTTCGATACTGAAGCTTCAGCACTGGCTACAACTACAACCAGTGTTAATTAGTGTTCTACTAGATGTTCAGATATGCGCAAATAAAATAAAATGGTTCATCTTCAAACAAACTGACTTCTTGGTCGGCGGAATTAATTTGTGCAGCACCAGCACGGAGGCGATCGCGTACATGATCACGTTCGGGTTCAGCGCCGCCGTGAGGTGCGTTACTTCCTGCTGCCATGTTTCTTCGCGCGCCATTCTTCTGATCGAGTGATTTCAGCTTCAGTTCTTGCTATCTCTCCTTTTAAGTTTATTAATCTGTCTTACGGTTGATGCCTGGATGAACCATCGCAAGCAGCACGCGGGTGTCGAACGAGATCGGCGCGGGGAACGTGGAGAGGGCCAAGAACGCGGTGTCGGTGACGATGAAGCTGTCGGTGTTCCTGGCCGTCACCTTCGTGCTGCTGCTGGCGTTCGGCCACGGCCTGTGGGCGCGCCTCTTCAGCGGGAGCGCGACGATCGTGTCGGCGTTCGGGGCCATCACGCCGCTCATGGTGATCTCCATCGTGCTGGACTCCGCGCAGGGCGTGCTGTCGGGCGTGGCGAGGGGCTGCGGGTGGCAGCACCTGGCGGCGGTGACCAACCTGGTGGCGTTCTACTTCGTCGGCATGCCGCTCGCCATCCTGTTCGCCTTCAAGCTCGACCTGCGCACCAGGGGCCTGTGGGCGGGGCTCATCTGCGGGCTCACGTGCCAGGCCTGCACGCTGCTGGTCATCACCGTCCGCACCAAGTGGTCCAACCTCGCTGAGGCCATGCAGGAGAAGAAGGCCAACTACGTCGCGTAGCAAACGTACTGTAACTACCAGTTTTTTTTAAGAGCACTGTACTACCGGTCAGAGACGGAACTAGCCATTTCGATTAGGGAGGACCGGACAAATATGATGACATGTCTAAATGTGATAAATATATACTTAAATGTATTTCTCAACAAATTTTTTTAATATTTTTACATATGTAGTTAGTATTTATAAAGAAAATTCATAAGATTATCATAAAAATAGCTAATTTGATGCATTGTTATGCTGTAAAATGAATATTTATAGGGGTATTAATATATTTTTGTGCTGTGTTGGGGGGGTGGGGGGGGCACGACCCCTGCTAGCCCCCCTGGTTCCGCCTCTGCTACCGATTACGAACGAATGACTAATGAGAAATTGTGCATCAAAAGCACGAGGTTTTTTATCGCGATAGCAATATTATCTAGATAGGGACGGAAGTCCTGTCAATTAATCGGCGGTGTGGGTGTCCACAGATATTACCGCAAAGTCTACTAAGCGCCCCGTCGCGCCGGCCCACGTGCGCACGCCCAACACCGTCCGCCCGCGTCGGAGAGGAAGGAGGAGGTCGCTGGCGTCAGAGATGAGGACCTCGTTGGCATTAGGGCGGCGGAAGATGGCGGTTGGACGGGGTTGGTGGCGGGGGCGTTGCGGCGGTGCTTGATGGTGAGCTGCTGTGGTTAGGGTGGGCGGGGTCGAGGAGCAGGGACAGGAGGTGCGTGGCGCGGCAAGGCGGCGGGAGCCGCCGGTCGCCTGTGGTGGGGGCAACACTACCGGAAACCGGCTCTTTGCCGAGTGCTTTTATGTTTGCGAGTGCATTTCCTCGGACACTCGGCAAAGAAGCTCTTTGCCGTGTGCTGAGCTAAAAACACTCGGAAAAAAAAACATTCGGCAAAGAGGGAGTTTGTCGAGTGTCAACAAAAAAACACTCGGCAAATATATGGTTTGCCGAGTGTCAAAAAAAACACTCGGCAAAAATATGGTTTGCCGAGTGTAAAAAAAATACTCGGCAAAGAAATAAAATCATTTTTTTGAAAAAGAAGAAGAATTAAAAAATGGGAAAAAAAACTTTGCCGAGTGCTCAGATCTAGAACACTCGGCAAAGAAATAAAATTTTTTTTCTGGAAAAGAAAAAGAAAAAAAAATTTAAAAAAAACATTGCCAAGTGCTCAGATCTAAAACACTCGGCAAACAAATAAATAATCTTTTTTCTGGAAACTTTGCCGAGTGTTCAGATCGGACACTCGGCAAACAAAAAATAATCTCGTCAATACCCCCCCCTCCCGTCCCCTCCCCAGCGCCCCTCCCCAGTCCCCACCCGAGCACCCCGCGCCCCCACTCCCTCTCTCGGTGGCGCCTCTCCTCCCTCCCTCGTCGCACAACCGGCGGATCCAGTTGGGGTGCTCACTAGCTGGGGCTGAGGCCTAGCGCGCCCGTCGCCGGCTGGGCTCCTCGTGTCCTGGCGGCTCCAAGGCAGCAACGCTCAATCGGATCTACGTGGTGGAGGTACGGCAAGGGCGGATCTGCAAGGAGGTGCGGCGAGGGCGGATCTGCGAGGAGGTCCAGTGGAGGTGGTGCATGGGGGTCGAGCGGGCTCCGTCGGTAGGCCCTAGAAGCGCTCGAGGGCCAGCCTCCTCCACCTCTGGCGACGCGCAGGCGAGATCCGGCGGTGGCTGGCCGCTCGACGCGTCCAGGTACAGATCCGGTGGCGGCGGGCCGCTCGGCTCGTCTAGGTGCGGATCCGGCAACGGTAGATCTAGGATGACGGCGGATCCAGGACAGAGGGCGGTGTTGGCTTCGGGTCGGCGGCCAACGTCGGCTTTGGTGAAGTTCCTCGTGTGCACGCCGGTGGTTGGAGCGGCCGGTGCTTGTTTTTTTTATTTTTTTGAAAAAAAATTTGCCGAGTGTTTTTTGGGCACTCGGCAATGTCTTTGCCGAGTGCCCGACGAAAAACACTCGGCAAAGTTAGTTTGTCGATGAATTTTTTGCCGAGTGCTCTTTACCGAGTGTTACACTCGGCGAAAGGGTTTGCCGAGTGTATTTGTGGCTTTACCGTGTGCCAGCTCCCGTTCCCTGTAGTGCAAGGAGTGGGGGTGGGGGGAGGGATGGGGGGGGTGGAGGCAAGGACGGGCGGTTAGGGAGGGTAGGGCGGAGCAGCGGGGCCGGGACGGGCGGTGGGTGGCACGGCCGGCGGCGAGGCTACCGCTGGTGGGGGCGGCGAGGGAGGAGACGGGGGTGGGGGAGGAATGGCATCACGAAGTTAAAGACGGGCATTGGTGGGAATAGTATAGGTATAAAATCTCATCAATGGTATAGGTATGGTATAACCAGCCTTAGGCGTGAGTGTCGGTATGCCTCTTCGATCGTACTGTTACTAACGATAGGCCTCAAAGGAACCATAACATTAATCCTCGGGAGACGCACTTCAAAGGAGATGAGCTTCATAAATAATAATAATCCCAAACATATGCGAGTCGTTTGGTTCCCCTGGCTGGTAACGTAAATGGTAAAGGAAAGAAATCACAGGGGCAGCGCCGGGAGGACCTCGATCCGACGCTCTTGGTTGGCGCGCGTGCGCTGCTAGGGGTAGCGGCGCGCGCCCGCTCGTACGGGTTGTGGCGCACTGGAATATCGTGAGCGTGTCCATCAAGTGCATGCGCGTACTACTTGGTCCATATTGATTGGTACGGTGCACATGCAGGACTAGCACATGGAGCAATTAATGGACCAGACATTTGAACTAACTAGCAGCACGGGCCATGCAGCAGGTCACCTCTTTTATTTATATATGTATCTATTTTTTTTCTCACGTGGTCATCAGTTAATTAGTTAAATTTAATTTTTAATAGTAGTTTGAAAACTTTATTTTTTCTATATTATAAATTTTGTATAGCTAATTTTAAAACTTATTACCATTAACTTTAAACTTTACTAACATGCTATAAACTTTGTACGTCTAACTCTAAAACTTTATAATTAAAAGTTTACACTTAAATTTTGAACTATCACATTGCAAACTTTGTACTGCTAGGTTCAAAACTTTATACTCAAAATTTATAAATAAACTTTGAACTATCATATTACAAACTTTATACGGCTAGGTTCAAAACTTTAAACTATCACATTACAAATATTGTACTGTTAGATTCAAAACTTTATACTCAGAATTTATAAACTTTGAACTATGACATTACAGAATTTGTATAGCTAGGTTCAAAACTTTAAATTATCACATTATAAACTTTGTACTGCTAAGTTCAAAACTTTAGGATTTGAAAACTCTACACCTAAA
The DNA here is from genome assembly GCA_904845875.1 of Miscanthus lutarioriparius. Taxonomy (NCBI): domain Eukaryota; kingdom Viridiplantae; phylum Streptophyta; class Magnoliopsida; order Poales; family Poaceae; genus Miscanthus; species Miscanthus lutarioriparius. Next base: position 21,839,210 of record CAJGYO010000003.1, read on the forward strand.
TTCAGGAACTTTATACTAGCTCATTTGAAACTTCGCATTGAGATGCTATGAACTTTATACACCTAAAATGAAAACTCTGTAATTCGAAACTTTGCACTCCAATTTTTGAAACTTTGTATAACAACATTTGAAACTTTATACTCCTAAACGCAAAACTATATCATAACAAAAATTGTTTCGAAACATATCCAACATGGATCTACTTTTATAGATCTCATTATAATGAACGTAATTGTGCAAACGAAATTGAAAATAGATGCTTAACACGAAAGTTCACATTTCAAAGTTTTTACACCACATGCATATTCCGTCTGACACAGTCCTGACACACTCATGCACCTCCCTCCCCTCTCCCCGCGTACCCCTCCACGTTTGGTCCCACGAAAAAGGAAATGCTCCCATAATAGAAATTACTCTCTCCGTTCAGAAAAAAAACGCAACTCTAACTTTGAACCTGGACACGACGTGTGTTCAGATTCAGAGCTAGAATTGCGTTTTTTACGGAGGGAGTACGTACGTACCTGTTCCAAACCTAAAAGAAAACGGCGCTCGAAATGAAAAACACGGGTCGCTAGCGTGCTTGGCGCACGCGTGCTGAATAATGTTTGGGACCTCGATTCCTTGATTTGTTTGGTTGCGCACAGTAAAGGAAACATATCGCAAGAGCAGCGGCGTAATTTGATACAACTCGTGGAGCGGCGGTATTGGCCGTGAATGGATCGATATCCGATTGCGGGGTATCTCAAAACGGATCGGGATGAAACAAACAGTCGAATCGCAATCGGATCTCTACTGTAATCTAATTACATTACATTTTGCCAAACCAAACACCACCATGACCTTTCATATGGTAGACTTAATCATTGTCATTAATAATAGCCACTAGATCTCTTTTATGTTCTGGTATTATGAACACATAAAGTAACACATAAATTTGCGTCTATACTATCCACCTTTGGCTTAAATAAGTTGATTTAAATCCCCCCCCACACACAAAAAAAATAAATATAAGTTACCCACATGTCATTATGAAAGATAATTTGAAATAATCCCTAATTTTTTTTATCAAATTACTCACACATGGCATTATGGGAGGTAATGCAAAGTAAACCTTGAATTTGCATTTGAACTACCCAAATGTGCCATTATAAAAGATAATATAAAGGATCACTTTCAATTTATATCTACATTACCCACATATGCCATGACAAGAATAAACTAACATATATCTCAATCTAAGTGCAAATACTAATAGCATTTACAACAGATGAGAAAGTGTTTTAGGGGTGGAGTGCAAATGTGAATACAGAGATTAGGAGAACAAAAGAAGAATTGTTGACCAGTCTGGATAAGCTCTGATGAAAATATCTCAATGACTATATAAAACACATTGTATTTTCCCCCCCAAATTACACACTACAGTTAAATCATAGGATTGGCATATACTTGCCTTCTAGAGTCACCTACTCATCTCGTATAAGGAAATCAGGAAATCAAGAGAAAAACCTTCCTTTTAGATTTACGATTTTAGTGTGAGTACCACATAATTGATTTTCAGTAAAAGGAGCTTTTTTTAGAGGTGGTTAAGTTTCTAGCCGCCTCTATCTATAGTGGCATCTGAACTAAACCGCCTCTAAAAATGCATTTGTAGTTTTCAACTGCCTCTATAAAATCGATTTTTAGAGGCGGCTTAACCGCCTTTAAAAATAGTACATGCATGGTAAAATTTGAACTTTTCAAACGATCTTAGATGGAGAAATGATCAAAACAAAAGTTGTACATCTCAAAAAGTTATGCAACTTTATAATTGACAAATTTTTTATTCAAAATCATGTATGCAAGGGAAATTTAGTTTGAACTTCTTACATTTGAAATTTAAATTTTTTCAAATGACCTCGGATGAAGAAATGACCAAAACTAAACCTGTAGATCTTTAAAAATTATAAAACTTCGTACTTGACAACTTTTTCATTTAAATTCTTTTAATGTTCTAAATACTCATTTGAAAATTAGATAAAGATAAAATGAGGAGGATAAATATCTAGGAGGGCAAATATCGTGAATGGACACAAGTAACTCGTGGGTGGAGTATGGAGAGATACGCGTGTTGCCTTAGGTCGCTGCTCGTAAACGATCGTAAATTTCCAGCCAGAAACAGTGTTTTTCTCTCACACCAAACCAGCCAGCAGTAAATAATCCACAATACGATACGACCTCCCCAACATGCTGCTAGCCCCCACGGCCGCCGCGCGTCTGTGGCTGTTCACTGAGGTCTCTCATGAGTAAACACGACTTACGATGGCGCGCGTCTGTGGCTGTTCGGTCAGGTCCTTCCGCATTAAAATTGATTTTCTGTAATAGTGTGCTCCTTCTCGTCTTCTTTTTAAGGCCCCGGAGTGCATTTCAATTGACTGTTTTAGATAAAATCGTGATTGAAAAAGAGAGCCGTCTCCCAAAATTCTATAGCAGCGCTAACTCCGCTAATATCCAAAAACCTTCGGACGAATAGGTGGTCAGAAATTTCTGTTTCATTTTCAATTTTTCATCAGTCACTGACGGCAACTTTTATAAGAGAGACGTCCACAGATTTAAAACAAAATCCCTGTCACGTTGTGTTTACTTCCTCTCGTACAGAGACAGAAAGATGATGGATGTGATGACCCGGGTCATTATCACTATAAATAATAACCCTGATTTATGATTTATCATCCAACAGATACAAGATTTGTCGACTAATAAATCATAATAAAGTTGGCAACGGAGAATAGCTAGAGGGTACTAATAATTATTAAAATACCATTCTACGCACTTAAGTCTTTAAAGAAGCGACATAAGTTTGCGCATTATTACAAGCTCAACATATAGAGGTCCAAACTAGATTACTAAGTGAGCGACAAAGACATATCGCCACTGACATACATAACTGAACTAAGGGGATCATTTATTCATTCCATCCATCATAGGAGGTGGTAGCAACCCGACTAGCTTCTTCATAGTCATCTCAATTTGCATAGGCATAGCCATCATCTAGAGACCCTTGTGCACATTCTTGAGGATCTTCTGAAGAGAGAGAGTCAACAAGAGTGAGTACAACGTACTCAACAAGCATATAAATATCAATGCAATGCAATCTAGTCATCTCAAAATGATCAATAATATATAATCTTGCTGTTCAAATAACATCTGTAGAAAAAGTCAGTTTAGTTTAAAAACAACACTACTATCACTTGTATCTTGAGAAAGAGCCACCCATAGGTTCTCGTAGCCTCTGATCCAAGAGATATGACATGAATTCATGATTTTACCCTGCGCAGGTTTGTATCACTTTAGCTATAATTACCTTAACCAATTTTCCATCGCACTTCCTTTGGTGCGACACATGGTCAAGATACCAAACTTTCCCCATTTTGTATAATTATACATCCACATCTATCCACGTGCGCTGATATATGCGCCTGGGTGTGCTTCATCGACACCTGATTGGGGATTTCATCACCCAACCCTTTCCTCACTTACCATAGGGATTATACAACAACTCCATGGGTACTAGAATCGGCCCGTCCCAAACGAGTTCATGGTTGTCACGAATTTATACGGCCCAATAACACAAGTGAGAGTTGGTTATTAGTCCTACCAAACTTTTCCATCCAAATATACAGTAGGGAATTAGCTGCTCCATCAGCTAACCCCATGTCATCAAATTTAAATGTCATCCATCCATAGTTAATTTCAGAAAATAATATTTCATGCAGGTTACTTTTATTTTCTTAAACTTTGTATAAAAACTCAAGGAGAAAATGATCAAGGATTCTTGCCTGAGTTGTTAGGATTCAACTCGGGCTCAGTTTGGTTCGCTGGAAGATCCTGCGCCTGACTTTGCTCGCTTCATGTAATTAGTATAAATATATATTGGTATTAAGCAAGATGAAAAAAGAGTATATATATACTTAGCACATACTGTAACAGAACCGACCAAATCATAAGAACGTAAGTACAAAAACAATCACCGAAGCGATCAAATTCCTGTACTTAAGCTCCCATAATCCCGGTAGTCCGGAAATCACGAAGGATTTCAACCAACTCTCGACATACAAACTAAGATCGTAATGATTCAACACAACACATCATTCGTTACAACATTTCACAAGTAGCATTCGGATTACATCCATCAGAGTTTAAATAAAATATTACAAACCAAGTTTGAGTGTGCGGAAGCAACATAGTTTAGTACATAACTTCATAATTTTAAATACATTGCCAGATCAGAGTCATGTCCCACAAAAGCATTATCAGGTACGAGAACTAGTAGAGACCGCGTCCAACGGTCTAGTCTTCATCCCCAGCAGGGAGAAGGCAGTACTTGCAGCAACCAAAGAAGAACTGGTCATCTGCAACAGGTGGGAAATAAACCCTAAGTACGAGAAGGTACTCAGCTAGACTTACTCGACAAAAATCAGAAATAAAAGACACCAAGGATCATGCAAGGCTTTTCAGGTGGGCTAGCTTGACTCAGTTGCATAAAAGAGCTTATGAGTATAGTAATCAATTTAAACTTATTATCAAGCTTATCATTACTTACATGTCCACTAAATTAGCACCTGTACTAGAGCACTCACTTATTAGGAGCAAACAATATTAACCATAGCAGGTATAATAAGGCTGTCATCATCATATCATCATTTCCGAACCATTAAGTTATTAAGTGTATCTACATTGGAGATAAGCCCGTCAAGTTCTCACTAACCGGGAGAGACGGCGATTCGAATCGAATTACAACTCAGCTGAGGGGGTATTCCTAACTCTCACCCTAGCATACTTTGCAAGGGTAGCCATGGGTCATCTTTGGAACATCTCAGGAACCAAATTCGCGGGTTCGATCAGCGCCAGCACTCTCAGGGATTATCCTTCTGCCAGGACGATCAGGACTTTTAAATCACCTGCCCTTGGACTCACGCCTACGGCTCCCTTCCGAGGCGCACTTTATACTTATCGACTCCCGGCCTGAGGTGAGCTACTTGGCTTCACGGTTGGTCTTCAGGCCGGCCAACTAAGAGAGAGGCATGCGTTCAACATGAACAGGAAAGGCTCCAAGAATCAGTCCTTAAGCGACACAGACGGAGTCACTGCAAACCGGCAAGCCTCCGTCCGGTCTTCATTTCAAATTAAGACTGGTTCTTTTCCACGATAGCAAATATAGCCAACCGTGCCACATGTATCATCCTATATCTCGCGGTGTGTGGAAATCACCCGACTTCTACAGCGTTTAAGGAGGGCTAAGCACTACTCGAGCCTCGAGCTACATAGGATTCTGTGGTAACAATATCGGGCAAGGAATGGGTAACCAATGCAAAGCAAGTGTTTGCATCCAACACCTAAACTTAATGCAACAATATATGTAATAATAATATCAGAATCGCAGTTCGGAAAATAGGAGGCTTAATATGCTCGGGGCTTGCCTTTCACAAAGTTGCAAGGACGGTGGTCGGGGCACTCAACGGCGACCTCGTGCGGCACTTCTCCTCTGAAGGTGCTCCTTCCGAATCTCCGGTGTCGGTGGTTGCCGCTCGTTCGGTTCCTCGAATTCCAGTGAGGTTACTCCTTCCGGTACACCTATTGCATGCCGATGCACAAGATAAATATCATGGATGCATAAGGAATGACATGATGCTCATGATGAATGAATCACAATGGGTGTTTACGAAAACATCACTGGACACTCGTTTACCGAGTAATTAGCTCTATTCAAATCACTTTAAGCATGTATCCAACTTAACTTAAATAACAAGAGCAACTTACCTAACTTGCATAACCTAAGATAAAGATGCTCATCTTCAGTTAAAGGCCTAACACCTAGGAACAGTACCATGAACTTAGAATAGTAAAGACATACTTAAAATAATAGTTAAAGCTTCATATGCAACAAGTAGTAACTTAATTCTATCATAACCAGAGTTCTATAACTCCAAATGACTTGCAAGAGGACATTCTGGAAAGCTTATGAAATTCTCTACAATTCATTTGTAAACATCAAAGCATGATTCTGAAGTTAACCAAATCCAATTCCAGTAGGCCTAGAATCTGTCCCGCAATGACAGGGTTGCTAACTTAATTATTCAATGATGGTGCAAAAGCCTAATTTGACCAAACCAAGTTTACCAACTTGTTTTTCATACCTAAGAAACATCAGAAAGTATAGTGCTAACTTCTAAATAAATTATTTAATATCCTTTTCCAATTTATTTAGTTAATTAGGTGATTTAAGCAATATATAGTAAAACTATTCATAAAAATCTACAAAAATTACAGTAGCTATCTCATGCTGCACATAGACTACCATAAAAATTTCAAAGCCATTGGACCAACATAACTTGCTGTATCCAAATTAACAGATGACATGTCTATTTCTAGCATAATTAGGAAACCTTATTAAAAGGTGTCAAGCAATAGATTTCCCATTTTTCCTAGCATCCTTCTAGCATAAGAATAGCACCCATAAAATTTCACCTTCACTGGATCTATAGAAAAATTATGAAAATTCACACAAGATCCACCCATTAATAAAAGGAAATTCTATAACTTAAAAACAACACATGCACTTGCTCTGAAATTTTTACCAGAGCTTCTAATAAGCAATAACAGACTGCCCACAAAATTTCATAATTTTTGGACCACAAAAACTCAAGATAAAATTCAAACAAATTTGCATGTATCCAAAAACACATTTCAAAGTCCTAATTAATTCATCAAAAATTTCTAAAACAGGTGCTCATATAATATTTTTGTTAAATACTAGACATGACCAGGAACTTAACAAAATTAGAACCACATCATTTGGATCTATATACTAGGAGCTACATATTTTTGAATAACAACACAATTCGGTGAAATAATAAAGCAAACAAATAAGAATCAAAATGCATCCACAGCTGTTGGACCGGCCCGACGGAACAGCGGCCCGTGAGCACACCGGCGCGGCCCAAGACGCGGCGCCCGCGGCCCAACACACGGCACGGCTCAGCACGACGCGGCCCACGCTGGGCTCCCGCCTCAGCCGCGACGCTGACAGGGAGGACCCGCGCGTCAGCGAGGGAAACAGGGGAGGAGCGACGGCCGGTGGCGTAGCTCGCCGCCGGTGGCTTCTCCGGCGAAGGTAAGGGTTTCTACGTGCTCGCCTCATCCTAGCGGACCTAAGGGAACCCTCATTCGTAGCTATTGACGCGACAAGGAGGGGTGGCGATGGCCACGGCGGCGCTCGGCCATGGCACGGCCGGCTCCGGCGACGATACGGCATCGCAGCCCTAACGGTGGGCGCTACGGGCTTCGGTGGTGTTCACCGGACCTAGCTACAGGCATAGGAGGGGTGGAAAGGTCGCGCGGACAGCTGGCCGCGTGGAGCGCCAACTCCGATGAACTTCCGCCATGGCTGTGGTGGAAGGAATTGACGGATTCATCCTTACCAAGGCACAATCGACCTGGCTGAGGGGTGGGGGTGACAGAGGAGATCACGGCGGCGCTAGCAGCGAGATGGCCGGCGCATTTTTGCAGCGACGAGCAAGCGAGGCGAAGGCGGAGCAATGGGCGGCTGGCTGCGGCTCGATTGCTGCGCGCGGTGGGAGGCGAGGAAAAACGAAATGGGACGGCGAGTGCATTCGGCAGGCGCGCGGGGTGACTTTAGACACGGCTACGACGCCAGGAGGCGCACGGCGCGTGGCCAGCGTGAGCAGGAGTCCGGCGACGGGTGGTGGACACGCGGCGTTGTTTTTCTGAAACTTGATCACTGTAGCTCCGATTCAGTGCTCACTTCCGATGACTGACAGCGCCCATTCAACGATCATTAACTCCTAATCCGTGGCGATCCAGGTTAAGTCGTAGTTAACAAAGTTGGAGACCTACATGAGTACTACAAGTTTGCTAATTGGAGCTCGAGCTAGTTTGGCTTGGTCAGTGAGATACAGTGCTCCAAACATCAGCTCATGAAACTGAAATCTGCTTGGGACTTAGAAAAATTTGCTAAGTATGAAATCAGCATGTACTTCTGACTTGTGGGCCATGTTTGAGCATGTTCTAGCCATTTTCATGAGTTGGTCATAAAACAACTTTTGTTCCTTGATAAATTAGCTACAACTTTTGTAAAGAGTGCATAGCCATGCAAAGCTTCTAAGTTGGACTTTTGAATCAGTCAAACGATGACACTCCATGGGTCAATTTAAGTCAAACTTGCACTTGAGGACATTTTTGTCATTTTGGTCTACATGAACAATGTTCCAACAAGTAAACTAAGTATAGTTAAGGTGTATTAGACCATGATCACCCATTTTACAAAGTTGTTATACCACTTCTACTGATCACATGTGATAAAGAAAGTAAAACAAGCAATTCATACATATGTTTTAATACAATGTTTCACATGTTGCATGACCTTGTTGTTATCCTATACTTGTCACATTACTACCATGTTGCCATGCTTCAAGACATGGGAAATTCATGTTGCATTCATATGTTGTTTCAGGGAAAATGACATGATGAGATAGATGATGCACATGTTTATGAGACGAAATGCAATTAGTAGAAGCCAAACACCGAGGGTGTTACAGCCCTCCCCCCTTAGAAAAATCTCGTCCCGAGATTTGGAAAGCGTACCATTTAGTATAGAAAGTTGGATGATTTTCCTTTAAATAATCTTCCCGTTCCTAGGTTGCATCCCGTTCACTATGATTACTCCAAACTACCTTGTATAACTTAACCACTCGTGTACGAGTCACTCTTTCTTGTGTATCCAGAACTTGCACGGGTTTTTCCTCATAAGAAAGATCAGATTTCAAGTTGACTTTTCTTGTTGCTATTCTTTCCTCGGGAATACGAAGACACTTCTTCAGCTGGGACACATGGAATACCGGAAATATAGCTCCCATCTCACGGGGTAGATCGAGTTTATAGGCTACTCTTCCACTTTTCTCGATAATGCGGTAGGGTCCAACATATCGAGGCTCAAGCTTCCTTTTAATTCCAAAACGCTTGACTCCTTTCATAGGGGATACCTTCAGATAAACATGATCACCTACTTCAAACTCAATAGGTTTCCTTCTCTTGTCAGCATAGCTCTTTTGTCTAGCCTGTGCGGCAGTCATATTCTTTTGTATAGTTCGGACTTGCTCTTCGGCTTCTTTTACAAAGTCGATGCCATAGAATCTTCTTTCCCCGGGTTCCACCCAGTTCAAAGGAGTTCTACACTTGCGGCCATAAAGAGCTTCAAAAGGAGCCATTTTGATACTCTCTTGATAACTGTTGTTATAAGAGAATTCAGCGAGAGGTAACCAGTCTTCCCAAGAGCCTTTGCAAGAAATAAGACAAGCCCTAAGCATGTCCTCAACAATTTGATTAACACGCTCAGTCTGTCCTGATGTTTGTGGATGATAGGCGAATCATGGATTAGATGAGTGCCAAGATTCGATGTAAGCACTCCCAAAAGCGAGCCGTGAACCGAGGTCCTCTATCGAAACAATGGATTTGGGTACACCATGGAGACGTACCACTTGTTGAAAATAAATCTCAAGCATAATTGTGAGGATGATAGGTAGACTTGACCGGAATAAAGTGAGCAGATTTAGTTAGGCGATCTACGATAACCAGATAGAATCACAACCCTTGTTGGTAGTGGGTAATCCAACAATAAAATCCGTACTAATTTCTTCCCACTTCCACCAGAATAGAGAGAGTGGTCGCAGCAATCCGGGCCTTATGTGAATAGCCTTGACTCTGCAATGCTTATCACACCTTGCCACGTAAGTCTGCGATTTCTTTCTTCATCTTGGTCCACCAATAATACTGACTTGAGATCTTGATACATTTTACTACTACCGGGATGGATGGACAACTTAGAAGAATGGGCTTGACCATAATTTGGTTTCTAAGTTGTTTATCTTTGGGTACCACAAGTCTATCATTAAACCAGAGAATTCCTTTGTCATCGACCTTAAAGTGCTTGGTCTCTTTCTCTTTCATTTTCCGTTTGATGTGAAACACACCCACATCGGTCTTACGGAGTTCGATAATTCGACTTCTAAGAGAGCAATCCACAGTGATATTGTGAAGTACTACAGGATGAAGGAAGGTGTGTGACGGATGAAAGTCTTCACTAACTAAGGAATTGCAATGGGCCTTTCGCTTAAGGCATCAAGAACCACATTTGCCTTACCGGGATGGTAGTGCACTTGAAGGTTGTAGTCCTTGATCAATTCTAACCAAATACCGTTGATGCATGTTCAACTCGGGTTGAGTAAAGATGTACTTGAGGCTTTTATGGTCAAGATAGATGTTGCACACATTACCCAAACAAGTAATGTCTCCAAATCTTCGTGGCATGAACAATCTGCGGCTAGCTCTAAGTCATGGGTAGGATAGTTGACTTCATGCTTTCGAAGTCGGGCGCGAAGCATAAGCAATTACTCGGCCTTCTGCATAAGAACACACCCCAAACCGGTGCCACATGCATCACAATAGACATCAAAAGGCTTTTCGATGTCGGGTTGTGCCAATACCGAGCGAGAGGTTAGCAGGTCCGCAAAGTGTGGAAAGCCTCTTCACACTTCGGAGTCCACACAAACTTCTCATCTTTTTGCGATGAGTCGAGTCATGGGCTTGGCGATTTTTGAGAAATCCGGGATAAAGCGACGATAATAGCCACCAATCCCAAGAAACTTGAACTTCGTGGACCGTAGTAGGTGCCTTCCACTCAAGGACTTCTTGCACCTTCGTAGGGTCAACCGAAATTCCATCACCAGATAACACATGACCTAGAAAAGGTATCTTGTTCAACCAGAATTCACACTTCTTTGAACTTAGCATAAAGTCTGGTTATCACTTAAACCGAAGTTAAGACAATTCTCGGATGTTCAAAGATGCTCTTCTTCATTACGAGAATATACTAGGATATCATCAATAAACACGACGACAAACTTGTCCAATTTCGCATGAATACCGAATTCATTAGGTACCTAAAGTGTGTAGGAGCATTTGTCAACCCAAAGGACATGACAAGGTACTCGAACAAACCATAACGGGTAGAGAAAGTCTGTCTTAGGTATATCTTTGGGGACGAATTTTGATCTCGATGGTAACGGACCTCAAATCGATCTTGGAGAATACCTTAGCTTTAGAGAGTCGATCAAGCAGAATATCGATGTGAGGAAGAGGGTATTTGTTCTTGATGGTAACAACATTTAGGGGCGATAATCTACGCACATGCTAAAGATTCATCCTTCTTCTTCACAAAGATAGCCGGACAACCCCAAGGAGAAGAACTAGGCGAATCAAACCTTTCTTCAATAGCTCATTCAAGCTGACTCTTTAGTTCACCAACTCATTGGGCGGCATTCTATAGGGCCTTCGAGATATAGGAGCCATACCCGGAATGAGTTCTATCTTGAATTCTACATCGCGGTCCGGAGGTAATCCAGGCAAGTCATCAGGGAAGACATCCGGAAACTCACGGACAACCTGGTAGATCCTCAATGGCTTTGGCTAGGGTAGCATTGATGTATTGTGAATAGAGATATCACGAGGTAATCGCACTAGAAAACCCTTCTTATCCACAGGATCCCTCAACATTACCACACGGGTTGACGATCGATCAACACTCCATTTCCACTCATCCACTTCATTCCTAGGATTATATCAATTCCTACCCCCGGTAGCACTACAAGATCCGTAAGGAACTCTCGATCCCCAATTTCAAGCTTTACATCTTTTACTACTTGGTTAGTCATGATATTATTCCCAAGTGACACTAATACAATAACCACCCTTGACAATTGTAATCACATGCATCTTATGCTTAGATGCAAAAGTAGAACTCACAAAGGAATGTGAAGCACCGAATCAAAGAGCACAAATCGCGGGGTGATCATTAACAAGAAACTTACCAGCGGTGACCACTTCACCAGCAGGAATTTCCTCCACAGTAGTGTAATGAACACGCCCCTGATGGACGTTTCCTTGAGCATTCTTGGGAGGATGGGGACACCTATTTGCCCAATGACCAGGCTGGTTACAGTTCCAACATGGCCTGTTAGCTGGTGGGACATTGGAGCTGCCCTGCCCAGAGGTATTCTTTGGCAAGGAAATTGTGTACCCCTTGCGAAAACCAGTTTTAGCTTGATTCTTTTTCTGAGGTGGGCGGTACCGGACATTAGCATTGGGTGGACGGTACTGGGCCTTGGATACTATTGGTGCCTTAGACTGAGAAGCACCTGCCTCAAAGTTTCTTTTGCGGTTCTTGGAAGCGGCATATATCTTATCATTGTTCTCTTGAGTCAGAGTGTCACTGATAAACTCATTGAAGGTGACACACTTGCAGTTGCCCATTGACTTCATCAATTTAGGGGAAAGTCCCCTCTTGAAGCTAGCTATTCTCTTAGCGTCAGTATCGACAAACTCAGGAGCATACCTCGCCAGGTTGTTGAATGCCTGGAGGTATTCATTGAGACTCTTGTTGCCTTGGGTGAGCTTCATAAACTCAGTATGCTTAATGGCCATGAGACCAGGAGGGATAAAGTGTCCTCTGAAAGCTGCCTAAAACTGACCCCAATCTATCTCGACGTTTGCAGGGAAGGTGGTCTTGTGATGTGTCCACCAGATACTGCAGCAGGCCTTGAGCTGGTGTCCCGCATATGTGGCCTTCATACCTTGATCAAACGGAGCAATCCAAACCTTTGCTCTATCGTGCTCAACCATTCATCGACTTGTAATGGTTCTTACGCCTCCACGAAAGATAGGGGCTTTGTATCCATGAAGTCCTTAAAGCTCTACTGTCTTGGTTTGGCTCGGGTCCTTGGCGGACATGACGATCCTCACGGTTAGCCATCGACGATAGCCTCGGCTAGCATCTGTTGACTTTCCACAACTATCTCGCATTAGCTCAAATTGGTGTGGGCGGTGGTGGAGGTGGTTGTTCCTCATTTCCCATGCCACGACCCATGACGAAGGTTATGATGAGCCATCGCAAAATGTATAGCCAATGAGCACTGACGATGTGGAAATTTTTGTAGATGAATCGTATAATTATGCCCAAACTGAGTCCATTGGAGGGAATGCATTTAGATAATCAACAGAGGCACAATCATTCATCACAACCACACAACTCATCAAGCGCGTCAATGGACACATAAATGCGATGAACTTAACCAACAACGTGATCCATAGACCGCAAAGACGGAATTTATCAAAGGCTCACATACGTGGAGCATAATACGTTCGATAGGTTACATCCAAGCCATAGTGGTTCCAAACTTACATCCAAAGATAACTTATGGTTCGATATTACATCCAAACGATTACTTATTCCAAAGCTACTCGTTCATGCATGAGGATTAACAAAAGACTAGCTCTTGCGCATTAGCTAAGTAGTAAGCTAAACTACGCCTCGTCCTCGAAGTCAGTGTCGAAGATCTCTCCTCCATCTTCATCACTAGCAGGCTCTAACTCCTCATCTTCCTCCTCATCAGGTGGAATGTCCTCAGGTCCATTGACCTCCATGTCATCATCACCTTCAGCCATGATGACACCAGAACCCATCTCATCCTCATCCTCAGGTGGCAGGAGAGGGTGAAGTTGATTGTGTAACAGGTGAACCTCCTCATGGAGATTGTCATTGTACTCCTCAGCAACTGCCACTTGCTGCTCTAGCTCTACCTGTCGCGCTCTCAACACATCCTCCTCGTGCCAGGCTTCATTCCATTGGTTCATCACGTGAATCAACATGTGTTCACAGTTGCGGTGAGCAACTATCAACCTCTGAACCTCAAGGGTCTCTTGGTCCCTTTCCTGTGTTACTTGCTCCAAGCGGTGCTGAGCCGCATTCCTCTCAGCAGTCACCCGAGCTAGCTCTGTCCTCAGCCTTTCCTCCTCAGTAGGCTCAGGACGGGGCTCACGAGGAGCTAAACGGTGACGAGGCGCCCTGCCTCCAGCGGACTTGCGAGCAGTGAGCTTTGTGCGCGCCATCTGTAGCAAAAGTTACAACGTAAGGGGAGAATCATTAAAGGGATACGAAATTTAATTAGCCGGGACAATCATATTTTAAAGGAGGGAGTAATGCAAGAAATGCCATGTATGCTTGAACATGATGCATGCACGATCCGTACGTCCTCACCATCCTAGAAAAATTTAAAGGCTAGCGAAATATACGGTGGCATACATACGTTCTCTCGTATACGGTAGCTAGTCGATCTACAACGATACGTTGTTAGTGTACTGCAGAAAATTTCATTTCAGCCCGATAATTTCCCAAAATGCATAAGCGAGGCAATAACTAAATACTTTCATACATGCATCCCCGATGCACATACTCTAGTATCCTGACTACCCGTCGAGATACCCACATTTAAGTACTCTCATAGATACATGATTGAACATGTAAATATGCGAGCAACCACAACTACTCTCCCCTAGACCGACGATTGGACGGTCATGCTCTCACAACTCCCACTTACCAGGCGTAGAGGTATTTGATCCAAACATTACCACCCAAGCGGATGGCATCCATACAATAACAGCGCCGTATGGACGATTTAAACAGGAACAAGCAGAAACCCCAAGTTAGTACTTTAATAAGCCACCTAAGAGTCCTTATTTGGGCATAAGGGATATGACCTCCGGCAATACTTAGTATTTAATTTAGGATTTTCACAAATACTTTTGTTTTAAATACACAAATAGCGTGTTTAGTGTCAAATCTTGCTCGATGCCGGTATGTAATGAACCGACCAAATCATAAGACCGTAAGTACAAAAACAATCACCGAAGCGATCAAATTTCGTACTTAAGCTCCCATAATCCCGGTAGTCCGGAAATCACGAAGGATTTCAACCAACTCTCGACATACAAACCAAGATCGTAATGATTCAACACAACACATCATTCGTTACAACATTTCACAAGTAGCATTCGGATTACATCCATCAGAGTTTAAATAAAATAATACAAACCAAGTTTGAGTGTGCGGAAGCAACATAGTTTAGTACATAACTTCATAGTTTTAAATACATTGCCAGATCAGAGTCATGTCCCACAAAAGCATTATCAGGTACGAGAACTAGTAGAGACCGCGCCCAACGGTCTAGTCTTCATCCCCAGCAGGGAGAAGGCAATACTTGCAGCAACCAAAGAAGGCGGTCATCTCGCAGCGGTGGGAAATAAACCCTGAGTACGAGAAGGTACTCAGCTAGACTTACCTGACAAAAATCAGAAATAAAAGACACCAAGGATCATGCAAGGCTTTTCAGGTGGGCTAGCTTGACTCAGTTGCATAAAAGAGCTTATGAGTATAGTAATCAATTTAAACTTATTATCAAGCTTATCATTACTTACCTGTCCACTAAATTAGCACATGTACTAGAGCACTCACTTATTAGGAGCAAACAATATTAACCATAGCAGGTATAATAAGGCTGTCATCATCATATCATCATTTCCGAACCATTAAGTTATTAAGTGTATCTACATTGGAGATAAGCCCGTCAAGTTCTCACTAACTGGAGAGACGGCGATTCGAATCGAATTACAACTCAGGTGAGGGGTATTCCTAACTCTCACCTGGCATACTTTGCAAGGGTAGCCGTGGGTCACCTTTGGAACATCTCAGAACCAAATTCGCTGGTTCGATCAGCGCAAAGACACTCGGGATTACCCTTCCGCCAGACGATCGGGACTTTTAAATCACCTGCCCTTGGACTCACGCCACGGCTCCCTTCCGAGGCGCACTTTATACTTATCGACTCCCGACCGAGGTGAGCTACTCGGCCATGGTCGGTCTTGAGCCGCCAACTAAGAGAGAGGCATGCGTTCAACATGAGCAGAAAAGGCTCCAAGAATGGGTCCTTAAGCGACTGACAGACAGAGTCATCGCAAACCGGCAAGCCTCCGTCCGGTCTTCATTTCAAATTAAGACCGGTTCTTTTCCACGATAGCAAATATAGCCAACCGTGCCACATGTATCATCCTATATCTCGCGGTGACAGAAATCACCCGACTTCTACGCGTTTAAGCGAGGGCTAAGCACTACTCGAGCCTGAGCTACATAGGATTGTGGTAACAATATCTGGGCAAGGAATGGGTAACCAATGCAAAGCAAGTGTTTGCATCCAACACCTAAACTTAATGCAACAATATATGTAATAATAATATCAGAATCGCAGTTCGGAAAATAGGAGGCTTAATATGCTCCGGGGCTTGCCTTTCACAAAGTTGCAAGGACGGTGGTCAGGGCACTCAACGGCGACCTCGTCTGGCACTTCTCCTGAAGGCTGCTCCTCCTGAATCTCCGGTGTCGGCTGCTGCTGCTCGTTCAGTTCCTCGAATTCCAGCAGGGTTACTCCTTCCGGTACACCTATTGCATGCCGATGCACAAGATAAATATCATGGATGCATAAGGAATGACATGATGCTCATGATGAATGAATCACAATGGGTGTTTACGAAAACATCACTGGACACTCGTTTACCGAGTAATTAGCTCTATTCAAATCACTTTAAACATGTATCCAACTTAACTTAAATAACAAGAGCAACTTACCTAACTTGCATAACCTAAGATAAAGATGCTCATCTTCAGTTAAAGGCCTAACACCTAGGAACAGTACCATGAACTTAGAATAGTAAAGACATACTTAAAATAACAGTTAAAGCTTCATATGCAACAAGTAGTAACTTAATTCTATCATAACCAGAGTTCTATAACTCCAAATGACTTGCAAGAGGACATTCTGGAAAGCTTATGAAATTCTCTACAATTCATTTGTAAACATCAAAGCATGATTCTGAAGTTAACCAAATCCAATTCCAGTAGGCCTAGAATCTGTCCCGCAATGACAGGGTTGCTAACTTAATTATTCAATGATGGTGCAAAAGCCTAATTTGACCAAACCAAGTTTACCAACTTGTTTTTCATACCTAAGAAACATCAGAAAGTATAGTGCTAACTTCTAAATAAATTATTTAATATCCTTTTCCAATTTATTTAGTTAATTAGGTGATTTAAGCAATATATAGTAAAACTATTCATAAAAATCTACAAAAATTACAGTAGCTATCTCATGCTGCACATAGACTACCATAAAAATTTCAAAGCCATTGGACCAACATAACTTGCTGTATCCAAATTAACAGATGACATGTCTATTTCTAGCATAATTAGGAAACCTTATTAAAAGGTGTCAAGCAACAGATTTCCCATTTTTCCTAGCATCCTTCTAGCATAAGAATAGCACACATAAAATTTCACCCTCACTGGATCTATAGAAAAATTATGAAAATTCACACAAGATCCACCCATTAATAAAAGGAAATTCTATAACTTAAAAACTACACATGCACTAGCTCTGAAATTTTTACCAGAGCTTCTAATAAGCAATAACAGACTGCCCACAAAATTTCATAATTTTTGGACCACAGAAACTCAAGATAAAATTCAAACAAATTTGCATGTATCCAAAAACACATTTCAAAGTCCTAATTAATTCATCAAAAATTTCTAAAACAGGTGCTCATATAATATTTTTGTTAAATACTAGACATGACCAGAAACTTAACAAAATTAGAACCACATCATTTGGATCTATATACTAGGAGCTACATATTTTTGAATAACAACACAATTCGGTGAAATAATAAAGCAAACAAATAAGAATCAAAATGCATCCACAGCTGTTGGACCGGCCCGACGGAACAGCGGCCCACGAGCACACCGGCGCGGCCCAAGACGCTTGGCGCCCATGCCCAACACACGGCGCGGCTCAGCACGACGCGGCCCACGCTGGGCTCCCCTCAGCCACGACGCCGACAGGGGAGGACCCGCAGCGTCAGTGAGGAAGCAGGGAGGAGCGGCGGCGGTGGCGTAGCTTCGCCACGGTGGCTTCTCCGGCGAAGGTAAGGGTTTTACGTGCTCGCCTCATCCTAAGCGGACCTAAGGAACCCTCATTCGTAGCTATTGACGCGACAAGGAGGGGTGGCGATGGCCACAATGGCGCTTCGGCCATGGCACGGCCGGCTCCGACGACGACGACGACATCGCAGCCCTAACGGTGGGCGCCACGGGCCGGTGGTGTTCACCGGGACCTAGCTGCGAGCATAGGAGGGTGGAAAGGTCGCGGACGGCTGGCCGCGTGGGCGCTAACTCGACGAACTTCCACCATGGGCGTGGTGGAAGGAATTGTGATTCATCCTTACCAAGGCACAATCGACCTGGCTGAGGGGTGGGGGTGACAGAGGAGATCACGGCGGCGCTAGCAGCGAGATGGCCGGCGCGTTTTTGCAGCGACGAGCAAGCGAGGCGAAGGCGGAGCAATGGCGGGCGGCTACGGCTCGGTTGCTGCGCGCGGTGGGAGGCGAGGAAAAACGAAATGGGACGGCAAGTGCGTTCGGCAGGCGCGCGGGGTGACTTCAGACATGGCTACGACGCCAGAGGCGCGACGGCGCGTGGTGGCCATGAAAGGTGAGTCCGGCGACGGGTGGCGGACACGCGGCGTCGTTTTTCTGAAACTTGATCACTGTAGCTCCGATTCAGTGCTCACTTCCGATGACTGACAGCGCCCATTCGACGATCATTAACCCCTAATCCGTGGCGATCCAGGTTAAGTCGTAGTTAACAAAGTTGGAGACCTACATGAGTACTACAAGTTTGCTAATTGGAGCTCGAGCTAGTTTGGCTTGGTCAGTGAGATACAGTGCTCCAAACATCAGCTCATGAAACTGAAATCTGCTTGGGACTTAGAAAAATTTGCTAAGTATGAAATCAGCATGTACTTCTGACTTGTGGGCCATGTTTGAGCATGTTCTAGCCATTTTCATGAGTTGGTCATAAAACAACTTTTGTTCCTTGATAAATTAGCTACAACGTTTGTAAAGAGTGCACAGCCATGCAAAGCTTCTAAGTTGGACTTTTGAATCAGTCAAATGATGACACTCCATGGGTCAATTTAAGTCAAACTTGCACTTGAGGACATTTTGGTCATTTTGGTCTACATGAACAATGTTCCAACAAGTAAACTAAGTATAGTTAAGGTGTATTAGACCATGATCACCCATTTTACAAAGTTGTTATACCACTTCTACTAATCACATGTGATAAAGAAAGTAAAACAAACAATTCATACATATGTTTCAATACAATGTTTCACATGTTGCATGACCTTGTTGTTATCCTATACTTGTCACATTACTACCATGTTGCCATGCTTCAAGACATGGGAAATTCATGTTGCATTCATATGTTGTTTCAGGGAAAATGACATGATGAGATAGATGATGCACATGTTTATGAGACGAAATGCAATTAGTAGAAGCCAAAAACCGAGGGTGTTACACATACGTAGCCATGTGTTCATCCTACAGTCAAGGAATTAGCTTCTGGGTCCTTAGTATCAATTAAGCTGTGATTTATAAAGGAATATTGTATAGATGTGCTTAGTAAATCATTGAATTAGTTTAGTATATTGTTAAGCCCCTTTTTACTATCATGTGAGCTGCACCTGCACCTAATTGAAGCCATCCACTGCTCAGTACTACTACTACTTTGCAGCCTCAAAAGCACATCAACAGACACACACACATCTCTCCATCCAGTATCCTCTCGTCTCCCTCTGTTTCCTCTCTATCTTTCCCCTCCTGCTACTCATGGTGCTCAGGCTACCTTTCTCGAATCGGCATCCATGGTTTGATTTCCTCCTCGATTTCCCTCTCAAAACCAAATCCAAGGACACTAGCAGCTATCTAACCATTTTTTTCCTTCGATTTCTTCCTCTGTGATGTGTGCAGGTTGGGCGACGGCGGCTAAAGTTCATTGCACAACATCTCAACATATCCTCAAATACTTGGTTCACCCGCTCTGTTTGGCCATCTGTCTGCGGATGATAGGCTGTGCTAAAGTTGAGTTTTGTCCCTAAAGCATGGTGGAGGCTCTTTCAAAAACTTGAAGTGAACACTGATCCTCGGTCTGAGGTTATGGTTTTTGGAACTCCGTGGTTAGATACAATTCTCTCTAGGTACAATTCAACCAACTAGTCATATGAATATTTTTGGTTGGTGGGAATGAAATATGCTGACTTAGTGAGTCGATCAACCACAACCCATATGACATCTTTCTTGCATAAGGTCATGGGAAGACCTATGATAAAATCCATACATATATCCTCCCACTTCCAGTCTGGAATATCTAGTGGCTTTAACAATCCAGCAGGTCGCTGATGCTCTACCTTCACCTTTTGACAAGTGCACACTTGCTCACATATTCTGCAATTTCCTTTTTCATGCTTCTCCACCAAAAATTGCCTTTTATATCCCTGTACATTTTTGTCCTCCCTAGGTGCATAGTGTATAGTGTATCATGTGCCTCTCTCAAAATTATTTCCTTAATTTCAGGAACATCCGGTACACAGATTCTGTTGTGATTCCAGAGAACTCCCTCTTCATCCAATCTGAATTCTGATGGCTGCTCTGCTTTAATTCTTCTTGTTTCTTCTACAATAAATGCATCTGATTTCTGCTTTTCTTTTATTTGGTCTAGCAGGGTGGGATGGAATGTCATGGTTGCAATATTTGCTTCTGTACTTGATAATCTGAACTCTGTTTCCATCTTAGCCAATGCTACAGTTAATTCTTGGGAATACTCTTCAATTGATAGCTGATTACAAATGTGTTTTCTACCGAGAGCATCCGCAACCACATTAGCTTTTCCTGGATGGTAGTTAATGGTGAGGTCATAATCCTTTATGAGCTCAAGCCACCTCCTTTGCCTCATGTTTAATTCCTTCTGAGTGAATATATATTTGAGGCTTTTGTGGTCACTATATAGAACACACTTAGACCCATAGAGATAATGTCTCCAAATTTTTAGTGCAAAGACCACACCTCCCAGTTCAAGGTCATGTGTAGGATAATTTTCTTCATGTTTCCTCAGCTGCCTAGATGCATAAGCTATCACTCTACCTTTTTGCATTAGAACACACCCCAATTCTGACTTAGATGCATCACAATATATTACATATTCTTCTCCACTCTCCGGTAAGGCCAATACTGGTGCAGTGGTCAACCTATTCTTTAGTTCTTGGAAACTTTTCTCACAAGCTGCTGTCCAAACAAACTCAACTCCTTTTCTTAGCAACTTAGTAAGTGGTGCAGAAATCTGGGAGAACCCTTTTATAAATCTGCGGTAGTATCCTGCCAGTCCTAGAAAGCTTCTTATCTCAGTGGGACTTGTAGGTCGACTCCATGACATCACAGACTCAATCTTGCTTGGGTCTACCTCAACTCCTCTCCCTGACACTATGTGTCCCAAAAAGGCTACTTGATCTAACCAAAATTCACACTTATTAAATTTTGCATATAGCTGGTTCTCCCTTAGGATATGCAAGACCATTCTCAAGTGTTCAGCATGCTCTTCTTTGCTCTTTGAAAATATTAGGATGTCGCCGATAAAAACTACCACAAATTTGTCCAAGTACTTCATAAAGAGCTTGTTCATTAAGTTCATGAACACACCAGGTGCATTGGTTAATCCATAAGGAACTACTGTATACTCATAATGTCCATATCTGGACACAAAGGTTGTTTTCTCTATGTCTTCTGCCCTCACTTTCAGTTGATGATAACCAGATCTTAAATCTAGCTTTGAGAATATACGAGCATTTCTTAGTTGGTCAAATAGGTCATCTATCCGTGGCAGTGGGTATTTATTCTTTATGGTGACGTTATTCAGATCGCGGTAATCTGTACATAACCTAAGCCCTCCATCCTTTTTCTCTAAGAATAGTATAGGGGCACCCCAAGGTGACACGCTCTCTCTAATAAATCCTTTCTGTTTTAAGTCATCCAACTGTTTCTTCAGCTCAACTAACTCTTGTGGTGCCATTCTGTAGGGGCGTTTGGAGATGGGTGCTATACCGGGTACTAAATCAATTACAAACTCTAATTCTCTATCTGGTGGCATGCCTGGCAAGTCCTCAGGAAAGACATCAGGGAATTCTTGAACTATAGGTATGTCTTCTATTTTCTTCTCTTTAAGGCTTGCTAGAGTCGTATTTGGGTTAATCGGTCTAGTCTGACTCCAAAATAAAATATTCTGGAACCATCAGACCTCCCTATGGATGCACACTTCTGTTCACAGTCTAACAATACCCCATGCTCATGCAACCAATCCATGCCTAATATCACTTCTAACCCGGTCATATCTATCACAAGTAGGTTTGCCAAAAAATTAATATTCTGAATTATTATAGGCTGGTCTTTGCATATCTTTTCTACTTTTAATAGTCCACCAGGGGAATTGACCCACAAGGCTTTTTCCAAGGGTGCGTGCACTAATCCATGTTTAAGCACAAAATCTTGAGAGATAAAGGAGTGTGTAGCACCTGAATCAAAAAGGATTGTACCAACAGCAGATGGGATAAGTAATTTACCAATGATGATATCTGTAGCTATGCCTAGTTGCTCTGCGTTCACATAATTTAACTTGGATGTACCCCCACCTGGTCCACCATGTCCTGCTCCTCTCCCTGCTGTGTTTGCCTGTCTACCACCTCCTCTTCCAACTGGTTGGTTAGTCACTTGAGTGCGCTGTGTAGGCTGCACTGTTGTCTTTGTTGGATGGGGACAGTTAACTTTGTGATGGCCTTCTTTGCCACAGTTGAAGCATACACCTGATCCCTTTAAACAGTCTTTGGTAAGATGTTTCCCTCCGCACTTCCCACATATGGGAGCTGAAACCTGGTAGTTTGATGGGGCTAGTTTAGATGGTGGTACTTGGCGACGTGCACATGTCTGTTGCATCATGGGTCTTTGATCAAACCTTGCTTTTTTCCTTCTTTCTTCACCCAACTGAGAATGCTCATCTTCAAGTACTATGGCCCTGTTGACTAGGTCCTGAAATTTGGTGATCATGTGAGGTCTCAGGTGCATCCAGAGGAATGGGTGCAACCCTTCCATGAATTTCTCAACCTTTTTTTTTCCTCAGTGTTGACATCATCAGGGGCATACCTTGATAATTCAGTGAATTGATGCACATACTCTCCCAACCTTTTATTCCCTTGACTCAAATTTCAAAATTCTCTCTTCTTAATAGCCACTTTTCCATCTGGAACAAATGCCAGGGTGAAAGCTTGTTTGAACACTACCCGTGTGACAAGTTCATTTTCAGCACAATTGTGCTTAAAGTTTGACCACCAAGCCCCAGCAAGACCCGTCAATTGGTGGGCTGCATACCTCACCTTCTCCTTATCTGAGCAACCAATTGTCTCAAGCTTCTTCTCAACTTCCAGCAGCCAGTCATGGGCCTCAAGTGGGTCTATGGCCTTGGGAAATGATGGTGGTTGAGTCTGAAGGAATTGCCTCAAGCTAACTCCGGCTACTGGTGGTGCTAATCCACCTAGAGCAAGTCTGTTTATCATGGCCTCCATGAAGTGATTTTGATTCTCTTGTGACTCTCTTCGGGAGTTTTCCATGAACAGCAGAATGTCCCCAATATTCCTAGCCTCGCCATTAGCGTTGGAAGTTTTGGCTTCAATATTGTGGGGATAGCCTCCCCCTGGTAGGAAGCTATGATTTCCAGAAGAATTTCCTCCATCCCCATTGGTCCCGAGGCGAAAGACAAGGTCATCTTCACCTAATTCACGTCTATCCATCCTGCAAGATGAGTGTTGTTGAGTGATCTCCCCTTTTTGCACATGTACTAAATATATTTAGTATTGTTGCATATGGACAAAAAGTAGTATGCTAGCTATACGTGCTGGACATTCTCATGTATATAAAGTGTTAATCACTGGCATCCGACACATACACATGAAAATGCATAGCACACAGAATATTTAACCACACAGTCTTAGATAGTCATAAGGGTGCATTACATTTGACCTAGGTGCTATCATTCCTTACATATGGTCTTGATCTAGTTAACTATTACAAGCCACTGAGCAAGATCCATAAGAGATCTTGATTTCTACATAACGGTGCACTACTGAGCGTCACTTATATTACAGATCACTACACTACATCAGTCCGTATTGTAGTCCTACTAGAAGTAACTTCAAAATAACTCCATCTATTGCCGGGATGATGATGTCATACACCTAGAAGTCAGAAGGGCCCGAGCTTGATCTTGCAACGTCGTTGCTGCTACCTGCATCATTCCCTCCCTACAACCCCAGTACTTGATTCAGAAAGGTCCTGGTAGATGCTGCTTCAATGTAGACCTCCCTATGAACGCTCATGCGGGCCTGACATGATCTAACATGCTGCTGTTGTACAGGTTTAGGAGGCTGGAGAATGTGTGGTGCTGGCTGCACAGGTGGTCCATCAACAAGCTCAAGGGGCAAGGGCGCTAACTTCGGTGTCCCAACATGTGGTTCAGGCTGTTCAAATTCTGGTGGCACTGCTGGAGCATTTGGGACTAGTTGATATGGTGAAGCAGGTGGTGCTGGTATGTCTGGGTTCTCTACTTCCTCTGTTGCCTCAGGTTCCTCTTGCTCCATTTCAGGTTCTTCCTCATCTTCCTCTTCTACTACTAGAGGGTTAAGGGCACCTCCAGGTTGTTGAAGATGATCAACATATTCTTGTAGTACAGCACAATGTTGGTCACTTGCTAGGAACATATAGTACCAGTAGCAGGCTTCGGACCACATCTTAGTGAAATCTATGGAAAATGACCGAAATACCATCCCATCAGATATCATTTTCATACTAGAGGCTAAGTTGATGGCATCTGATGAACATTCTAGCACCCGTGAGATCGAGAATCTTGATAAACCTTGAGCCCCTAACTGAACTGGTGCACTAGAACTTCCAGGATCAAATCCTGGAAAGTCACGGTAGCAAGTAGTGCTCAGGTAGGCTGCAAAGTGCGCCTGGATGGCATCCTCAGGGTAAGTGAAAGCTCTAGTTTGGTTTTGACTAATTGATAAAACCCTAAGTGCTAACCTAGTTTGTCAAAGTGATTATGAGATAGGTAGCACTACTCTAAGTGATGAAGCAATGGCGAAGATCATGACGATGGTGATGGCATGGTGATGATCAAATGCTTAAACTTGGAAAAGAAGAAAGAGAAAAATAAAAGGCTCAAGGCAAAGGTGAAAATTGTAGGAGCTATTTTGTTTTTAGTGATCGAGACACTTAGCGAGTGTGATCACATTTACGATCGATAGCCGTACTATTAAGAGGGGTGAAACTCGTATTGAAATGCGGTTATCAAAGTGCCACTAGATGCTCTAACTCATTGCATATGCATTTAGGATCTAGTGGAGTGCTAACACCCTTGAAAATATTTGTGAAAATATGCTAACACATGTGCACAAGGTGATACACTTGGTGGTTGGCATATTTGAGAAAGGGTTAGAAACTTCACCGGCGGAGTGTCCGCCCGTAGAGTGCGGACAGTCCGACGGTGCCACCGGCGCCCTATACAGAAAAGACAGGGGATTATAGAGTGATCGAACGCTGGTGGTGCAGTGACCGGACGCTGGAGTGTAAACTGACCGGACGCTCATGGTCCGAGTCCGGTCAGTGCTGACGTACGCTGACGTGAGGCGCACAGAGGAAACGTTGAGTGACCGGATGCAGGGTGTGTCCGGTCGTGAAATGTCGCGTTTGGAACCTTACTGGAAACGATTGGACGCTGAGATCCAGCGTCCGGTCATCACTTGACCGTTGAAATCGAGCGATCGGCGTTTGAAGCCGATGACATGTGGCGCACATCGCACGACCGGACGCTGAGGTCCAGCATCCGGTCAATATGACCGGAGCGTCCGATCGGCCCGTGTTCAGTACAGTGAGGAGCCCAACGGCTCTATTTCGTGAGGGCTTCTATTTAAGCCCCATGGACGGCTCAAGCTCACTCTCTTGGCCATTTGCATTGACATAGCAACCTTGTGAGCTTAACCAAATGTAACAACCCAAAATCCATACACCCAAAAATACCAACTACAAATTTTTTTCTCAAGAACTCCCATGTGATGATGAGTGTCATGAGTAGAAACCCAACTTAAGAGATGCATTAGGTCTAACCCCAACCCAAGTCAATACTTAAGCATGGCATGTCATTTGTTGAATATGATTATTTAATTTCTAACAAATAAAATGTTGCATACGATGTTAACTCAAATTGTGATTTGGATTTTCATTTGCTTTATGTTATGCTTAACCACTCCATTAAAGTAATAAACCATAAGGTTATTAATAAACAAAATTCCCTAAACTCCAACGAATAAGTTACCTCAGTTTTGAATTCAAATTCTAAACCAAATTTGAATTCGAATCAA
Source organism: Miscanthus lutarioriparius (assembly GCA_904845875.1). NCBI lineage: Eukaryota > Viridiplantae > Streptophyta > Magnoliopsida > Poales > Poaceae > Miscanthus > Miscanthus lutarioriparius. Next base: position 21,865,504 of record CAJGYO010000003.1, read on the forward strand.
GGGAGTAGAAAAAGAAAACAGAAAAGAAAAGAAAAGAGGAGAAGGCCTCGCAGCCCGGGCCTGCTCGGCTTCTCGGCCCGCCAGCGCGCAGCAGCCCAGCAAGCAGCCCCGCCAGCGCGCAGCAGGCCGACCCAGCTCGTGGCCCAGCGCATCACCCACGCCCGCGCGCCCTATCTGCCTCGCTCGCAGCCGCTGCCACACGGGCCCCGCACGTCAGCCACCCCGTCCACAGTGTCATCTTCTCCACGCCAACGCCTCAACCGCCCGCCGACCGAAGGCCGGACGCAGCAGCTTTCAACTGACCGGACGCAGAACCCCCAGCGTCCGGTCATTTCCAGTAAGGTACCGACCTCGACCGGACGCGTCCGATCACACTTGATCGGACGCAGCCAGCGTTCGATCACACTCCAGCTTCTGCGTCATCGTACGCCAGCCTGACCGGACGTAGCCTGCCAGCGTCCGGTGCATTCAGATCCAGCGTCCGGTCAGTGGACCGACGCCAGCATCTTCGCGACTAACTCGTTTTCACTTCTAACTTCATCACCCTTGCTCCAATGTGCTAACCACAAGAACTTGCATTCGGTGCAATAGAAAATAGGCATTCTATTTTCCCGAAAGCGCCGAATCCCAGAGGGACCCAAACCCATCTCACCCCTGCAAACACCACCTCCTTTGTAAATGTGCCAACACCACCAAGAGTACACCACCATGTGTATGTGTGTTAGCATTTTCACAATCATTTCCCAAAGGATGTTAGCCACTCAACTTGCCACGCCACTCGATCCTAGCGACAATGCAAAGTTAGATCACTCGAGTGGCACTAGATGACCGATATGCAAACAAGTTTGCCCCTCTTGATAGTACGGCCATCTATCCTAATCCCGGTCATAAACTTCTCTACACACCTATGACCGGTGAAATGAAATGCCCTAGGTTATACCTTTGCCTTGCGCATTCCATTCCATCTCCTTCAATGTTGATGCAACACATGCACCAACACGATCAACAATGATATGATCCACTTCATATCATCACATGATCATATTGGTTCATCGATCTTGACTCTACTTGCTCTTCACCATTGCCATCGTCCATCGGTGCCAAGTCTTGCTCAAGCTTCACCGCCACGCGGTCCATCACTCCAAAGCCTTCGACTTGCCCTTCACGCTTGCAACCGGTCCATCAAGCCAAGTCTTGTCTTGATCTTCTCCACCTTGATCACATGACTCAATGTCATGTCTCATGTGCATTTAAGCTCCTTCATCATCACATGTGTGAGCTTTGCAACATCTCCAAGCCATTTTCACTTTCATGGCATATGTTGCTCATACACATGTACCTGTGGACTAATCACCTGTGTATCTCACATAAACACAATTAGTCCACCTAGGTTGTCACTCAATTACCAAAACCAACAAGGACCTTTCACCCCCCCTGTCGCAGTCGCTACGGTGTGAGGGAACTATTCCCCTCCCCAATCGGACACCAGCGCCACCGCGGGGGCTCACAGCGAGCTCGCCGCCGACGTGTAAGCCACCGGGAAGGGAACAGGGGAACACCCCCCCTCGCCGGCCACCTGTGCGTGCACCCGGAGTACATGGACCACGCCTGGGAGACGAAGGGTGGACTCGGTCCACCGTAGACCAGTCTGCGGTCCATGGACCAGCATCTCTTGGTCCACCGTAGACCGCAAGCCCTAGACCATAGCCCAATAAGAGCCCATGGACGAGACGTGGCAGTACCACAGCGTGCCACGTGTTCGGGTCAGTCCGACCTAGATCGGCCCAACCCGAGCCCTGTCCAGGCCTAGTGTGAACCCGACCCGTATTGACCGTTGACCGTTGACCGGACCCACCTGTCAGAAGCACAGACACTCTGGACCCACACGTCAGATGCTGACGTCATGATGACGTCACGCGGGACCCACATGTCAGAAGCCAGCACAGCCGAGGTGACGTCATGCTGACGTCACGCTGACATCAGTAGCCCAGGCCCCACATGTCAGTGACCCTGACTATTGACCGTTGACCGTTGACCGACGTTGACTTTGATCGGACCCACCTGTTAGTGACCCAATAGCCTTTGGCCCCACCCGTCGGTGTGGATGACGTTGATGACGTCATGCTGACGTCAGCTGGACCCCACCTGTCAGCTCGGAACCATGATGCTGACATCATGCTGACATCAGCAAGCCACGTGGACCAACCATAGCGTGACACGTGTCAGCCCAGGATTAATTCAGTCTTTTTCCATTTTCAAAAATAGATTTAATCTTCGGAAATTCATAACTAATTCATATGACCTCGGAAAAATACGAACCAGGACCAAAATTCATCTAAAATCAAGCTCTACGCAATGAACCCATGTTTGAGTGCATTTGGCTCTTTTGAATTTCCATTGCTTCTTTGTGCTATTCTATAGACGTCGCTAACGCGACTATAATGCAATCGTTTGCAGACTCGGAGGAGAACCGGACGGACGAGGATCGTGAGTACCGTGAGGAGTACGTAGATGACTACACTGAAGGTGCCATATCCCACCCAACCTTGTAGCACCTATTACGCACGGCTAAAATAGAAATGCTAGTGCTTTACTTTATTGTAATCACACTATGATAGGACTTGCATGGTAGAATGCTTTCTTGATGGCCTTTACCTTGACGCAACCTTACCCCTGCTCACCCTGCTATTAGGCTAGTCACACGCTTGCTATTTCATTACTTAATACTTCTACTATGCTTGCACTACATTGATGTGTGGAGGAAACTGATGATTGGGGAGAGTGCTGCGTGTGTGACTTGGGTGCGGGGAGGGTGAGGGTTGTGTCGACCAAGTTGGAGTAAATGACGAGCCTGGGGCAAGTCTTGCCGTGGGGCGCTACCTGGGCACCCCTGGAATGGATACCTGTGGTGGGTAAATGGTATATGAGGTGGCCCTGGGTGTGAACCTGTGATGGGCGGAGCCTAGGGTGGAGGTGCTGTGGTGGCACGGTAAATGGAAACCCTGATGGAGACATTCTGGCTTGGTCATCCCTAAGGACTTACTAGTACTCAGATTCACCGGGAAGCCTTACGTACCACTCGCCCTATATGGTGCGGGACGGCCGGACTACTTGGTAGGATATTGCCACTACTGTTAGGTTGATAGCGGACAGTGTGAGGGAGGTACGGGGTGCGGAGGATTCCCCCCACACCCTTCTGAGACTTCATGGAGACCTTGTGGACCCGGTTCATGACTCACAGTTTCAGCCACCCTAGAACGGACTTGGGGTGTACCAGGGCTGAATGGTAGAGTGGCATTATCCTAGGCTTGCAAGCGGCCGGAATCAGCCCAGTTGATGACGGTCAGCGAGGAAGGCGGATCTTGTGGTTATGTAAAACCTCTGCAGAGTGTATGGTTGATCGATCGATACATATGCTGACTCGTCGGCAATGGACCTTTCCTGGGTTTCGCTTAAACTAGATAGAGAGATGACTCCTTCTCTTCTCCCCCTAGGAGTAAGTGTTCGGACATAGCCAGGGGCTACGGGCCTTGAGACAGCGCCGAGTGGGAGTTGGCCTGTCGACTAAGCGATGGTATGGGTGTGGTATGGAGATGGTGGTGTATCGATCCCAGGATCGAAACCTGGCTCTAGAATGGGAATGGGGTGGAATGTGTGAGAATGGTGTTAAAACTTGACCAACTAATATAATGTACTTGATATGCTAATACATAGGAAACCCTAGCCTTATAGGTTCCTTTTTGAGTATATCCAACGTGCATCCAATTTCCACAAAGCAATGCTCATAGGATTGGGAGTGACCAGTACAAATCATACTGATAAATTTTGGCACACAGGTTCTGCTGAGGAGTATAGCTCCGAGGAGTTTGACGGTTGAGGGGTTCGTTCCTACGCTCAAGTTTGGCGATCTATCTTCAAGCTGTTCTGAATGAATGCTACTTTTGATTCCGCCAATGCGGCGAAGTAATAATTTATGTAATTCCGCACTATTTATACTCTGATATTACGTTGTATGGTTGTGATATTCGACTGGAATTCGGGTAATATGATCTTCAACGGTCCTATTAGACTTCGACTATGTGGATTTCCCTTCGTGGAAATCGTAGTTGTTTCAGTTGGTATCAGAGCCATACTTGACCATAGGACAAAACCCTTAGAAATGGACGATAGAATAGGACGTGAACAACCCTTCTTTCGGTTATATACCGACCCTGCATTTACTTTCTATGCAAGGCTTATCTATTTATTGACCTGCTAACACCTGATCCTTGAAACATGCAGATGGCAATGAACGACGAATGGCCGCCTCTAGGACCGCTACCTCTGGACCACGCCAAGCTTACCTTCGACCTGCGTGAGCTCAGGAGTTTTGCACAGACCCTCTGCCGAGTTCTCGTCACGTTAGGAGTCCCCAACGAGCTTGTCAAGGTCACCTGTACCGTGAAGTCAACTCAGGGAGGAGGAATCGAAGGACCAGTTGTCACCTCAGTCGAGTTCCCAGCTAGCACCACCTTACCGACTGTCCTAGTTTTCACCGAGTTGACTATAGAGGACACAGTTGAGGAGGGAATGCGAGCTGTCTCACACAAGGCACTTCGTAGAGTGATGAGGGATCACTACGAGCACCTGAAGATGACAGAGTTCCGTCTACTTCCCCAGGCCCTCGACCTCAGCCTTACTCCTAGTGAGTAGAGTTTCACAGCCGGCAGAGTTATCTTTGCAGAGGAGGACAGATGCCTTCGTGTCTCAGCTATCCATCTACTAGAGCAAGACAGGTATGTGATCCAGCTTGAGCAGACGAGACATCAGGACCAAGCTCTTCTATGGGAGTGCTAGGAGCGAGACTCGCAGGGAGCACAGGAGCGAGCTAGTCTGCTCGAGGCAGTTGCCAAGCTACAGGACGAGCTCAACCGTCGTGAGGAAGTCCACAGAGGCGAGGTCGCTGACTTATAGGATAAAGCAGCCGACCTAGGCAACAGGAACTGCTACCTCGATAGCAAGGTCTTGGAGTTGTAGAGGGAGTTGGATGACAAGAAGGCCGAGTTCAACCGCAGAGGAGACAGAGAGAGGTCCAAGAGGATTGATATGCTGAAAATCCAATCTTGGAACAAGACCTTGACCCAGGAGCTAGAGGAGTTCAGGAAGAAGGCCGTTCGCAACCAGGGTCACCTGATCGAGGCACTCAGGCAGACCGAGTACCTATAGGACAAGTGCGAGAGGACTTGGTAGGCTTGGCAGAAGTCTGACAAGAAGCGCCTCAGGGAGATGAAGGGTATGTGGGATCAGCTACCCAAGGAGATTCGCAGCAAGACGAAGCCTACGATAGAGGAGTTCGAGTTAGCACCGACTCGCCTCAACCTAGACGCCTACCCTACCCTACCTGGAGCCAAGCCTACTGAGGAGCTCGTCGAGGCCTTGAAGTATGTGTCCTGACTTCACAAGTCTAACGAGGAGATCGAGATTGAGAATAGTCGTATCCCAGCTGCGATGTACGAGTTAGAGTAGATGACCCTGCGTGGTCATGAGATATGTCAGCAGCTTCTATGAGTTGTACCCCATGATGTACCCCTTAGGAGATGTTTTATGAGACGCTATGCATAGTACGATTCCCGCACATCTTCAAGTGTAGCTACTGGAGATGATGCTATGTAATAAAACCCATGTAATGAATGATTTAGATCTTATTGCATCGTATGGATCTTATTGCTTCTTTGTAATGAGTGTTGGATAGTATCAATGATTTTCTTTAAATCGTCGAAATCATGTAATCATATTGAATTATAAGCACTTATGGCACAAGCACTAAAATTCTTATGATCCGTGTTGCAGATGCCGAACCGCCGATCTGCTCGCCTAATGAACCATGGACGTGCGCCCATCCCCGAACCAGCCGAACCCAACGGGGGCCGTGGTGGCAACAACCATGGCCGTGGCCGTGGCCGTGGATGCGGAGGGATACCCTTCAACCTGGAGAATACCCCGCCGCCTATTGAGGAGAACATTCTGCCACCACCACCACCAAACCTAGCAGAAGTGATGGCACAGCAGACCTAGCTTCTTGAAGCTCTTGTTGAAGGAGCAAACCGTCGCCAGGGAGGTCAGCAAAATGACTTTCAAAGGAAGCTGAAAGGATTCCTGAAGCTAAGGCCACCCACCTATGATGGCACTGACCCTGACCCACTTGTAGCCGATGACTGGCTTAAGGAGATGGAGAAGAAGCTTGACCTCACCACTTTCACCGACGATGAGTGTGTAGGAGCTGCCGCACACCAGCTCACAGGTGTAGCAAGCGCTTGGTGGGACAGTTTCAGTGACTCCTATGAGGACCCTGCCAACATCTCATCATGGGATGAGTTTGCCGAAGCATTCACTGAGTATCACATTCCCAAGGGTATCATGGAGGCCAAAGCCGAGGAGTTCCACAACATCAAGATGGGAAAGGACAAGGTGACTGAGTACACTACTCGTTTCACCAACCTCCTGTGCTATGATCCTTCCTATGTTGTGAACTCTGAGAAGGAGAACCTGTACTATTATCGCAAGGGACTTAATCCGCACATCAAACTGAAGTTTGGCGGCATTGAGAGTAACACGTTGCGTGCTCTGGTGGATCGCTGCATCCAGATTGAGAAGGACCGTACTAAAGCTGGAGAAGAGTATAGGGAGAGGAAGCGTAAACCTGAGTAGTCTTTCCGTGGCCGTGATCGCAAGAGGTTCCATAGAGATGCACTATCCAGGGAGCGCTCTCGCCACAACAGGGATGACAACCCTAGATCGAGTAGGGGTAGTGGAGGCTACACCACCAAATACCCCCGCCCTGCTCAGGATTGTTACACCCGGGACCGTTATGCTCAGGACCGCAACACTCAGGATTGTATCAACCGTTCCCGCTCAGCGAATGAACGCCCAGCACAGAACCACTCTGCACTAGGCACTGGAAACTGGAAGGCACCCGCGCTAACCCCTACAGGCGGTGCGCCTTTCACCTACTTCACTTGTGGCCAACCAGGTCATAAAGCTGCTGAGTGCCCTCAGAACTCAGCTGCTCAGAAGTCTTAGTTCAAGGGATTTGCTACTCGTGGATGTCTCAATCATCTGGACGCCGAGGAAGCACAGACTGCCCCTGACGTGGTGTATGATATGTTTTTAGTTAATGGCAATACTGCATCAATTCTATTTGACTCTAGAGCAACTTGTTCATACATATCATCCAAGTTTGCATGAGAGCACGACCTGCCTGTAACCCCACATGAAAAGCCTATCATCACCAGCTCACCATTAGGAGACCTAAAATGCACCCACATCTGTAAGGGAGTGAGTCTTACCATTGAGGGTCTTACCTTTAAAGCCGACCTAACCCTGTTACCTTCCACTAACCTAGATGTCATCTTAAGCATGGATTGGTTAACCATCCACCGAGGCATCATATCATGTTAACCTAGATACGTCCAAGTGACCCACCCATCAGGTCAAGTCATTAGATGTGAACCCCAGTCCGGAAAGTCCACCTCTATCCTATGTGCCCTTAAAGCAAGTTCAGAATCACAAAAAGAGGAAAAGACAGTTCATGATGTGCCTGTGGTAAGAGACTATCCCGATGTATTCCCTAAAGAATTACTGGGTATGCCACCAGACCGTGATGTAGAGTTCATCATTGATCTTTTGCCGGGAACAGGACCCATTGCCAAGAGGCCCTATCGCATGTCAGTTGATGAACTAGCCGAGCTCAAGAAACAGCTTGATGAGCTCATCTCGAAGGGATATATCAGACCCAGTGCTTCACCCTGGGGATCCCCTGTTCTATTTGTTAAGAAGAAGGATGGCTCAATGAGAATGTGCATTGATTACTGGAACTTGAACGCAGTCACCATTAAGAACAAGTACCCCCTGCCAAGGATTGATGATTTGCTTGATCAGCTCAGAGGTGCCAAGTATTTCTCCAAGATTGATCTCAGATCTGGCTATCATCAGATGAAGATTCGAGAGAGTGACATCCCGAAGACAGCTTTCGTGACTAGGCATGGACAGTTTGAGTTCACTGTGGTATCCTTCGGACTCACGAATGCACCCGCATACTTCATGAACATGATGAATAAGGTTTTCATGGATGATCTGGATAAGTTCGTGGTGGTATTCATTGATGACATTCTTGTCTATTCATCCACCGCTGAAGAGCATGAACATCACCTGAGAACTGTACTTGAGAAACTAGCCCAACATCAGCTTTACGCAAAGTTCAGCAAATGTGAGTTTTGGTTACAGGAAGTTGCCTTCCTAGGCCATGTACTATCAGCTGAAGGTGTTGCAGTTGACTCGGCTAAGATTGAGGCTGTGAAAGAATAAAAACAACCCTGTAATATGATAGAAGTCAGAAGTTTCTTGGGATTGGCTAGATATTACCATCGATTCATCGAAAACTTCTCCAAGATAGCCCATCCGATGACCAACCTTCTGAAGAAGACCAAGGAGTTTGAATCGATGCCAGAGTGCGAACAAAGCTTCCAGGGAATTAAAAAGAAGCTTACCACAACTCCTGTGTTAGCATTGTCTGATATCAGCAAAGATTTCGTGATCTATTGTGATGCATCCCGTCAAAGACTTGGTTGTGTATTGATGCAAGATGGAAGAGTGATAGCTTATGCTTCTCGACAGTTGAAAGAACACGAGAACCGTTACTCTACTCATGATCTTGAGTTAGCAGCAGTTGTGCATGCCTTGAAAATCTGGAGGCACTACTTGATAGGCAACAAGTGTGATATCTACACCGATCACAAGAGTTTAAAGTACTTTTTCACTCAAGAAGATCTAAATATGAGGCAACGCCGATGGCTAGAGTTGATCAAGGACTACGACCTGGAAATTCACTATCATCTAGGAAAAGCTAATGTAGTCGCAGATGCCCTCAGCCGTAAGAGTTACTGTCACACTTTGATCACTGAATCCGTACCACCTGAGCTCAAGGAAGAGATTGATGATTTCCAACTTGAGATACTACCGCATGGCTTATTAAATGAGCTCCGCATACAGTATAATCTCACAGATCGCATCCATCAAGCTCAAAAAAATTGTGAAGAGATCGAATATCTCCGTGGTTTGATGAAACTAGGCTACAAGACCAACCACCATGAGGATGAACAAGGAACCATCTGGTTCAAGGACAGAATCTATGTACCTTCTGATCCAGCCCTACGAGAGGAAATTCTATCAGAAGGCCATGATTCTAAGTACTGTATACACCCTGCGAATTCAAAGATGTATCAAGACTTGAAGAAACACTTTTGGTGGAAAGGCATGAAGACGGACATTGTAGGACATGTGGCACGATGTGACACCTGTAATAGAGTTAAGGCTGAACATCAAAGACCTGCAGGATTGCTAAAGCCTCTTGACGTCCCCGAGTGGAAATGGGAGAGCATATCCATGGATTTCATAGTTGGATTGCCCCGTTCACAGAAAGACAATGATTCCATCTGAGTGATTGTTGATCGTTTGACCAAGATTGCTCACTTTGTACCAGTGAAGACCAAGACCAATGCAGAAAAATTAGCGGATCTATATATTGAGCATATTCTCAGACTGCATGGAGCTCCCTCTAGTATTGTATCTGATCGTGGTCCTCAGTTTGTGTCCTGATTCTGGGAAGCTCTGCACAAGTCTATTAGAACTAAACTTGATTTCAGTACCGCTTACCACCCGCAGACAGATGGACAGACAGAACGGGTAAATCAGATCTTAGAAGACATGCTTCGCGCTAGTGTACTGAATTATGGCTCTAATTGGGAGAAGTGCTTACCCTATGCAGAGTTCTCTTACAACAACAGCTACCAAGCCAGTATTAAGATGTCGCCGTTTGAAGCTCTGTATGGCAGACCTTGTAAGACACCTTTGATGTGGTCTCAACCGGGTGAAAGATCATTCTTTGATTCCACTAAGATTCAAGATGCAGAGGAAGGTGTTGCTCAAGTAAAGGAGAATTTGAGAATTGCTCAAAGTCGATACAAGAGCTATGCTAACAAAAGGAGAAGAGAACTTGAGTTTAATATGGGAGACTTCGTCTATCTCAAGGTATCCCCACTACGTGGGACTGTCAGATTCCATGTGAAAGGGAAGCTTGCCCCTAGATTTGTTGGCCCATACAAGATTTGCAAGAGGATTGGAAAGCTCGCCTATAAACTTGAGCTACCTGAGGAATTGGTGGGTGTACATCTCGTATTCCATGTCTCTCAGCTACGCAAGTGTATGAGAGTGCCCGATGAAGTAGTTCCAACTGATACACTTGACATTCAAGATACACTTGAGTATAGAGAACATCCTATCAGAATTCTAGGCAGAGATACCAAAGAGACCCGAAGCAAGACTATTCCTATGTGCAAGATTCAATGGAGTAATCACACAGAGAGAGAAGCAACATGGGAGAAAGAGTCCGACCTCTGGCTACGATATCCTTACCTCTTCGAAGAGTACGTTACACTTTAATCTCAGGGACGAGATTCTGTTAAGGGGGTAGGACTGTAACAACCCAAAAATCCATACACCCAAAAATACCAACTACAAAATTTTTTCTCAAGAACTCCCATGTGATGATGAGTGCCATGAGTAGAAACCCAACTTAAGAGATGCATTAGGTCTAACCCCAACCCAAGTCAACACTTAAGCATGGCATGTCATTTGTTGAATATGATTATTTAATTTCTAACAAATAAAAAGTTGCATACGATGTTAACTCAAATTGTGATTTGGATTTTCATTTGCTTTATGTTATGCTTAACCACTCCATTAAAGTAATAAACCATAAGGTTATTAATAAACAAAATTCCCTAAACTCCAACGGATAAGTTACCTCAGTTTTGAATTCAAATTCTAAACCAAATTTGAATTCGAATCAAGGGAGTAGAAAAAGAAAACAGAAAAGAAAAGAAAAGAGGAGAAGGCCTCACAGCCCGGGCCTGCTTGGCTTCTCGGCCCGCCAGCGCGTAGCAGCCTAGCAAGCAGCCCCGCCAGCGCGCAGCAGGCCGGCCCAGCTCGTGGCCCAGCGCATCGCCCACGCCCGCGCGCCCTGTCTGCCTCACTCGCAGCCGCTGCCACACGGGCCTCGCACGTCAGCCACCCCGTCCACAGCGTCATCTTCTCCATGCCAATGCCTCAACCGCCCACCGACCAGAGGCCGATAGCGGTGGTAGGGGGGCCAGGGGGGGTCACGCCCGGGGCATTACCTTGTCCCCTTGCGCCGCGTCCACGCAACCACGCGCGCGCCGTCGGATGCAAGCTCGTGCCCCGATCACCCTTAATCCCCATCCGCCGCTCGTCCATGCCGTGGCTGAAGCTCTGGCTACAAAAGCCCCAGCCCCGGAGCCCTAGCGCTCGTCTCGTCGCTCGCCGCCATCTGGTGGCCGTCCACAGCGCATCCGAACCAAGAGAGAAGGGGGAGAAGGGGAAGAAAGGGGAGGGGAGAAAAACGCCGAAGCCACCGCGGGGGAGGAGGTCGTCGGAGCCAAAGACGATGCCGTCGTCTTCATCACTGACGCGGGCAACGCTACACTGCACTGCTTTCGGAGCTACACTGCCGTGACTCACCACTGCATCACCATCCCCTCTTCCACAACACCATCGGTGAGCACCCAGTTCTTCCCCTGCTCGCCGCCGGACTCTGTCACACAGGCCATGGCGTTCCACACCTGGAGCGCGTAGGCTAGGGCCGTCTTCGGTCGCTGGGAACACACACACCCACACGCACGTCTGTGACCCCGCCGTGACTACCCCGCTGGAGCCCCTTGGTTCACCCGTGCGCCTCGCCGTCGTCTTCATGACCGTCGTGGCCGCCGGGAAGCCCCTACCGGCCACATGAGAATCCAAGCCCCGCCTTTGAGCCTGAACGTCCTCGCCGTGGTCCCACGAACCCGTAGAAACTTACACGCCCCCACCGTGACACTTCCTCGGGGTCATAGCCGCCTCATCGACGCCGCCGTCGTGCTCAGGAAGCCGCTGCCGTGGCCAAAGCCACCGGAGGCCCTAGAGGACCCCTCGACCTGCCCAACATGCCCGTTGGAGCGTTGTGTCGCCCACGCGCACCATAGAATCGGCCTATGCCGCAGCACCGCGCCATTCCCGCACGCCGGTGGAGCTTGAGCCGCCGTTCGCTGTGGCCAGCGCCTTGGGAAGCCTTGGCCGCCACTTTAACCCCCCCGTTGCAGTCGCTATGGTGTGAGGGAACTATTCCCCTCCCCAATCGGACACCAGCGCCACCGCGGGGGCTCACAGCGAGCTCACTGCCGACGTGTAAGTCACCGGGAAGGGAACAGGGGAACACCCCCCTCGCCGGCCACCTGCGCATGCACCCGGAGTACATGGACCACGCCTGGGAGATGAAGGGTGGACTCGGTCCACCGTAGACCAGTCTGCGGTCCATGGACCAGCATCTCTTGGTCCACCGTAGACCGCAAGTCGTAGACCACAGCCCAATAAGAGCCCATGGACGAGACGTGGCAGTACCACAGCGTGCCACGTGTCCGGGTCAGTCCGGCCCAGACCGGCCCAACCCAAGCCCTGTCCAGGCCCAGTGTGAACCCAGCCCGTATTGACCGTTGACTGGTCAACATTGACCATTGACCGGACCCACCTGTCAGAAGCACAGACACTCTGGACCCACACGTCAGATGCTGACGTCATGATGACGTCACGCGGGACCCACATGTCAGAAGCCAGCACAGCCGAGGTGACGTCATGCTGATGTCACGCTGACATCAGCAGCCCAGGCCCCACATGTCAGTGACCCTGACTGTTGACCGTTGACCGTTGACTCGCCGTTGACCGATGTTGACTTTGACCGGACCCACCTGGTAGTGACCCAATAGCCTTTGGCCCCACCCGTCGGTGTGGATGACGTTGATGACGTCATGCTGACGTCAGCTGGACCCCGCCTGTCAGCTCGGAACCATGATGTTGACATCATGCTGACGTCAGCAAGCCACGTGGACCAACCACAGCGTGACACGTGTCAGCCCAGGATTAATTCAGCCTTTTTCCATTTTCAGAAATAGATTTAATCTTCGGAAATTCATAACTAATTCATACGACATCGGAAAAATACGAAACCAGGACCAAAATTCATCTAAAATCAAGCTCTACGCAATGAACCCATGTTTGAGTGCATTTGGCTCTTTTGAATTTTCACTGCTTCTTTGTGCTATTCTATAGACGTCGCTAACGCGACTATAATGCGATCGTTTGCAGACTCGGAGGAGAACCGGACGAACGAGGATCGTGAGTACCGTGAGGAGTACAGAGACGACTACACTGAAGGTGCCACATCCTACCCAACCTCGTAGCACCTATTACGCATGGCTAAAATAGAAATGCTAGTGCTTTACTTTATTGTAATCACACTATGATAGGACTTGCATGGTAGAATGCTTTCTTGATGGCCTTTACCTTGATGCAACCTTACCCCTGCTCACCCTGCTGTTAGGCTAGTCACATGCTTGCTATTTCATTACTTAATACTTCTACTACGCTTGCACTACATTGATGTGTGGAGGAAACTGATGATTGGGGAGAGTGCTGCGTGTGTGACTTGGGTGCGTGGAGGGTGAGGGTTGTGTCGATCAAGTTGGAGTAAATGACGAGCCTGGGGCAAGTCTTGCCGTGGGGCGCTACCTGGGCACCCCTGGAATGAATACCTGTGGTGGGTAAATGGTATATGAGGTGGCCCTGGGTGTGAACCTGTGATGGGAGGAGCCCAGGGTGGAGGTGCTATGGTGGCACGGTAAATGAAAACCCTGATGGAGACATTCTGGCTTGGTCATCCCTAAGGACTTACTAGTACTCAGATTCACCGGGAAGCCTTACGTACCACTCGCCCTATATGGTGCAGGACGGCCAGACTACTTGGTAGGATATTGCCACTACTGCTAGGTTGATAGCGGACAGTGTGAGGGAGGTACGGGGTGCGGAGGATTCCCCCCACACCCTTCCGAGACTTCATGGAGACCTTGTGGACCCGGTTCCTGACTCACAGTTTCAGCCACCCCAGAACGGACTTGGGTTGTACCAGGGCTAAATGGTAGAGTGGCATTATCCTAGGCTAGCAAGCGGCCGGAATTAGCCCAGTTGACGACGGTCAGCGAGGAAGGCGGATCTTGTGGTTATGTAAAACCTCTGCAGAGTGTATGGTTGATCGATCGATACATATGCCGACTCATCGGCAATGGACCTTTCCTGGGTTTCGCTTAAACTAGATAGAGAGATGACTCCTTCTCTTCTCCCCTTGGGAGTGAGTGTTCGGACGTAGCCAGGGGCTACAGGCCTTGAGACAGCGCCGAGTGGGAGTTGGCCTGTCGACTGAGCGATTGTATGGGTGTGGTATGGAGATGGTGGTGTATCGATCCTAGGATCGAAACCTGGCTCTGGAATGGGAAGGGGGTGGAATGTGTGAGAATGGTGTTAAAACTTGACCAACTAATATAATGTACTTGATATGCTAATACATAGGAAACCCCAGCCTTATAGGTTCCTTTTTGAGTATATCCAACGTGCATCCAATTTCCACAAAGCAATGCTCATAGGGTTGGGAGTGGCCAGTACAAATCGTACTGATAAATTTTGGTACACAGGTTCTGCTGAGGAGTATAGCTCCGAGGAGTTTGACGGTTGAGGGGTTCATTCCTACGCTCAAGTTTGGCGATCTATCTTCAAGCTGTTCTAAATGAATGCTACTTTTGATTCCGCCAATGCGGCGAAGTAATAATTTATGTAATTCCACACTATTTATACTATGATATTACGTTGTATGGTTGTGATATTCGACTGGAATTCGGGTAATATGATCTTCAACGGTCTTATTACACTTCGACTCTGTGGATTTCCCTTCGTGGAAATCAGGGTTGTTTCACCAAAGTCCTCCCACTCATCTCCATCATTGATTCATCATCTTTGTGAGATTGGGAGAGAATCCAAGTGCATTGCTTGAGTGATTGCATCTAGAGGCACTTGGTATTCGTGTTTCGCTGTGGGATTCGTTTGTTGCTCTTGGTGGTTGCCACCACCTAGATGGCTTGGTGCAGCGGTGGAGGATTGGCACGAGTTGGTGTTGTTCGTGGCCATCTCCGGTGATTGTGAGGGGATTTGTACCTTCCCCGGTGGAGCGCCGAAAGGTAACTCTAGTGGATTGCTCGTATCATTGAGTTACCTCACTTGTGGGTAGGTTCTTGCGGTGTCCAATCGTGTGGACGAGGTTTGTGCAACACCTCTTAACCGCCGAACCACTAAGTGTTGGTCGACACAACGGAGACGTAGCGTGTTGGCAAGCACGTGAACCTCGGGAGAAAATCGGTTGTCTCTCGCCATTTGGCATTCTCTCGGTGATTGATTTCATCTTCATCTTGTGATTGGTTCATCCCTCTACACGGCGGTATAATCACCATACCCACTCTTCTATATTCTTGCAAACTAGTTGTGGCAAGCTCTTTAGTGTAATTAGAATTGAGAGCTTGTTTTGTTATTTAAGTTCATCTAGTGGAGCTCTTTAGTGTAGCAAGATTGAGAGCTCTTAGTGAGTAGTATCATAGCAAGTTGTGTGTCTAGTAATCATTGCAATTAGAATTGTTGGATAGGTGGCTTGCAACCCTCGTAGAGCTAGAGCAAGTTTGCATTTCGCTATTTGTCTTACCAATCAAATTGCTCTAGTTGATTTGTAGAATTTTAAATAGGCTATTCACCCCTCCTCTAGACATATTAGGACATTTCAGTAAGGCCGAGATCTAATGAGTTCTCTATGGAATGTTGGGTCCATAGGAAATCCAGTTAGAATCAGCACTATGCGCCTCTCGCCATGGTCCAGTGTTCCTCCAAAAATTCTGGGCATGATCCTCCAAGGGTCTAAACCATGTGCATGAGAAGCATCACATAATGTCCACATACCCTCTCTGGTGGAACACTAGAACGTGCCATCCTGTACCAAGGTTATGCAATTAGCATGGCAGTTAGCTATGTTTTTAGCAAGGTAGTCGCCTAGATGAAAAATAAAATATAGAGAACAGTACAGTATAATCAAGGCAAACAACAATGGACATACTATACAGAGATGGAATCTGCTCTAGTAGAAGGACCATATTTTTTTCCAACTTAGGTCACCTATAGTCTCTAGCTATTCGCATGGCCCTCGCAACTACGGTTCTGATACCAGCTGTGACGACCCGGGTCATTACCACTATAAATAATAACCCTGGGCTATAATTTATCACCCAACAGATACAAGATTTGTCGACTAATAAATCATAACAAAGTTGGCAACGGAGAATAGCTAGAGGGTACTAATAATTATTACAGTACCATTCTACGCACTTAAGTCTTTAAAGAAGTGCCATAAGTTTACGCATTATTACAAGCTCAACATATAGAGGTCCAAACTAGATTACTAAGTGAGCGACAAAGACATATCGCCACTGACATACATAACTGAACTAAGGGGATCATTTATTCATCCCATCCACCATAGGTGGTGGCAGCAACCCAACTAGCTTCTTCATAGTCATCCCAATTTGCATAGGCATAGCCATCATTTAGAGACCCTTGTGCACATTCTTGAGGATCTTCAGAAGAGGGAGAGTTAACAAGAGTGAGTACAACGTACTCAACAAGCATATAAATATCAATGCAATGCAATCTAGTCATCTCAAAATGATCAATAATATATCATCTTGCTATTCAAATAACATATGTAGAAAAAGTCAGTTTAGTTTAAAAACAACACTACTATCACTTGTATTTTGAGAAAGAGCCACCCATAGGTTCCCGTAGCCTCTGATCCAAGAGACATGACATGAATTCATGATTTTACCCTACGCAGGTTTGTATCACTTTAGCCATAATTACCTTGACCAATTTTCCATCGCACTTCCTTTGGTGCGACTCATGGTCAAGATACCAAACTTTCCCCATTTTGTATAATTATACATCCACATCTATCCACGTGCGCTGATATATGCGCCTGGGTGTGCTTCATCGACACCTGATTAGGGATTTCATCACCCAACCATCTCCTCACTTACCATAGGGATTATACAACAACTCCATGGGTACTAGAATCGGCCCGTCCCAAACGAGTTCATGGTTGACACGAATTTATACGGCCCAATAACACAAGTGAGAGTTGGTTATTAGTCCTACCAAACTTTTCCATCCAAATATACAGTAGGGAATTAGCTGCTCCATCAGCTAACCCCATGTCATCAAATTAAAATGTCATCCATCCATAGTTAATTTCATAAAATAATATTTAATGCAGGTTACTTTTATTTTCTTAAACTTTGTATAAAAACTTAAGGAGAAAATGATCAAGGATTCTTGCCTGGGTTGTTAGGATTCAACTTAGGCTCAGTTTGGTTCGCTGGAAGATCATGCGCCTAACTTTGCTCGCTTCCTGTAATTAGTATAAATATATATTGGTATTTAGCAAGATGAAAAAAGAGTATATATATACTTAGCACATACGTAGCCATGTGTTCATCCTACAGTCAAGGAATTAGCTTCTGGGTCCTTAGTATCAATTAAGCTGTGATTTGTAAAGGAATATTGTATAGCTGTGCTTAGTAAATCATTGAATTAGTTTAGTATATTGTTAAGCCCCTTTTTACTATCACGGGAGCTGCACTGCACCTAATTGAAGCCATCCACTGCTCAGTACTACTACTACTTTGCAGCCTCAAAAGCACATCAACAGACACACGCACATCTCTCCATCCAGTATCCTCTCGTCTCCCTCTCTTTCCTCTCTGTCTTTCCCCTCCTGCTACTCATGGTGCTCAGGCTACCTTTCCCGAATCGGCAACCATAGTTTGATTTCCTCATCGATTTCCCTCTCAAAACCAAATCCAAGGACACTAGCAGCTATCTAACCATTTTTTCCTTCGATTTCTTCCTCTGTGATGTGTGCAGGTTGGGCGACGGCGGTGGCGTGCTCCACTGAGGAGTCGAGCTGAGCAGCCATGCCGCCTAGGCAAGCCAAGAAGGCCCGAGCATGCTGATGTGCGGGGGTTTGGGCTCCAGCAACAATCCTCCTCAACCTGACAGTGAGTTCCTCCCCCTCACCTCTTCCTATTCTCTCTTTTTGTTTTACCTAGCCTGCAACTCGTAACTCAAACATACATGCCTAAGTGCTCTAGATATACAGGTTCTTGTGTTAGTGTTTTAGTCAAGGCTCAAGTATTTTTATGTGTAGCTTTCTACTAAAAAAGAATGCATGTTCTTGTTCTGATAATAGTTGGCATATCTCTCTTGGCCCAAAATATTATTGAGCACCTAATTGCTGTGCTGCTCTAGAACAGATGGTTCTTCCCGTGGAAGGTGCTTTGTGTTCTTGGTAGAGAGAAGAAGAAATATTCTAAGATGTGCTTGTGAACCGCACCTTAATCTTGATGACGTTTAGCTCCAACCTTGGGCTTATTTCCCTCAGACACTTGCTCCTTCTCTTGCAGGTCTTGATTGCTTCAAAAGTGCTTCTGATTTGCTTGCAGCATTTGGGCTCTCTGGTGACTTCCTCTCCTGGTCAGCCCCCCCCTTCTCACCCCATGTCGCTCTCCATGGTGATCAAGTCACCATCTTGTGCTGGTGGAAGAGTTGGTGTTTTTCTCGAGCAAGGAGTGCACGAGGTGTTTATCTGGAGTCCTCAACCTTGATTGGGGAGCTAGCCTAGAACTGAGTGACTGCTAATCCGATGGAGGCAAGGCCCTTTCACCTATACTGAGTCCCTCCTCTACTACTACTACTCTAGCTCTCCTAAAATATTTTAATCTTAGTCATGGCCTAGTCAAAGAAATTAACTGTGTGTTGGTGAGCTGCTGCTAGTTGATTGGTTGGTTCCTTTCTAGAAGGACATGGCTACACCTCATGTGTACCAACTGTGAACTGTAAGCATAGTGTTTAGTGTACTAAAGTATTTTAATATGCAAAAGAATGGTGGCCTGAGTTCTTTTTTTTTAGTGAACCTGGTCTACCAGTGTATATAAACACCACCATGGATTAATATTTGATTTATGCATTTTAATATTAGAGTGTACTAAATTGTTCAGCTTGTTGTAATAGATTTTTTTGTTTACTGTGCACTTAGCTGTGATTAACTATGAGCTAAAATGGTGGGTCGATACAATGGACTACTTACTGGTCACCGGCGGCTGGTAGGAATGGTCGCTTAAAACTCTGGAAGTGGTGAATAGCCGAATTTGATTGATTGTCCGGTCGCTGGCCCGGGCGGCACGCAGTGGATCGTTCTAGCCACAAGTTTGTGGGGCTGGAATTTTCGTGTTCTAGCGTACCAGATCACGCGCGTGTACGATTAGCAAGACCAGAGACGTCATCAGGACTGGGATTTGGTTTCGGGGCTACTATAAGCTTGCACAGTTATCATGTTGTTCCACAAACAATCTAGACGCTTCTTCCAAACCGTCATGGCGTCATCATGTCGCTTTGGTCGCACAGACAATAATCCACATCATAGGAGCGCTACATGGCAATTGATAAATGCAGTCCCATGAGATTTCAGCCATGGACTCAGTCACTCAGAACACAACAAAGTACCACTGTCGCTATAGATCTCTTGCCTCACACGAGCTATAGCTACCACTATACCATAAGGTCACTTATGACTAAGTGTACGATGCTATTATTTCGTATCATCTCTATAAATCTTGTATTGAGTATTTATAAAAAAATAATAATTATGAAGCTTTATATCTCATTGAACATGCAACTTTAGGGGCGTATCTCCATACGAGGCCATTGAAAAATAAAGCAATAGATTTAAAAAACTCAGAACTTAAAACATATTTTTGGATCCTAAAACGACAAATGTAAAAAATTATCAACAACAAAGTTGTACCTCTATTTGGGATTAACAACTTTGATAAAAAGTTTGTCTTTGTCCAACTTTATTTAGAAAAGTTATAACTCTTTTATGCTGCATCTATTTTTAGAGGTGAGTTAATATTTTCTATAGGCCGTTGGTAGAATAGCAACCTCTTTTAATACTCCATGGAAGTTTAGAATCCTTGTGTCGGGTTTATAAACCCGGGGTCCCTCATAGACCGGCTTCCCAACAAAGGCTCGCCCCAGCAGACAACGTTGCGAACGACGCACAACTCCTGCGCCGGCCCAAATACCTAAACGACAGGCTAGAGGGGAGATCCAATCTCCGACCGGAAGGCCTGGCCGAGGAGGAACGGCGTCGCTTCCGACTCCGGCCCACCTCCGGATGCCCTCTCCGAGCGGAAGGCCTGTCCCATCACCACTTCTGACTCTGACCCGCGTCTCCGACGGGGGATACGCCGAACTCCTGCTTACTTTTCCAACTGGCGCAATCAGAAACGACTGAGACCAACCGACCGGGGACGCCCGCTCGGTGAGGACCAGGAAACGGACGGAGCAAGTAAGGTAGGACACTCAAGTCAACCGCAATACCGACGACCATACACCTACAGGACAGTACCCTGCAACCTTCCTGACATGTCAGAACCCAAGCAGTGTGCGGGCGCCTTTCCCTATAGTGTTGTGGGCACCATCAACTCCCATACCAAACAAACACGGTAAGGCTCCCCCACGTGCTTCTGAGCATCAACAGTGTTGCGGGCGCCGACATTCACCATACCAGACGAGCACGGTAAAACCCTTTACGTGCCTCTGGGCATCAACAGTGTAGCAGGCACCGACATCTGTCATACCGGAAGAAGACGACGCAACCTCCCACATGTATCTGACATTTACAGTGTCGTGGGCGCCTATAATCATCTTGTACTCGACGGCATGGGCAACAAGACTTAGCATACGTACTCGCCATTCCCTTCATCTATAAAAGGGGACACGCTCTCTCAAAAAGGAGAGATCAGTTCACTTAGATCAATCCAGTACACAACAGCAGAACCAATAGGCTCAAACCTCGAACACACGCTCAAACATTTAGCACATAGCGGAGCTCCTGTCACTCTCGGCCCTTCAGACCAGAGTCCGACCGGACCTCTTATACCCCACAGCAAACTTTGAGTACCTAAACTCAGGAATAAAGTCACCGGTCGACTTAAACCGGCCGTAGGGCACGTTGCCTGAACCAGTATAAACCCTGTGTCATTGAGTGCTAGGCCACCTCCGATCACAACGTACGGCAAAACTACAAATATTTACGTGTTGGTTATTTTCTGCACCGACACCTTGGTTTGTCTACATTTCAAACGTTTTCTAAAAACTTTACATCTAATTCAAACGAGTGAATTTCATCTGTGGTCCCTAAACCTGTCCCACGTTCTCTCTAAGGTTCAAAAACTCTGAAAATTCATATTCAGGAATTTAATCTTGTTTAGGTTTTCAGGCAAGTCAAAACGTGTTTAGATCAAGCTCGGTCGACTATGCGGCAGGCCACCATAGCCTAGTGTCTGAGTGGAAGTCCTAACACTCGAGCATTTCCAACAAATTTGTCTTAAATGTGACTATCTGCTAAAAATATTTGTTAAATGTTAAGTAAATGCCAATATAACTGCGGCTGTCAAACCACGCGGCACCACACTGGCACACCACATAGGTAGTCGGAGACTACTCGGAGCTAATTTGATGACTTTAAACCAATCTGAAAAAACATGACAAGTTTAAAGACCGTAACATAATTCACTAGATTTTATACTGTAATAATTCTCTAGCGCTCAGATACACGGAAAATATTCAATATAAAATATACTCCATCTATTTTAAATTATAAGTCATTTTAATTTTTTTAGTTTATTCATTTTACTATGTATCTAGACATATTATTATATCTAGATATATAGTAAAATAAATATAAAAAAAATTAAAATAACTTGTAATTTGGAATGGATGGAGTACAAATGAAGGCAAAATCTAGACCCTTCTTCTGGCTGTGCTCTAGTCACCACACACGCGAGTTCGAATGTTCCTCGGTCTGTTTCTCCGGCGCTGGGGAACTTTTGAATGTCCATAATGACAGGCCCAACCTCACGGAGCCTACCAGTACCACTGTCGCAGACAGCGGGCCCCGAGATGCTCCCACTCCAGCCCGTCGTCTCCAGAGTCCAGAGTCCAGCCCCGCCGCCCCCAGCACCAACCACCCCGCACCACACGGAAGGGCGGAAGGCGGAAATTCCCCACGCGCAAGCGTTTGCCTCGTTGCTTGGCGTCCGTCTGCCGAAACAAAAGTCGCCGTTCTCCCTTCGTCGCCTCCCCTCACCTCCGCCGTCGCCTCCCCCCACCCCTCCACCGGCACGTTTGACCTTGTCCACGGCTCGCCCGTTCCCCTCCTCCGCCTGCTCCTCCGTCCCCGTCCTAGGTTTAGTGCTCCACAGAACCCAATCACCACCCCCGCCCCGTGCCGCCCGAAGAGCAGTTGCCTTGCCGCTTGCTGCGCGGTCCATATGGTGGCCCCCGCGTCGGCGTGAGGGCTGCGCGCGCACGTGGTGTATATCGGGAGGAGGTAGATGGGGCCCGCCGCCGGAAGCGGCGTCGTGATCAGGGCCGCTGTGGTGGGGCTCGTGCTGCTCGGCATCGCCCTGGCCCCGCCGCTGGCCGCGGCGCTGCGGCCGCTCCGGGAGCGCGTCGCGTCCGTCGGAGCCGCCGGTTCGTGGGGCGATGAGGTGATTATAGTTCTGAGATAATTAGTACTAGCGTCTATTGCTCTGGAACTATTAACTCTATTGGTATGTTTGTGACAGTTAGCTGCTTACAATCTGTGTGTTTGTGCAGCATGCCTTCTTCAAAAGGGATGAGAACGATATAGGCCCGTATTCATGGAATATTACGGGAATTTATAAAGGTAACCTCTGTCATTTCCATAGTCCTGTGATGGTTATGCAATACTCGTTTTTTGAGTGTTAGCTTTGGTTTCCCTTTCTCTTAAAATTGTGTTTTCTTAGCTTATGTTTCTGTTCAAGACTCAATATGAATGACCATTGTTTTCGAACTGCATAAATTAGGATGATTACCTGCCTTCATGTTTAGATATGCCATGTTGGCTGGGAAATCCAAGTTAGTTGGGGTAGACTATAGATGAAAACCCAGCAAAGGGCCATCAAAAGGGTTGGCTGGCAGACAAATAGTCAGATATACCATTTAAAGCATTGGAGTATGTCCTTTAATTCTTAAGAGTTCACTGTTGCAGCCTTTGAAATTCTATTATCTGGGACTTTTGGCATTACTGATTTTATTCTTAAGAAACCAAATGATATTTATTTTATTGGGCTATTCCAGACAACTGAGTGGCATCAAATCTTATTCTTAGTACCACTACCATATTTCCAAAATTTTGTGGTTTCTTTATTTTTTTCCTCTCATTATTGTTTAGAGACGTCCTTGTGCCTAATGTGTTCCTCATGTTTGCACATAATATTGCTGAGACTCTAGAGATGTCTTGTTCTTAGGGTCCATTTATTGCTGCTATGTCCTACAGTACACATGTTGGAATCTTTAACATTTTCTTCAATATTATGCTGTAATGACTTCAGAAAAAGATTCAAGCCATGGTCACTCCCAGTAAAAGTAGTTGTGTGAATATTTATGAATCAGATACATATATTATGTGATCCAATGTTAAGTGCACTGGCTCGATTACCATAGTCTCGAAATAACCTTAATAAAACATACACAACTGTGCCCCCCTCCTCCCCTGATTGTACCCAATTATTGCTTTTCTATATATTGATTACTGCTGTTTTTGTGTCAGTATTACTTCAACTTGTGTATAACATTGGTTCAAAAAAAATTGTGTACTAACACAACCATTTTATGGTCTAGGGAGCTGGACCTTTGCTGGTGCCACAAATGGTTCGTCTAGGTTTCTTGAGTTTGTGGAATCTAAAGGTGACTCAGTTCTTGAATTGTTGAGCACTCCAACAAAGATAAGCGGGGTGCATTATGTTCAGGTAGATCAAGGTCCTTTCTTATTACTATATTACTTTTGAAAAAAATAAATAAAACAACTATCACATGAACTAAGTGTTGTGCCTTGGTCATACTTGCTTTTCTTTTGTCATTCTAGTTCAGCCCACATGAAAGAAATCAGGTATTGTTTCATTTTCAACCTGAGGTAACTGTAATCGAGAATGCTATTGCAAGCCTGGTTTGTATGCAGAGGTTGCTCTTGTTTAGGGTTATAGTAAATAAAATGACACTTTTTAATTACCAACCTTGAGCTAACTATGATTATGGATGTTGTTGCAAGCTTGACCCTTTTCCTCAGCATGCTGTAGGCACTGATTACTTTCCTTACATGGACAGGGTTCAATTACATTCCATGATGTCATTGACAATGCCCACGATGGTGGAGTGGCTCAAATAAGGTTAGAAGGAGTGTACATATGGCCTTTTAGACAACTCCGCATGGTATCAAACAGGTAACTGCCTTATTTTCTCTTTGTAACTGAAGGTCTGTTTGAATTTCATTCTTCTGTGGAAAGTTTCTTGTTAAATAGAAACATTTTAGACACCCTCCTTTCGTTGTATGACCTAGTGAAACTTTATTTTGTCCTTTTTAGTGGTGCAGATGGTGAACCACTTCAGGAAGAGGATTACTTTTTGTCAAATCCATACCATTTGGTAAGCTCACAAATTTAGCTTGTTTTGTTTTTTAGTACTACATGGATATTATTTCATAATGTATCGTTCAAAATTCTGTTTTGCTTCCTGAGTTTTCACAAGCTTCTTAGTATCCATCATACATTTGTCTAAGTTGTCTTCAAATGTGCATTTATCTAGTACTCAGAAGATCTCTTATAATTAATGAGCATGTTTATGAAATATACTTTTATCTGGTTGATTTGTAACAGCTGCGGATTTTCTCCTCTCAAGTGTTCCAAGAATCTTCTGAAGAGAAGAACCAAAGGAAGAATTGTAAGATTCAAATTGTACCACTCAAACACTATATATCGCCTCTTGCAATTATTGATGTGTGTTATATCCACCTTATCAGCTCTCACATATGACATGGAGAAACATTGCAACACAGAAATAGCTGCTAAGGTTGTTCGTGTGTCATCTAACCCAAATGGTATGTAATTCCTTTACTTTATTCTTAAATTCATTCCACAATCAATTTGTTGTGCTTCATCATAATTTACATGTGGCACTAAACTTTTAGTTGGTAATTTCCTCATATTCAGTTACAGCTAAAACAGTATCTGCTTTTGCAAAAACTTTTTGTTTAACTAGATGGAGAACACGAGAAGTACCGTTTGGAGGGTTTGGTGGAGAGTCCAGCTGTCGATGATGATGGGGAGTGCTTCTCTCCTATCTTATTGAATGCAACTTCTTTGAATGTTGAAGTTTATTACAACAAAGCAGTCAACTACACACTGATGGTTACTTTTGTATCCTCTGTGGCTGTTTTTATTTTCATTTTTTATGTTGATTTTATCTTTATTGGTCTGTCCAGTCTGTGGATTCCTTAACTAGGGTATGGTAGATCTCTTTCCTTCAAGTTTTGCTGCTGATTAGACAAATGGAGCATAGCAACACTCAATCCGTAAGCATTTCTTTTCCCTTTGAGAAACATTTAGTAAAACAAAACCACTTGCATTACATGGCTTCCAAGCTCATTTGCTTGAGTTGCTTATGTATTGCTTACAGGGAGCTGCTAAGGTTTCTATTTTAATGATTGGCCAACAAGCTATCATGGATGCATATCTCTGTCTACTTCACCTGACTGCTGGGATATTGGTTGGTGAGTACTGTGATTTGCATAATTTGTTTGTGCTCTGTTCTCTGACTGTTCCATTGTAACATCTGCTAATAATTTTTCTTTCCTTTGATTGTAAACTAAAACATGACAAAGTAGGATTTCATTTATTTCTGTTCAAGGATTTGTGCCTTTGTGGTCTGTATTTGGTTATATTTTCTTCAATATTCAGTCCCCTTTTGGTCAGTCACTCAATACATTTTTCTAAAAACCTGGTCAAAGTTAGGAAATTTGGCATAGGACAAAGCTAAAGTGATTATTGGAACATGGAGGGAGTATTGGCCTGCTTAACTTTTATTACTACTTCTGCATTGTGATTATAACTGAATAACACTTTCTTCTTATGTGTTTAACTTTCTACAGAGTCACTCTTTAACGCCTTCGCAACGGCTGCATTCTTCAAATTTGTTGTATTTTCTATTTTTGAAATGAGGTACCTTCTTGCTATATGGAAAGCAAGTAGGCCTTTAAACAGTGGAGAAGGTTGGGAGATAATGAGGCGAGAGCTGTCTGTTCTTTACAGCCGCTTTTGTAAGTAGTAACTATGCTCATTTGGTTTCTTTTCACTAAGAATCACGCCAATAGGAATGAATCCTAATCAACATAGTTTGCATACAGAGTGGTGGCATGCTTCTTGCCATATATTTGTTTCTATTGGAACTTACATGTGCAATCAATTTGACCTTTCCCCTGTTAGCTGGTTCTTGTCTACAGCATACCTTTGATGCCCCCTTTACCTGCTGCATGTAAATCACATTTACCCATGTTTTAGTTGGTTGGTGAAGTACTCGGTGCTTGCTATAAATGGAAACCTGGATATTCTGTTAGAGCTTTTAGAGTGTTCATTTCCTTTGTTAACTTGATACAAGATATCTTACCCCCTCCCCCACAAGATTTTTTTTTTTGCATCTTCCACATACCGGTACAAATGTTAACCTTTTTTCTTAACCAACTTTAAGGTATTCTTTAATTTGCTTTGTGCTCTGCAGATGGCATTCTTTTGGGAGGAATCCTTCTAATGTATGAGCTGCACAATTTCTTACGCCCACTTCTTCTCCTGATGTACTCCTTTTGGGTACCTCAAATTATCACAAATGTCATCAGGGACACAAGAAAACCTCTGCACCCGCAATATATTTTAGGCATGACAGTTACCCGCCTTGCTATTCCATTGTACATATTTGGTTGCCCTAGTAACTTCATGCGCATTGAGTCCGACAAGAAATGGTGCATAGCTGTTACAGTATTCATGGGTATCCAAGCAGCAGTGCTTCTGCTTCAGCACTATCTTGGTTCTCGCTGCTTTATTCCTCGCCAGGTAATAACTATATAATGTTATCATCGCACATGCATTCTGTTCTGCTGCATCATAGATGTATTTTAGTTGCCATTCATGCAGCTAATCCTTTCCTTCGAAGGCTGTTTAGGTTGCCACTGTAGATGTGTTTCACTATTGAGCTGTTCCTTGTATTGATGTTCATAGCGTATTTTATTAGTGTCAGTTTTTAGAAGTAACCTATTGTGTCCACTTTCTACTTTTTTCAGATACTGCCTGAGAAATACTGCTACCACAGGAAGGTAGAGGATAGCACGAATCAGCCCATTGATTGTGTTATTTGCATGACTACAATCGACCTTACCCAAAGAACAAGTGAATACATGGTAAATTGTGAAATATTTTTGGCATTTCACTTTGCAGGCAGCTTTTACTGGTTACTCACCGTCCTTCCTCCTGCAGGTGGCACCTTGTGAGCATATATTTCACTCAGGCTGTTTACAACGTTGGATGGACATCAAGATGGAGTGCCCAACTTGCAGGCGCTCCCTACCGCCAGCTTAGATGAGGCTTTGTACCATATAGTTAACAAGTAGGTAGCTCAGCTTGTACAAGGTATCGTGACATCCTGTACCTTCTCCCCCAGAAAATCTAGTTTTCGTGCCCTCCATTTATTGTGTACGTTGATGTTTACAGGTGGGAACTGAGGTACAATAAGGTGAGGCTGCAACCGTGTGAAAGCTATCAACATAATTGCAGAAAAGTTTTATGCTATTGATTTCCAGAGGTCTTGTGTTGTACAAACTATTGTATCAAGCATCCCACGGAGAAATCCTCCTTCCCCGCCTATGCGGTTTTCACTGTTGCATGCCTTTGCCTGCTACCAGTATTTCGGCCCTGCGTTTTGGTCTGAGCGTTGTACAAAGGTTGTTAACACTGTGAAAGAGTTCCGGATGTGCATTCTTGATTTGGTGGACGCATTCTGATTTCTACATAATGAGCAGCGCCTTTTTTTTTTCTGTCCTGGAGTCACGCTGCTGACCCAGTTGTTCGATCTGGTGTTCGTCCTGACGTTTTTCAGGTACGAGACGTGCAGAGTGGCGGGCAGTTCAGCACTTGGTCACTTCTATTTTTCCCAGCTTCATTCGGCAGTTGTTGGATACGGACGAACTGGAGGCACGGGCGCATCTCGTTGTCATTTACCCTGTCGGCCTTCCCGCAGGCCGCATCCTGCATTGCCGTTGTTGCGCTACAGATTCTCGGTTCTGGCACCACCTAGCACGACACTGCACGACCGACGACTGATTGGCGCGCATTACTCGCCGTAACGACCGGCTGTTGGGGCCGCCGATGGCGCGGTCCGGCACAGCCAGCAGCCACCCGCGCCCGCTCAGCTGTTCGTCAGCTCAGCTCCGCCCGCAGCTTTCGTTCCCTTTCTCGTCCGTTCGCACGTGACCCACCAAAACCAGCTTTTGGCCTTTGGCAGCTTCGGCGTCCGGCTAGATTCGGGCATTTCTTTTTAGTAAATAATGCAGAAAAGGAGTTTTTTATTATTTGGAATGCAAAGCTTTTTCGAAAATCGGCTCACATCGAATGCCGCCTAAATTTCTTCTGAGATTTTAAGCTTAAATCCTGACCCACATCCTGGCACATCCGTTATTATTTTTGTTTTAAAAAAATCAGGGTAGGAGTGGGACATTCATTCTCACAACCAGGAGAATCCGTGCAGTTCTTTTCAAATCCTCGAGTGTGGCTCGTGAGTCGACATCACTCATCATAATCCAGGAACAGCGTGAGCTGCTCCACTGTAGAAGTCTAGCCCTGCGAGGCTGCGGCCAAAATAAAAGAAAAAAAAAATCTGAGACCACATTGCCTCCATTGCTACTGTCATAAAAGCAACCACCTTAGCACCGTCTAATCGCCATTGCTCTACTCAATTCTGCTCTCAAATCCAGACAGCTCATTTCGATTTTTGAAGCCTTTTTTTTTTCCTAAACGGAGGCGCCGTTGAGAAAACACGGGGGCGTCCTCCTCTCAGATTTGTACCGAGATGGATTTTCTTCAGTAAATCCGTGCGAATTTTCAGCGTGCTGTAAATAAACTCTCGAGGCAAAAGCCTTGTCTTGTCCAAAGCCAGAGGAAAAAGACTCGTACTTGGAGAGTTAGTGAAAGGAAGAGGAAATAGGGCAAGTGCGGCGGAGGCGCAATGCGGTGGAGATCCCCTGTCGTGCTACAGCTGCAGCTGTGGCTGCTCGCCGTCTCCGCGTCGTCGGCTGCCCTTGGTGTTCTTGCGGCTGATCTTAGCAAAGGTGAGCTCTTTTGCATGCGTCTAGTAGCTTGAGATTTGGCCCCCATGCTGAAAATCTTGCTCAATGCGGCACAGTGGCCGCCAGGTCCTTGCATTTGTGCTGCTGGTGGTATTGCGTCTTCAGCGAAATCTAGTATTTTCTAGTCAATTTTTGTGTTTATTTTGCTTTCTTTATTTTTTCTTCTTACCTCGTAATCCAGCAGTGCTAGGTTCTTCAAATTCCTCGAAGCCCCTCTTAATTCTTGAATTTTCGTTCATTGGTGTTTGCATTCTTGGTCAAATTCGTTGTTGTTTGGTCCCAGCCTGGATGCTTTCCTACAATATCCATCTTTGTTTTTCCTCAAAAATATCCATCTTTGTTTAGCTATAGGTCCATTTCTGTGGGGACTGGGGAGTACCAGATGAAGAACAGAGTCTTACCCATTTTTAGAAACCTTTTGTGTTCATTCAGCTGATATCGGTCGCCTCTTAGCTACTTGTAAGTAGTGCAGTTTTTGCCCTTTCTTTTCTTGCTGACATGTGCATACATTTGACTATTTTGCCATCTTTAAGATAAAATTGCTCAAGCTAGGACAAAAGAGGAAGGAGGGCATGTGAAACTAAGTATAGGTGAACAAAAGGAAACACGGAAGCCTTCCATTCAGTATGCTAGACATTCCTGATTCAAAGGAACACTTGCTGTGTATAGAATTCACATGTTACATCGCTTTACAGCAGCTGTTTGGTTTAGTTTCTGTGTCCTGTAGTTCTTAATGCGTGTTTATTTTCAGAACCATTTACCATCCGTATAAGCTGTGGAAGTTTCGATGATGTCCGGACGGCGCCTACAAACACATTGTGGTACAGAGACTTTGGTTATACTGGAGGCAGGTTTGCAAATGCCACACGTCCAAGCTTTATCATTCCTCCCCTGAAAACGCTTCGATATTTCCCACTATCTGATGGCCCTGAAAATTGCTACAACATCAACAATGTTCCCAACGGCCACTATCAAGTTAGGCTTTTCTTTGCGTTACCGGACAACCCTAATCTTGACAGCGAGCCGATTTTCGATGTTTCTGTTGAGGGTACTCTGTTCAGTTCTTTGCTTCTGGGCTGGAGCAGCGACGATGAGAAGACATTTGCAGAAGCTTTGGTTTTTGTCCAGGACTCAAGCTTATCAGTTTGCTTCCATAGCACAGGTCATGGTGATCCATCGATTCTTTCTATTGAAGTTCTACAAATAGATGACAATGCCTATAACTTTGGCCCACCATGGGGAAAGGGGACAGTGTTTAGAACAGCCAAAAGGTTGAAATGTGGCTCTGGAAAGCCTGCCTTCGATGAAGATCTGAATGGGATTCGCTGGGGTGGGGACAGATTCTGGTTAGGATTGCAGACTTTATCATCCAGTTCTGATGATCAATCAATATCAACTGAGAATGTTATAGCAGAGACATTGCTTGCACCAAATTTTTACCCTCAAAGCATATACCAATCAGCTATCGTGGGCACTGATAGGCAACCGAGTTTGTCTTTTGAAATGGATGTTACTCCGAACAAGAACTATTCAGTATGGCTTCACTTTGCAGAGATTGATAATGGGGTAACTGCAGAAGAACAAAGAGTATTTGATGTACTCATCAATGGAGACACTGCTTTTAAGGATGTAGATATAATTCGCATGACAGGAGAGTGTTTTACTGCACTTGTCCTGAATAAAACTGTTGCTGTCAGTGGAACAACGCTAAAAATCATCTTGCAACCTGTGAAAGGAACCCGTGCTATTATTAATGCCATTGAGGTGTTTGAGATAATCCCAGCTGAAAAGAAGACTTTGCCTCAGGAAGGTTGTTATTCAAATTCTCCATACTCGCTACTTTAATTTTTTTCTAGGTGTACCAAAATTAAGTAAAGTTTCAAGCCTCATTTGTTTAGAATCTTGCAAAGGATCATCTAGCAGCGCATTAATGATGGAGGCAATTAATAGAAGATTAAATGATGCATGGGGATAGTTGATAAAATCTACAACTGAAGAAAAATGCTTTATCTGAATCTGAATGAGTAGCACAACTTATGGATTTTTGTTTTTCATAGAACAGTAATTCACACGAGTGCTACAAGGAACTGGCTATTGGTTTTATGCTTTAATTGTCTTGTTTTCAATGACCTACAGTGAGTGCATTGCGAACGTTGAAGGGTTCACTTGGTCTTCCTCTTCGACTTGGCTGGAATGGTGACCCCTGTGTTCCTCAGCAGCATCCATGGAGTGCAGTTGATTGCCAGTTTGATAACACCAAAGGGAACTGGATCATTGATGGATTGTACGTTCTCTAGATCATGCTCATTCTACGATTCACATCACGAGGGATTGATATTTTTATGACTACCATGCCAGAAGTGATGTAATGGATTTTGTTTATTCATCATTTGAAACTAAGATAGTATATGTTTAGATAAAAAGATAGCAATATTACTATTATACTATCTGCTTGTATTTGAAGCATAAAAATTAAATGTAGCAGATGCATTCCAGTAACTTCAAACTAGTACAAATGGAAAAATTGAACGAATAAACAGTCTCTAACTGAACTTACAAATTTTCCATTAGCTGACACCAGTTGACGTCCTATATTTTCTGTTTTAAAGTATTCCCAAATGGAAGTTGAAGCAAGTATTTTAGTGGCTTGAGACTTACAACATCTTTTTTTTGATCTCGAGGCTTACAACATCTTGCTCCTAGACTTGTTGCATAATGCATTTAAAACTGTCAGGCTTGCTTAATAGGTCAGAGAGTTTTTTTTTCTTAGTTCTTGTTGTATTGTCATATTTATGGGCTTAACCGCAATGTTTTTGCTTCCTGTTATATGCATTAGGATTTCAAAATTATGAGTCAATGGTAGTTCATACTTTTTTGCTGCAAGTTTTTAATACTACTCCTTGAATGTGCAGAGGTCTTGACAACCAAGGTTTAAAAGGGGTCATACCTAGTGACATATCTAAGCTGCAACATCTGCAAAACATGTGAGTTTCTGTATAGAACACTGGCATGAATGGATGACCACTTGATATTATTCTGTTTATCAATAGTTTTCATTATCTGTTTAAAGTGAAAAGCCTGTAACATTTTCACAACAATAACTGGAGTTATTTTTTAAATGTGTATCTTATTAAACCTGTGCAACATAAAACACCACTGGAAACGGGCTGAAGCATCAAGAATCAGCGTAGTGCTGCTTTGTAATTGCTCCATGTCATTTGTAAGTAGATGATGCAGAATTTTTTAGTGTTTACTTCTGTTTTTATGCACAATACATGAAAAACAGCTAATATGGTCATCACATATTTAACATGCTTTCGATAGTTTTAATTATGGGACTGATTTTATGGCATATGCTGATAGTAATAATAAAAAGAAACTGCAAAACCCTTGCAGCACAGAGTTTAAGCTCTTAAGAATATGAGTTGCTGGCCAGAACTGGTTGGGTTATGGTCCATGGTGACATGGCTAAGTAGAATACAGAGTAATCCAGTATTGTTTAAGAAGTTAAATCTGATTGCAGATTGAAGTAGTCGTTTAGAGTTCTTACTGTCATAACTCATAAGGAAGTGCTAGCACTTCTGGTTATTCTGACAGAAGTAACTGCCTATCTTGTGAAACAGAAACTTGAGTGGCAATAGCATAAAGGGTAACATTCCAATCTCCCTGGGTACCATCTCTGCGGTGCAAGTACTGTAAGTGCACTTCAGTGTATCTGTTATATTTCTGTTCTTTCAAGGATGTCCTAATTCATAATATGATTTTCTGATGAAATTAATTGAAAATTTTGTAAATGGTACTCCATATTCATTAAGTTCCCAGCTGGTTAATGTGCAATACCAATTGAACTTGGATAGGTGATTGTAGGGAAAATTTATTTATTTGTCTGAAGATTTGCCCTTTAAGCAATAGCTGGATACAGAACATCAGAAGCAGTGGTTTCAGTTATTGTATCTTGCATCATCATATTAAAATTGCCAGTGTCCTTGATACTTCATATTTGTAGTGACTTTTCAGGCTGCTTATCACTTTTCTCAGTGCACATGGAGCTAATCTTTTTAAATGCATCTTGTGACACATTACAAGTAGGAAACCAATCGCTGTTTCATTTGGAGGATTCAGCTCATGTAATTAGCATGTCAATACTATTTTGGTTTTTCCTTCTTTTAAATTGTCTTCATGGAAATATGTTTGGTCACTTAGATTTGACAAATAGTTTTTAATTTTCTTCGCAGGGATCTGTCATACAATGAGCTTAATGGATCTATTCCAGAGAGCCTAGGCGAGCTGACATTGTTACAGATTCTGTGAGTGCACTAGTTACTCTGTTTTAGTGGCCTTTCACATTCGTTTTTCTTTCCCCAAAACCTAAGACTAATAGAATTTCTGCTATGCAGGAATCTGAATGGCAATCATCTTTCTGGTCGTGTTCCAGCCAGTTTGGGAGGAAGGCCTCTGCACAGAGCTAGATTTAAGTGAGAAATGACTCGAGTTGTAAAATTTCTCTTCCCCTTTTCACGCTAAGGAACATAATGATTGCTGTGACAAAACTGCAGCTTCACGGACAATGCCGGATTATGTGGAATTCCTGGGTTACGTGAGTGTGGCCCTCATCTATCCGTGGCTGCGAAGATTGGCATGGCTTTCGGTGTGCTTTTAGCCATTCTGTTCCTAGTTGTATTCGCTGCGTGCTGGTGGAAGAGACGGCAAAACATTCTCCGTGCTAAAAAATTAGCTGCAGGTAAGAAATGTGAACAATTGTCCAATGAAAAAAAAGCATTACAAAGGTTTGTGTTGTAACGGATTTACATTTGACCTTCATTGCAGCAAGGGAAGCTCCTTATGCAAAATCAAGGACCCAATTCACTCGGGATGTGCAAATGACCAAGCATCAACGCACACATGAAAGTGCTCGGAGCAGCAACAATGAAAGCTCACCGCATCTGGTTTCCTAGGTCGGTGAAAGACTGCAACAGTGACTTGGCTTCCATCTATTCTTCAGTTCTTCTTTGTATGCTCCGCCATAGGCTTGAAAGACGAAGCTGTACATACTAGCTAGGTCATTAATGTTGTATATACTTGTATTTTTGGTGATCTAGAACTCAGTCCAGGAGAGGTACCAGTCTATCAGATGAGAGAAATTACCCATTTCATCCAACTTTCTGTTCTGACTACTGCTGTTGATTTCTCCTTCACTGTTCAAGTATGCTTATTGTCAGTTTTTTACTCGGTCGTCTGAAGTTCTGAAAAACTGCTTTTTACCAGAAGCTGGAGCCCCATGGTGGGCTGTGTTGAAATATAAACTGAATTGCGCTCCTTTTCCTATTAGATTAAGTTTTTGGATTAAACTAGTCAGTGCATGCAACTCAATATTGTTCAGAGATCTTGAGTTTGAATCCTGACAGACACAAATAAATAAAATATAATTGTAGATGACTCTTATTAGGAGTGTTGAAATATAAAGTGAATTGTCCACCTTTTCTATCAGTTTAAACTTTTGGTCAGTGCATGCAACCCAATAGGCTGAATCTGAATATCCAGTTCATCCTATCTGTAATGTTGAAGCAAATGTATATATATTTTTTGGGCTCTACATGGTGATCTACTGATAAATGGATTTATGGAAATGTGACAAGACGGCACATGACTGCAGTATGGAATAGTTTCACAGATGTTGAGAACAAATGTATTTTGTGGACAAAAAAAAACCCTGCAGAAATCACGCAGAAGCAAAACTGAATAAAGCATTGCTGCCAGTAGCATGAGCCTTCTGCATACCTTATCCAAACTGCGAGCAAGCATTACACACATCCAAGGCAAGGGTCTCCTTATTTGCCAATACATTTTTTTAGATAAATATTTGGTAAACGGAGCAACATTTACATACATACATACTTCATAAGTTCATATATATCAAAGTAAAATCAGCTGGGCAGGCGTCGCCACCTCATGCCCTGGCCCCGTCCCCGCCGATCGAGGGGATTCACCGCGCGACGCCGGGGATGTTGACCCAGGTCAGCTGCAGGACGAGCTCGCCGGTCTCGGTGTTCCTGAGCTTGAGCACGATGTCCTGGGAGACCTTGCCGTCCTTCCACGTGATGTGGCTCTCGGTGGCGAGGCAGTTGCCCGTCTCCGGGTGGATCGACTTCATCACCGTGCCGTCGGGGACGTCGCTGAGGTCCTGCTTGGCGATCTCCACGAAGTTGAGGATGCAGAACTCGGCGTTGCCCATGCTGTCGTCCTTGGTGAACGTGTCATGGTCGAAGAGTTCCTGTCAGTCGAAGCGCCAAAATGAGGAAGAGTTCAGGTTCAGCGTCAGGGGTACTGAAAGGTGCGACGATCCTGGAGAAAGCTCAAGGTTGCTGCATTTTGCCCATGGAGATCAAGATCATGGCGCACGATGAACTTACAATCTTGACGGGGTTCATCATGTTTGTGATGGATAGGGTGAGTTCCTCGTTCCATTCTGGGTTGCACGTGCGGTATTTTATACTTGACTTCACTTTCTGCGCAATATATGAAAACAAATGGCCACATTATTAGAAATTAAAGGACTAAAATG
The DNA here is from genome assembly GCA_904845875.1 of Miscanthus lutarioriparius. Taxonomy (NCBI): domain Eukaryota; kingdom Viridiplantae; phylum Streptophyta; class Magnoliopsida; order Poales; family Poaceae; genus Miscanthus; species Miscanthus lutarioriparius. The sequence continues at coordinate 21,901,386 of CAJGYO010000003.1, forward strand.
CAAAAGGCAGGAATTGAACTGGAAGATCCTTATAAGGATATAAAGAAATGCTTGCAATGGGGATGCTTTTTCCCCATTGCCGGCCATGGCGGGAGCTTAAGCGAGGAAGGGAGGGAGGAAGAAGAAATAGATGAGAGATAATAAGGTCATTTCGCATCACAGACACTTTCATGTCTATGTGTCCTACTGCATATGAAAAAATGGCTCAAAATTATGAAATATTCTCCCTCCAGTGGCAAATAAGTAAGGGCAATTCTAAGAGTGACATTTGAAGATATGCCAACCGTTATAATAGCAAAAGGTTAAAATCCTTTAGACTTGCAGTAATGCTTAGCTACGGGCGTCCGTCCGTCCGAACACGGCTCCTAGGCCCGCGCAGCGGACTGGCCCCCCATCTCTCTCTCTCTCTCTCTCTCTCTCTCTCTAAAAAAATCCCCACTCCACCTTGCCCTGCCCCACTCGACCCCGCCGCCCCCTTCCCCCACCGTGCCCCGTCCCCCGCCGCACCCCATCGCTGGCCGCACCGTGCCCCATTCCCCACAAGTGGACGGCGCTGGACGACTGTGGCCGAGTGAGCAGCGGCGCCGAAGTAGCAGTAGCGGGGCCAAGCTGACGGGCGCGAGCCTTGGACGCGAGCAGGCGCTGGAGAATCACAGGAGGAGCGACGGGCCACGCCGACGGGCGCGAGTGCGCGGAGCGACGTCCCCCTGACCCGAGCTTGCTAGCTACCGCAGTTCCCCACCAGCCAGGCCGTGGCCGCCAGCGATGCCGTGTTTCAAGTGTTTCATGCGTTTCATACTTATATTTTAAGTGTTTCATCTGGATGTTGCAAAAGTACATCTGAGATGTTACATATATTGCAATGACAATATACACATGTTGCAATCGTACGTTTTCAAGTGTTTCAGGTGTTTCAGACGTATATTTCAAGTGTTTCATCTAGATGTTGCACATGCTGTTATGGCTATACACGTATGTTTCAAGCGTATGTTTCAGATGTTTCAAACTTACGTTGCAGTGTTTCATCTGAATGTTGCATATATTGCTATGACTATACACGCATGTTTCAAGTGTTTCATCTGTTTCAAACGTATGTTGTAAATGTTTCGTATGGATGTTTCTAAAGTAGATATGGTGTTGTGCATGTTTGAAATGGCATCGGTGACTGGCGGACAGCAGCTTGTCGCAGGGCTTCAGCTCCTATCTCGCGTGGCGCGCCTCGCTCTCTCCTCTCCTCTCCCTCCCCTCCCTTCCCTTCCCTCCATTTCACCGTGGTAGTTCGTGCTCGATGGGCAAACCCTACCCGACGAGCACGCAGATGCCCACGGAGGTGATGGCCCCGGGTGGGCCGACGGCAGCTCGATGCCCGCATGGTGGCCCCGCAGCAAGCTGAGGTCTAGGTCGAGATAAAGCGTACGCGCGGGAAACAAAGCAGCCACGGACGTCCATCCGGTCGCAGTCCTGCCCTTAGACTTGGGCTTACGATTGAGTAAGATCGAAGCTGGTGGAGCGGCATGCAGTTTACCTGCTGTCCGTGGCGGAGGACGACGTAAGGGTCGCTGCTGTGGGTGAGGGGGTCGCAGATGGCCAGGTGCACTCCTCGCACCACCCGCACCTTGAGCAGCCCTAGCAGGCACTCCATCTCCCTCTCCTTCTCCTTCTCCTCTCTCTCCGACCACGGCAACGCAGAACCCAGCAAAAGGGCCTGACCGTCAACGGATCGGAGGACGTACGGCAAGCCCGGCGTCAACAACGGGAGATGAAACCCGGTGACAGCTAGCCAGACACAAGCTTTTGCTTGATCCGGCTTGTCCAACTGGACGGAGCTAGGGAGATCTCCTTGGGGAGGCAAGAGTATGCAGAGGCTGGACGACAAGCGCGGGGAGCGGCCGGCTGCGCATGCGCAACTACATGCGGCTCCCAAACTGTCTCATCGCTGTCTCTTTCCCTCTTCTTCTACCTGGTCCGTCCATTTCCTCCGGTTCTGGTAGTAGCCTCTGGAGCTGGAGGCGCGAGCTGCACTTTTCTCCGTCTCTAATTTTAGCTGATCGGCTGGCCCCATATGTACTGATGATTGCAAAAAAACAACGGAGTTGCTGCTGAAAATTACCCTCTCGAAACTGACACGGACGAAGATAACGTTATTGGACTTGCGCAAAGACGCAGGGCATCTTAGAGAATCGTTGTTTGCAACCTAAGACTAAGAGACCAAGTTGAGATCGATGTGTCAAGGAGTGGTTGACATGGTTTCAAGTTTTCTGTTTCATATTTATAACACATGGTGACGCTGGCAGATACTAGATCGTGATGTGACCCCAAGTTTGTCTCCCCTACATGCCTCCCTAGGTCTGGCGGTACCACGAAGGAGCGCGGTGGCGGTGTCGAGTGCGGCTGTCGCAAGGCAAAAGCCGGCGTCGTTTTGAGGTGGAGCAGGAATGAGTTAAGCGGAAGCGAGGATGGCCGTTACGGCGACGCGATGTGCGGTAGGGAAAGCACGATATGGGTGACCAAGTAGCGTGGCAGGTTCTAGAAATAAGCTAGGCCTGCACATCTCACCTGAGCCTCTGCCGCACGTCCCGACTGTTACGATAGCAGATACGGGATCGAGAGTTCAGGGGAAGGGAGCAGAGGAATATCGGAGTAAGGCAGGATAGCAAAGCATAGGGCGAGTTCAGATGAGTTCTTCTTGCAGGAGAGGCAAGTTGTTTACAATGTACTTGATTGATGATCCTCTCCCTCACGCTAGCCTATTACATATAGCAGAGCACAGCGCATACAGCGGCAGATGGCCAAGAGCATCACGGCGTCGCCCACTCGTTGCCGGTCACCCTTGTGTTCGGGAGCTTGGGACAAGTTTAGGGAGCTGAATGAACAAGTTTAGAGTGTCATCCTCCGTGGTAGCAGTCGTAACACCGACCCCTGCGCGCTACACCCCTGTGGGTGGGTGAATGTGGTGCAGTGCGGCATGGCTTCACGAGTGTGGCACAATGTGGGGGGAGAGAGAGAGGATGGTACAATAATACAAGTTTAGAGAGCTAAGTGTATATTTTTTAAGTGATGAGAACTTGGGACAAGTTTAGGGAGCTGAATGAGCAAGTTTAGAGTGTCATGTGTGCAATTTATAAGTAGCAGGGCTAGGATGAGAGCTCGGGACAAGTTTGGAGAGCTGAATGCGCAATTTGCAAGTACCGAGACCTGAATGAGAACTAGAGACAAATTCAAGGACCATCAATGAAATTTACTCAATATTAATTAACCATACCTTCTAGTCTATGTGGAGTAAATTTAAGGTTTGGCACGATATAGATAGAATGAGAATGTACAAAGGAGAAGGGCAAGCTCGTGGCCCATGGCAGTCAATGTGTTCATGATATGGATGCACAAGTAGCTATACAATTTCTCTAATGAAAAACCAGGGGTGGGTCCAGCACCGGGGTGGGGTGGGTTCAAGCCTCCACTACCGTTGCTCGGACCATGGAGCCCCTTCTAAGCCTCTCCTACAAATTTGCACCTATTCAAGCTTGGAAGGAGAGGCTAGGGATGAAAGATTATAAGATAAGTCCTTCCTTTATTTTTCTAGATCCGCCACAGTGAAAAACAGAGTATAAAGAACAACATTTCATTAAACAAAACATCCTTCAGCATTCAATAATTGTTCCTCCATGGTCCACAAGTTTTTTCTCTCACTTATTTTACAATTTATTAGGAGTACACACCATAATACACATGCACGCAGATGTTTTTTTTGCAGGTTCCATAATATATAATACACATAATGTAGCCAGGTGCGGCTAGCAATTATTATGTAGGCAAGAAGAGAGGAAGCTCGGCGAGATGAAGATCTTCTCCCATGGCATCCCTTCTAGAGCCTGATGTCCATGGCCATCCTTGCCTTCAACACTCGGCCCGGCCATGTGGTTGAAGCCGAGATCCTTCGTCGATATGGTTCAGCGGTCAATGGTGATCCAGCGTCCAAAGCTAAGGCTTTCTTCCTTGTTCTTTCAGTGGGTCGTTGCAAATTTCGTTTATCTGTGACTCTGGTGGAACATCTTCTCCAAGCTATTCTTGGAGGTTTTCCCAAAGCTTTTCAAGTTGTGCAATTAGATGACAGAGTTTTCAGATTCTCAATGGCCTCACAGCTTGTTAGTTTTCATATCTTCAACCTCCGTTCCTTTGAATGTGTTGATTTCAAGGTCTTTTTCCACCTCTGGCATGGTGGAGGGCCAAATTATCAGTTGAATATCATAACTAGTGTCTAGAGCAGGATTCTGAATGGGAGACAGTGAGTAAACGCAAGATGGTACGTCTCTCTAGTGCTAACTCTGTTCCAATTCATGGCCGTCATGGTATACCTTCAAGCTCCATCGCCATGGAGTTTTCAAATTCGAATTTAGCTTTTAATTCGAGTTGTAAATCAGTCTTTATGAGACTTAATCATGGTCCAACTATTAGTTATAAGGCCGTTTCTGTTTCTGAGGCTAGAATCCTGGGCCTGATTCCAAATCCTAATCATGTTACTCTAGGCTATGGGCCTTTACTTCAGCTATGCACTAAATTCTTATCCCTGGCCCACTCCCGACCTGCTTGCAACGGTGGTGTCTGCTGCCGGAGATGTCTCCGCCTTGGCCACGTTTCCGGAATGTGCAGACTCCCACCTCGATCCCCATGTCCCCCCCTATGATTCGAGTGACTCTTCGATTTCTAGAGATCAACGTGCTACTACGTCACTAAAAAGTGGATCAAAAGGGCAGCAGGCCCCGAGATTATTTCCCACACTCCCTGAATACATTAAACATTTGGTTGGTCTCTCATCTATTCCTTCACTTGTCACCGTTCCTTGGCGTCGGCCTTGGAAGCTTACTGCTCCCGAGTTCATTGACGACGAGCCTCCCTCTTCGTCACCTTTGGTGTCGGCGGCGACCTCGGAGCCATCGCCATCACTCATCTGCTCGTCCTTTGGTGAGTATGCCACTAAGTTCCTTGGCATTCATCACCTTCCTTCCTATATTCATGTGGCTTGGACTCTAAAAACCCCAATTGGTGCTATAGTAAACTCTGAACCTGCTGTGATGGCGTATCATTTTGTGGATCCTGCTCCTTTCATGCCCACTTGGGGTCAGCGGGTGATGGTCCCAGGTCGCCCTGTCATGCATAGAGTGGTTACTAGTAGATTGTAGAGGCGCAACAATGATCTTGCCATTGCTTTCATCCATCCTCTATCGCCGAAGCAGATGAACTTTGATGATATCCATGATACTTTGGTTTAGTTTCTGAATGTGCAGATGCAGATGCCATATCAGTCAATCCAACCCTATCCTTTTGGTCAAGCATATGTCACCTTTAGTCATATGTCGCATAGGGATTTTCTGATCAACAATGGTCCTCATCAAGCTGGCAAATTCCACATTTCCTTTATTCCCCATGATCGTGCTTGGAATAACAGAACCACTGTGTACACCCATGAAGTTTGGCTGATGATGATTGGTCTAAATCTTGATTTGTGGTCTTACTCTTTGGTTGACAAGGTAGTTTCCCAGTTTGGAAAGCTCATAGTGTGGGAGGAGGATCACAACCATCAGGCAAGAGCCTTGGTCAAAGCCAGAGTGATAGGTCTAGATGCTGTCCCTTGGTTCCTGAATTTCTCTGAAGGTGAAGAACCAGAATCAGATAGTTAGACAGTTCAGTGTGAGATCATCCTCACAAGAATGCTTGGTGCTGTCCGTCAGGATGAAGACTTCCCACTAGATGATCCAGATGATCTCAACCCCAACAACTTTGGGTTTTTCGGCTTTGGATAGCCTGGTCAAGGCCCACCTCCTCCAAATGACCCAATGGCCCAAATGCACAGTTTTAGGCTGATTTAGGCAATCCTGCATGGCCCCCCTAGAATGTAGCCCAACAGCTTGGTCAGGGACAACCTATAGTCTAACAAGGCATTCAGGATGAAGGACCTCTCCTAATTCCACTCTAGCCTATGAATGTGAATGCTAATGATCAACCACAAGATGTTGCTGAGGATGGTTTAGCTCTGCCAGTTGAGGAAGTGATCCAGAACAACCAAGATTTAGTTGACCTACCCCCAGTGGCTAAAGAACAGGTGCTGGCCATGGATGATGAAACAGACACTGATTTAGAAGGGTTTCCTCAGGTTCAGCTACCTATTCCCCCAGTTGAGATTGTCCCTTTTCCTGACTTCAACAACCTACAGCCTCTTATCCCAGAAGAATTTCTAGAGGGGGATCTACTTGGTTGGATAAATGGTGATGATAATGCTTTGCAACCACCACAGCATGAGAATATTCAGTTGGGTTTTGTGCAGATGCATGATTCTTGGCCTCAACACCTTGATTTTGGTCCTTGCCCTGAAGCAATTAGACAATGGGTAAATCACTTTTCTAGTCCTTCCACTAGTTCCACTTCTGTTCTGATACCTGATGTTTGGATGAATTTTTTCTCCTTTCTTCTGTTATAGTCTCCTACTTTTGACTGGGCAAAAGATTTTCTCCAATCCAAGGCTTGGTCTTTCTTGGGCTCTGAATTGTTTGCCACTAATGGTAAATCTACTCTTTTCTCACTTCCTCCTTCATGTCCATCAGTGATTCTTTCTACATGTTCAAACTTTGAGCCCTGTTCTGCTATTATTTTAGAACCTTTGGATGATGAGCATGATCTGAACCTAGGAGATAATGGAGACAAAACTACAAAAAGGACTATCACTCCCAAGAACAAAGGCAAGGGCAAAATGAAAGCCCCATTGTCAGAAGCTGATGTGAGAAGGAGTCTAAGATTGAAGAAGGTTAACAAGGGTTTCAAATCCTCTTCTTGCAAGGACAAAATTTGCCTTGGTTGTTCATCCAAGCCACCAACCATCTCTCCCAAGGTTATCAAAAACTTGGGAGCTTCATTCTATGGCATTAATCCAGATGACCTTTCACCAACAAAGCTTAATGCCAAACATGTGAAAAAGAAGAGAACAATGAGTAAGAAACAAGCTGCCTCCTCACCAGGCCAAAGCTCTAAGCAACCTACCTCCTCTTCAGGTCAAGGCTCCAAGAAGGCTACCTCCTCTTTAGGTCAAGGCTCCAAGACTAAAGCTACAGACCAAGATGCTTCCTCCTCTGGATAAAGCTCCAACAGTGGAGCTGCTGACCCTAATATCTAGTTATATAGGGTTTTGTTTTTTTTGCTCACCTAGCTTTATTAATGTCAACAAGAACCTGGTCTGTCCTTAGTTGGAATGTAAGGGGGATTAACTCTGACAAAAAATGGGATACTGTCAGAGATCGTGTAATAAATAGTAACTATGATATAGTCTGCCTTCAGGAGACTAAGAAGCAATCTTTTGACATTATGTTTATTAAAAAGATTTGCCCTGCTGTTTTTATGGTTTTGAGTACATTCCTTCTGTTGGTGCATCAGGTGGATCCATTATCATCTGGAAATCCTGTCTCTTTTCAGGCAATAAGATTTTTGAGAATAACTATTGTTTGTCAGTTCAATTCTCTTCTAACCATACAACGGTTCTTAGGTTCTATCTAATATTTATGCTCCTTGTACTACCCCTAGGAAGAGAGATTTTTTATAGTGGTTTAAAAACATACAAATGCCAGATACTGTTAATTGGTTGCTGGTAGGTGATTTCAATCTTTATAGGAGCTCTGAAGATAGGAATAAACCTAGGGGTGATCATCTTGAAATGTACCTATTTTATGAGGCTATTAGTGCCCTTGGTTTAGTTGAGTTGCTTGTCAAAGGAAGAAGATTCACTTGGAGTAATAAGCATTCTTCCCCCCTTTTGGAAAGATTAGATTGGTTCTTTACTTTTGCAATTTGGACTGTTTCATATCCAAACCCTTTTGCTTCTTCTTTGGTTAATGAAACTTCTGATCATGTTCCTTGTATCATTTCAATTTCCACTATTATTCCCAAGAGGAGCATTTTCAGGTTTGAGAATTATTGGATGGAGCATCCAGAATTCTTACCTTTGGTTCAACAGGCTTGGTCTACCCCAACCCATGAAAATGATGCAGCCAAGGTTATCACAGCCAAATTCAAGAATCTAAGAAGAATTGTGAAAGAATGGCAAAAGAATTTGTCCAACCTCAAATTAGATATTTAGAATGTGAAACTAGTGCTCACTTTTTTCCTTTATTTAGAAGAATTCAGAGACTTAACCATTCATGAATGGAATTTCAAGAAGATTCTTGAACAGAAGCTATCTGCACTGCTTAGACAGCAACACATATATTGGAAACAAAGAGGGTCTATGAAATGGATAACCCTGGGTGATGCTAGTACCAAAATTTTCCATGCTAATGCTTCCATCAAGTTTAGAAGAAATCTGATCACTTCCCTTGAAAATTCAGAAGGAGATATTGTTACTGAACATAATGCTAAAACAGATTTGATTTGGGAATCATTCAAAGAAAGATTGGGCATATCTTCTTTTTAGGATATGAATTTTGATTTACCTGCTTTTATACAGCCTGATCTAGACCTCTCTTTTCTGGTTAACCCCTTTTCAAAAGAAGAAATTGATGCTGTGGTTAAACACTTGCCCTCTGATAAAGCACCAAGGCCAGATGGTTTTAATACTGACTTCTTAAAGAGATGCTGGCAATCATTTGCAGTGAATTCTATTGGTTTTGCTCAGCTTTTTACAATGGTAGTGTCTGTCTCTAGGGCCTGAATGGGTCACACATTACCCTCATTCCAAAACATGACAATGTTGTTAGAGTTTTAGATTTCAGACCAGTCTCACTCCTCAACACTTCTATCAAGGTGCTAACTAAAATCCTAGCAAATAGACTCCAACTTGCAATGCCTAGGCTTATCCACAAAAATCAGTATGGCTTTATTAAAGCCAGATCAATAAAGGATTGTTTAGCTTGGTCCATAGAATATTTACATCTCTGCAACCAGACAAGGAATGAGATCATTATCCTTAAATTAGACTTTGAAAAAGCCTTTGATAAAGTGGAATATGAGCTCATGATTCAAATAATGCAGAGCAAAGGTTTCCCTGCAAGATGGATCACTTGGATGAAAATGATTTTTGAATCTAGTACCTCTGCTGCCCTGTTAAATGGCATACTTGGAAAAGTTTTTCACTGTAAACGTGGTGTTAGGCAAGGGAACCCTTTGTCACAACTGTTATTTATTATGGTAGATGATTTCCTTCAATCAATTCTGAATGCAGCTAAGCAGCAAGGGATTCTTTCTTTACTAGTGAATCTACCTCATGATCAGGACTTTCCAATTTTACAATATGCTGATGATACCCTTATTTTATGCAAGGTGATACAAGACAACTCTTCTTTTTGAAAGCTATTCTTAACACCTTTGCAGAGTCCACTGGCCTAAAAGTTAACTATACTAAGTCCATGATGGTTCCAGTGAATGTGACTGAATAGAGGCTATAGATTTTGACAAACACCTTTGGTTGTTCTACTAGCTCCCTACCTTTTACATATCTTGGTTTACCCCTAAGTCTTACAAAGCCAACTGTGGCAGATTTTTGGCCTTTAGTATCTAAGTGTGAAAGAAGGCTTGTCAACATATAATCTTTCTTAAGCTAGTCTGGTAGATTACAAATGACAAATGTTGTGCTTAGTGCCCTACCAACCTATACAATGTGCACCTACCTCTTGCCAAAAACTATGATAAAGCGAATTGATAAATATAGAAAGCATTGTTTGTGGAGGGGGTCTGACATTCATTCTAAGAAACCACCCAAAGTAGCCTGGAAGCTTGTTTGTAACTCCAAAGAAAATGGTGGTTTAGGAGTTCATAATCTTTATACTCAGAATGAGAGTTTGTTACTTAAACACCTTCATGAGTTTTTCAATAAGTATGATATTCCTTGGGTTAATCTGGTTTGGACTTCTTATTATACTAATGGAAACTTTGCAATTCACAATAGAAGAAGGGGATCCTTTTGGTGGAAGGGTATTCTTAAATTGCTCAACTCCTTTAAGGACATGGCTTCTGTATTAGTTGGTGATGGCTCCACTTGTCTATTCTGGTCTAATACCTGGCATGGTGATCCTTTCAGTACTCAATGGCCTCACTTATTCTCTTATGCTAAAGAAGAACACATTCTGGTTTAGGAATTCATGGCTGTAGAAGATAAGTCTGATTTCTTTCATACCCCCCTTTCAGTGGAGGCTCATGATCAATATCAGTTATTACTATCTGAATTAGAAGGTATTCAACTAAATCAGATCAAGGATAAATGGAGTTACATATGGGGCTCTAATTTTGCATCAAGTAAAGCATATAAACAGCTGTTAGGCTCTATTCTAGTACCACCCATATACAATTGGTTATGGAATTCAAGTTGTCTACCAAAGAGAAATGTGTTCTTTTGGTTAGCCATTAAAGATCGTCTAAGTACCCGTGGACTTCTGAAAAGGAGAAATATGGAACTCCAAAGCTATAACTGTGTGCTCTGCCATCTAGATATAGAGGAATCTTTAAATCACCTCTTCCTAGAGTGTCCCTTTGTTATGTCTTGCTAGAACATGTTGGGATTGGCTCATCTAATTTAGGACATCTTAATCGATACAATATTCTTATTCAGAACCCAAATTCATCAACCCTTCTTCATGGAAATTATTGTTGCAATGTTCTGGGCTATCTGGACTGCTCGAAATGATGCAATCTTTAGAAACAAGCAACATTCTTTGCAATCCTGCAAGCAAGTCTTCAAGCATGAGCTAGCTCAAGTTAAACTTTGAGCTAAACAAGATTTAAGTTCACAAATTCAGTTATGGATAGACAACTTTGTGTAATCTTACTTATTTTCTTTGTTTCCTTCTTTGTATCTTGAGCTTTTGTATCAGACAAGTTCTGTATTTAAATTTTAATAAAAGTTCAGTAGGGGGTGACCCCTCCTGTTTCCCTCAAAAAAAAAATTATTATGTAGGCATCCCAATCTGCCACCACATCCACACTAATAAACTCATGATAGAGTTGTACATGATTTTCATAGAACATGCAAATCTAAACAATAGCAAGTAGCGCTATATATATTGGTGTCTTAATTTACCTATGATCTTCATCTAGCCACGTGTTGCTTCCTGCTAGCAAGCTGACCGATTTTCTGTGGAGCAATTGGAACTTGGGTGATACAGCCATAAATGTATTCATCCTCTTCTTTAATTTTCTTCACAAACTCACGCTCACCATATACCTCAATTTTGATGTCTACAGGGTACCACTCAACCTCCAAATCTATGAGTTCTAGAAGTGCAAATTTCTTTATCTTGAGTTTCAAAATTTCCACATCAGGAAGTATCAGCTTTGTAAGACTTGCAAATCCACCAGCAAGGAAGACAAGTTGATCTTGATCATCATTGTAGGAGTCTGTATCTAATATTAGAGTAGTGAGCGAAGGCAACTTGCCAAGCTTGTTGATGAAATCCTGCGACACCTTTGTCTTTGTCAATGATAGGAAGTTGAGGTTGGGGAAATGAAATTTTGACTCCTTTTCTTTAGATCGCAGCACCAACATGTCCAACTTGCCTTCTAATTCTAGTGTACAAAGACGCCTTAGGGAAGAGCTGGTGAACACACTCAGTGGAATGTTATTAACATCAATAGTTAAGGTATCTAGGTGTTTGAAGAAATTAGCTTTATCAATAATAGTGGATAGAGCCTCTGCATGAACACCATTGTCTTTAGATTCCCAAACATGAAGGGACTGAATGTGAACCATTTTCTCAAAAGTATTGCTATCCCAACCATTATCCATGTCAGGATCTATGCTTTCAAGTGTCTGCAGGTGTTTCAAGTCACCCACCTGCTTAGGCAAGAAAAGGCCGCCACCAAATACATGCCGCAGTGTCGTTATACTCCAAAATGCTTCTGGAAGTTTATAAACAAATGTGTCTCGAACATCCAATGTCTGAAGATTTTTGAGGTTTTGAATTGTTGACGGGATATATTTCAAGGAACAAGTAGTGACACCCAGGTACTGCAGGTGTGCCACATTCCCAATCGTTGTTGGTAAACTCTCACCGATCTCGATGCCTTGTAGATTGATGACACGAAGAAACTTGGATACTTGCAACATTTCTTTTATGTATAAGTTGGTGCTCTCTAGAGGGCTGTCTTGTTCCCCACAACAACGAAGCAAGACTGATAGTGGTTGTGGGGGTACGGCCCCCGGTATCCACAAGACAAGACATGGGCCGCACCATCAAAGGTGGCCCAACCCACAAGATCAAGGCGTGCACGGCGCTGCTCGACGTGCACCACAAGATATTGTATAGTACCAAATAGGCTACTTTCTTTGTAACCCTACCCCTCTAGAGTATATAAGAAGAGGCAGGGGTCCCCTAGCAGACAATGGCAGATAGATCTCCACAGATCACTATATCTCAATACAATCTACCAAAGACACAGAACGTAGGGTATTACGTTGATCAGACGGCCCAAACCTATCTAAATCGCTGTCTCTGCGCCTTGTGTCACCATCCGGTTCCTGATTACGCGCTCCCCCACCGACAAATCTACCATCGTGGGAAACCCCTCGGTGGACTACCGACGATATTCTGTCGACAGTTAGCGCGCCAGGTAGGGGTGTGCGCATGATCCATGGCGAGCCAGATGGACCTCAAATCAACAATGCGGTCTTGTCGTCAATCTTGTGGAGATTCATGTCGGTCCACGACGATGATTCATCGCTGGCTACACCAGCCCCCGCGATAGCAGATCCGATCTCAGAACCACCTCCGAGATCGTCTTCACCAACAACTCACCACCCGCCAGGTGCTCACCATCAACACCGACCAGATAACGCCATACGTCGCCGACCAGACTTTCTGTCTAAAGCTAAGTCACGCTTTAATATTCTTCTAAATATTCTTCAATCTCCGTATATCGCCATGATGTTTCTCCGAGCTGTTTTCTCCATGTTTGCTGTCCAAACGATTTTCTGAACCCCTAAACAGTCATGTTGATGCTTGGACGCCTCTAGAGACGGCCCTGTCTCCGGCTCCTCCATACACGTGCACGAGCGTCTGCCCTCTGCATTATGGGTGGTCGACAGCGGCTCCTTAGCGACACTTTGTTCTTCCTACACGTGCATGGGCTTCACGCCCCGCGTTATAGTTAACTGGCTAGCTAGGGCTGGAGACTCAGCTAAACACTAACTATTCGGGCGATTTGTATTAAATATAAATACATCTTCACACCAACTGACCGCCGAGCTACATACACTATTTTTTCTCCGGAGTTCATATATTTTTACATCATGTACTACCCATTCTACATGTTTGTATTGTAGGATCATCATCCAGGTGATCGGATCACCTGGTGCTCGGACTTCTCCACCGATCAACTGGTCAGACTGCTTGGTTCATGGACTCTGTCGCCGACCAGTTGATCGGACTGTTCACCGGTCGCTTCTACTCAATGCTCACTTCGCCGTCGACCAGTTGCCCAGACTGTTCGTCGCTCGTGCTTCATCGCTAGCTATGCCGGTTACTCCTCGGCGCTCGCATTCTTCATGCTCGAGGACTAAGTGGGCACACTTCACCGCATGGACGTTGCCAGCTACGCCGGGGACTCCTCGGTGCTCGGACATCGCCCGCTACGCCGGGGACTCCTCGCTCTTCGGGGCTCGACATCGCCAGCGACACCGGGGACTCCTCGCTCCTCGGTACTCGGACATCGCCAGTGTCGTCGGGGACTCCTCACTCTTCGATGCTCGGACATCGCCAGCGACACCGGGAACTCCTCGCTCCTCGGTGCTCGGACATTGCCAGCTACGCTGGGGACTCCTCGGTGCTCGGACATCGCCAGCGACGCTGGGGACTCCTCGGTACTCAGACATTGCCAGCGACGCTGGAGACTCCTCGCTCTTTGGTGCTTGGATATCGCCAGCAACGCCGGGGACTCCCTTGCTGCTCAGATCTTGCTACGTCTCGTCGGTGTGCTATCAAGCTGCTCCATGCCGTTCGGATCAGGGTGCTGATCTTGGGCAGCACGTCTGGGGTCTTGATACGCGCATGTCAGACGACGTTGGCAAGCTTTCAGACTTCTTTTTCTTTGACCCTGCTACAAGATTCATTTTTCATCTTCCATCAGGCTCGGGGACTAAGTGGGCACACTTCACCTTGCGGTGAATGTGCGCTTTTCTTATCTCGAGGCTATGCCCGGGGACTGGCTGCCTGCTTGGCTGGTCTTCTACTTTCATACCCTGGCACCACATGACTACGTCACCTACTGTCAGGCTCGGGGACTAGCTGTGGGGGTATGGCCCCTGGTATCCACAAGACAAGACATGGACCGTACCATCAGAGGTGGCACAGCCCACAAGATCAAGGCATGCACGGCGCTGCTCGGCGTGCACCGCAAGATATTGTATAGTACCAAATAGGCTACTTTCCTTGTAACCCTACCCCTCCAGAGTATATAAGGAGAGGCAGGGGTCCCCTAGCGGACAACGGTAGACAGATCTCCACAGATCGATACATCTCAATGCAATACATCAGAACATTAGATGTAGGTATTACGTCATACTAACGGCCGAACCTATCTAAATCTTGTGTCTTGGTGCTTGTATTACCATCTCGCTCCTGATCTCACTCACCTCTATGACAAATCTACCATCATGGGATACCCCTCGGTGGACTGCCGAGCATCTTTTGTCGACAGTGGTGTCACCCAACACTGAAGCAAGTTTGATAATGGCAATGTACTGGGCATCACTTCCTGTTTTGCTTCTTCACTTGTTTTAGTTTTCCCTCCTTCCTAGTAATTTCGTGCAATCCCTCAACTCCCCCGTTGTTTTCATTGTCTGCACATAACACAATCTCATTATTTTCATCTTCTTCTCCCTCTCCATCCCCATCACCTTCTACCTTTTGCTCTGCCTCTATGTCTCCTTCCTCTTCTGAATCTTCCTCGTCATCTTCACTTTCCTCATTATCTTCATCCTCGTTATCATCACTTTCCTCATTATCTTCTTCTTCCTCATCAACTTCGACCTCTTCTTGGAAATTGGACAAGATAGATCGTAGTTTTGACAATGAGCTGGACATAGCAGCATATTTATCTGTATAATTTTTGTAGCGAGAGGCGACAAGTAGTTGCCAAAGAAGGGATATCGTCACCATTATGGATATCCACAAAGTTAGCCTCGTGTGCTTCATGCTGCAAAAATTCATGAACCTTATGGTGGACAGCCACAAATTCATCACGACCACCGGCATTGTCTGTCTTCACTAACTTAAGTAGATGCCTCATAACCAACTCCTTCAAATAGATTATTCCAACTTTCTCCATTGTTTTCCCATATTTTGGTCTTAGAAACCCCTCTTCCATCCACATACATACCAATTTGCGAGCCTCAACGGGCGTGTTCATAGGCAATGCAGCAAAGTAGAGGAAGCATGATTTTAGGTCATGTGGGAGATCATCAAAACACATGGCAAGTATGCTATCAAGCCTTTTTGATTTCTTGGACTCAAGGTGTTCAAACACTGCTTGCCACTCATTTGGATATTCCTTTGTTTTTATAAGGCCAGACAGAAGAACAATGGCAAGAGGAAGGCCAATGGTTATACCATGCAGGACAACATCAAAGTTCTTTATCTGATTCTCAAAATTTTCTTCCATGCATACCCTTTTGATGCATAGGCTACTGGTGTCTTCTTTTTCAAAACATTCCAGCTCAATCCAGTATTCTTTATCGATAGCAGGAGGTGGCCTCTTATGTATACCTTGCATGATACAAATAATCCTACTACCGTTGTGATCTTCTGGTAATGCATCAAGGATGGTATTCCAATCACTATTTCTAACCTCTCCATCTATGACCAGCAAGAATCGGTTCTTATCCAATACTTTCTTCAATTTCTGGTTTACGTCTTTTTTTGGACAAAAAACATTTGTTTCCTCCAATTCCATAAGGATTAACTATAGGATGCCTGAAGACCTTAAATACGGTGGGAAGCTTACCCAAGCTTGTTCAAACTGCTTTGACTTGGTTGTTGACTTTTCATATAGTTCTCTGACTAGTGTTGCCTTGCCCACACCACCTTTCCCAGTCACACATATAAGAAAGAAGTACGTCCTTTTTGTCACAATAAACTGCTTCTTCAAGCTTCTTCCCCAGCTTCTGTTTGATCGGAGATGGTTGGACATCATCCGTGTACACATTAAACATGATCTTTTTAGTCCTTTCCTAAAAACAAAGGCTTTCATTTTTGAAATTTACTCGACTCATAGTATCTACCTATAGTTCAAACGAACGCGTGTGAACTGTATATTTTTTAGAGAAATTTGGATATCTATGCAAGACTATATAGATCTAGGCCATCATTATTGTTTATACCCCTGACTTATAAAAAGTACTTATATTAAATGGTATTCTCTTTGTTGATTTTCTAATACAATAGACATAATATATACTCTATGGTGCCTACGTAGTTATGATAAATTTATCATTTACTGATCTATACATTTTTCATCCATATTTATAGTTTTTGTTCCTTATATGACCCCTCTATGTATCTTCAATACACTTACTTGAAAATTTAACCTAAACTATGGCTCTTGTTGTGGGCCATATCTTCATGAGTCCTCAAATTCAGCTGAAGCTCTTGTGTTTTTTGTATCTTTTTTATTAGTGCTCCTTTTGTACTTTTTAATGATAAAGATTTAGGTTGTGGATATAATGGCTAAACAATCATTTAAAACCAACACCATATTGCTTAAGATGGTTGGTAAAGTTTAAAGTGAGATTTAGGATGGGGCAACAGTGCTAACTTGAAAAGGATATATTTAAGCCTCGTAATGACTATTTACTCTAAAGAAATCTCAAAGGCCATGAAGATATAGCCATCTTTCTTATGCACTAATCTCCCCCACTTCTCAAGATATTTGAATTTTCTTATCAAAGAACTATATGTGTAGGGATGAAAACGAATGAGATCAGCTGGAATAAACCACTACAAGGAACCTGTTAATACATGACAATTAACTTTTGTCACAAATCACTACATAACCGTCACAACATCTATGATGGTTTTAGATATCGTTATGTATTGAGCGTCATGGATTGATGTGCATGATGGTTGTTCGAAAACCATCAGGGATTAACGCAATCCATGGCGGGTTTAGACCATCATACATCAACTAGAGGCCCATTCACCCCAGCCCAAGCCCAGTGTTTATGACAGAAAACCATCATGGATTAAACAACCACATCATCATTATTACCCTGATGTGGACACCGAGTCAGCATTGACATGGACACTGGTGTCAGCACTGACGTCAGCAATGACATGGACACTGACATCAGCGCTTATTTGGACACTGCATGGAGGCTGAGTGGTTGACATCAGCGCTGATGTGGACAGTGCTGACGTGGACTGTGACATGGCTGCTGACATTATTCTAGCGCATTTTTGGAAATCTCATCCTGATATAACATGCATTACAGGCAATAAATCAAATTTTGATCCAACACCGAAACAAATTGGGTTTTTAATCTTATTGGAGGCACTCATGGTTCAATTTGGAATTCCTTTTGATAAGCACACGGAAGTTCATTTAAACTAGAAAATAAAAAAAAATCGAAACTTCTTCACCACAGTATGTATGTAGCCTATTTTATGCCGGAAAAGTTTAGAGTATAAAAAACATTTTTAAAGGTTGCTTCACAAGGTGCTTTATGTAGATACATAAGAATGGAAAACAAGCCATATATATAATAGAACCAAGAAAAAATAATTGACGTCCAAGCAAATGCTCCCTATTGGTAGATAATGATTTTATAAAAAAACTAGGAAAAAGAATCATATCATTTGGAGTTTGCATGTGAGAGAAAGACATGTTACAAATTTTGACTATTATAGATTATAAAGAGAAAACTTTTGTTCATGTCTATGATTTTCTAGTATTTAAGCAATTAATTTTTCTACCAAAAACTCATATGAAAAGGTCATGTTAGAATGGCATGTGGGGTCTGAGCATCAGGTATATATGGTGTATTGATGTTTTATATTTTTACAAATGAATGACATCATGACTTTGTTTCTGCGTGACTGAACTTTGGCCTCTTCGTACTTGAATAACATCTACGTGAATATATACAAATATAAGAATAAAAGAACCACATCTGCAACAAACGTACAAGTGGTGTAGTTGTAAGTCATGGTCTTCTCATTTGCTAGGTGTCAGGTCCTAATCCAGCCTATAGCATAACTATGGTTATTTTCATTCTTTTTATGGAAACAATGAATAATGCAATGGTAAGACATTCTTTTCTCATCTCCGGTGTGAGGCGCTGGGTTCTATCTTGTTTTGCTTCACAATTTAGCCGTTTTCATTCTATTTAGGTGAAAATAGAGTAAAAGGGTAAAATAACCAGATTTAACACAAATAGACGAGTAGTGCCTTGGTAAGGCACGTGCTCTTTTCATTTGCCTGGTCCCAAGTTCGATCCTTTTTAGGCACCTGCAAATTCCTATTTCGCTCAGCATCCCATATTGAGGTCGACTGGCTAACAGAAGCACCTTGAGGAAAAACATGAATTTCATATTTCTTTTCCTCCCCTTTATCAAAACCAACCATAAACTTATCGAGATTGTCTTGGGTTTTAATTCTAACCAATCCTCATATGTTCATTAAGCGTTGTAGCGCATTCATCATGCATCATACCAGATCTTGGGGATGTAGATGTAGTAGGAAGATGATTAAAGTTGACATCTTGGATCTTTTTGATAGCGTGCCGCTGATCCACCTCAAAGCATGCTAGGGCATCCAGATCAACAACAACTTAGGCCTTCTCGCTCTCCTCTAGCATCTTGCATATCTCCTTAGGAAGTTAATCGGCCAAAGGCTTGATGATGTTCTTGGGATTGCTCGGATCAGTCTTGTTGTCAGACATCTTCACAGTAGATTGATTTGCTCTCATCCTCAACGGAGTTTCCAAAAAGTGTGCCGGTGTTGATTTCGATCACAACAACAGCCGGGGTTAGATCACCCGAGCACACACGGACTAGTGAAAGCGCTAGTTTGATTTTGGTTAATTGAGGCAACCTAGTGGACTAACCATATGCTTTAAGTGTTGTTTATGAGATAGGTTGGTTCACACCCAAGGTGGAGCTAGGATGACACTCAAGGTGATGGAGGTGGCAAATTGGTGATCAAGTGCTCCACACTTTGGAAAAGAAGAAAGAGAAAAACAAATGCAAGGGCTCAAGGTAAAGGTATATACAAGGGTATTTTGGTTTGCCGATCAAGAAGCAATAGAGTGCGTGATTAGATTTAGGATAGATAGCTATACTATTAAGAGAGAAAATCTTAAGGCTAATGCAGTTATCTAAGTGCCACTAGGTGAAGTGACACATTGCATATTCATTAAGACCTATTGGGCTAACATAACCCTTTGAAAATACTTTGAAAAATGCTAATTCACGTACACGAGTGATTGATATACTTGGAGCTAGCACATTTTACAAAGGGTTGAAGAAAAGAAAGGAAGGAGCTTCTCAGGTTGCATCGGACAAAACGGCAGCGCAAGCATCGAACAAATTGCCTCGGGTTGCTCGGCCTCGTTAAGATTGTAAGTTTTTTCACTCTCTTTTCATCACATTAAATTTTTGATACATGTATGGAGTATTAAATGTAGATAAAAAAATAACTAATTACATAGTTTGATTGTAAATTACGAGACGAATCTTTTAAGCCTAGTTAGATCATGATTAAACAATAATTATCAAATACAAACGAAAATACTACAATACTAAATACTGATTCCTAACCCCAATCTAAAGCCATCCTTACGTGGCATCGGACAGAGAAGGCGGATGCCTCGGACAAATTGAACTTGCGTCTGATGGCATTCCCAAGCTACAGCCAGACATGACACTTGCATCGGACGATAACGCAGAGGCGCATCGGAACGTCAGACATCACTGTTCTCTCGGTGACCAAATAGTCAATGGAGCATCAGACGATGGTACATGTCCGATGGACCCGCATCAGGCTTGTCCGATGTGAAAATGACCTCTCTACATGCTCTCTGGAGTGTATCGGATGCTAAGACTGTAGACAACGCGAAGAGCCGTTGAGCGCCATAGTCAAATTCAACGGCTAGTGCCACGTGCCGCACGAGGTGCATTGGACGCAAGCGCTATTTGTCCGATGTGGACACTGTAGCATCGAGTACCCCTGGAATTTGCCCAATTAAGGTACTGGTTGGATGGCTTACTTGGGGTGTATAACTAGGACTTGCTCGGCCCATGGCTGACTCTCTTGGCTCCCCGAGATATTGAAACACCTTGTGAGCATAACCAAGCCTTTACCACTCATCTCTTTCATGTGTTGATTATCCAAGTGAGTTGAGAGTTATTTCTAGTGCATTTGCATTGAGTTGAGGCATCTAGTGGCACTAGTGATCACGTTTTCTGTGGGGTTTCTTGTTACTTTTGGTGGTTGCCGCCACCTAAATGGCTTGGAGCAACAAAGGATCGTTGAGCGGCTATGGTGATTGTTGTCAGCTTCGATCAAGGCTTTGTGAGGGGCTCTTGTGCCTATTCCCAGTGGAAGATTCGCGAAAGGCAACTCTAGTGGAATCGTAGCTTGGGTAGTGCCTCTCTAGTGGTTCTTGCGGCGCCCTTGTGGTGGGCTTAGAGTGTGATGCCAATTAGCGCGCGAACCACTTAGTCTGAACTCGCCACAACATGGACGTAGGTTGTTGACAAGCAACTAAACTATGGGGATATATCTTGTGTCATATTGTCTCTTCCCTAGTTCGGTTTGCAACTCATCCACTCTTGTATTTACATTCATATATTTGCTCTTGTGGTAGTTGCTTGTGTAGCCTAGTGTAGCATGCATAGAGTAGATCTTAGTTGTAACTAACTTAGCCTCTCTTGTTTAGTAGCTTTGCTAGTTGTAGCTAGTTGCTAGTGTAGCTGGAGTTCTTGTGTGCAATCAACTTTGAGATCATATGTCACTTTGTGCAGGAAGGCTTGCTTGTGGTGAATTAGAGCTAGAGCAATAGATTGCTTAATCGCCATCTTATTTACTAATTAAGGTGGCTCTAGTGTCTTTGCAAGAAAACTTTATAGGCTATTCATCCCCTATAGCCATTTAGATCCTATCAACTAGATATAATCGGAGGGAGTTCTAAACAACGAGGCCGACAAGCAGGTCGACGAGACTGATTTGACGCTCATTTTTCACCTGAAAAACCACGAACGCCTCCCAGGAAGACACGTCGAGGAGACGCACATCAAGGGTGCCCTAGGATTGGCAAGGCCAACTACAACACTAGCAAATCTCGTCAAGAGAAGTCCTCGACATCAAGGGGTTTGGAAGAGATAGGGTTTGAAGGTAAAAATGTGAAGGTAGATGTGTTTTTAACGATTGGATATGGGTTACCTCATTTGGCCGTGATCCTATGATATATATAAATCGGGGTTGCCTTATCCTAGTAGGAAAGCTTCCCAAGATGTGATCTGCAAGTTCCCCACGAGATCGGAGGAGTTTGGATGAAATCGAGAAAATTGAACTCAGATAGGGAAAGTCAAAATTTCGATAGGATTCTAAAAGCTCTAGTTTTGTTTTGGTAATTGAGTGACAAAGTGACAACTAATGGACTGACAAAGTGCTTAAGTGTTGAAGTCCCATGGAACCCAATTGAAGTTAGCAAATTTGAAAAGATGTTTGAAAGAGTGGCTGATTGGAGGGTTTCGTAGGTCGTTGGATTTATCCGGTGCCTGGCCTTGGGGGCAGTGGAGCTTAGGCTCGCCCCCTGCCCCCTGCTTTTCTAATTCAGTGTGTTGACCAAATGGTTATCGTATTTCTCCGCTGTCTCTAGGTCGAACACCACCAGATCCTAGGCTCTCCCAAGGGTAGAAATACGGTAGCTCTGTGCATGTTCGAGCGTGGCTGCTGCCTTTGTGTAGCCATTGTCCTGCATGTGTGCTCGTCGCACCAGTTGCCGACCACGCTTGCCATAAGCGTCTCCTTCATCTTGCGCAGTCGATACTCGATAGACGTGTGGGAACAGAGAGAAAAGAGAAAGGATGGACGGTAGTACATGGCATGTATAGTTTTTCTTCTTCTTTTGCAAAAAATCAACTTCCTCTTAGTTTCTATCTATTGGGGAACTAAATATATACTATGTACAAGTATAGTTGGATGAGAGTTGCAGTTGTTAAGGAAATAGTTTTGTCGGTGTTTCGAGTAAACACCAACTAGTAAATTTGTATTATTGCGCGTCTGGCCCGGATGGTGTGCAAAAAAGACACAAGGTTTATACTAGTTCAGGCAGAATGTCCCTACGCCTAGTTCATGGTTGCTACTCATGTTATTTGCATTGAAAAATTCATAGTAGGGGTTATAAACAGGCGAGAGAGGGAAAGATCCCAAGTCTCTGATGGAAAGGTTGAATGGGTGCTGAGAGCTTGGTTGCTGCTCAGCTCTGTGTGATGTGATTTGTGGTGTGTTCAATCAATCTCTCCCCTAGTGGGGTGTCCTGCATTCCCTTTTATAGACCAAGGGGAAGCAGGGATTACAGATGGGAGAAAGAAGAAAAACCAGAGGCAAAGAAGGTCCTTTGAAGGTGCCGGGTCTTCCTTTTCCTCTGAGCGAACCTTGCCGACATGGCAGATGGTGCCAGGGATAGCTCTAAGCTGGGTGTCTATCCGCTGATGATGCCATGCTCTGGCTTGATCAGCAAGTGGTCACGTCCCATCTCGCCCTAGTGGGTGACGCGACGAATCAGGGTGTTGATCCGTGACCCTATGGGGAGCGGACGGCGCAGTGACCGTACGTCCGTCACTGTAGAGGACGTGAGTCTCCTCTTGGACCGTAGTGGTTGTCGTATTGTTCCATCAGGATCCATGCCCGAGGGCAAATGACAGCGCCCACAACACTGTAAGACAAATGTTGGCACCCACAACACTGTTCGGGCTCTGACGTGCCTGAAAGGGCTTTAAAGCGCCCGTCTTGTCATATCCTAATGGTACTTTCCTGCAGGCATACAGGGTATGGTCCTCGATATTATGGTTGACTTGAGTGCCCTTCCTTATTTGCATGCGTAGTTATGAAAGAGCAGCACATAGACGTTGGGTGAGGCGGAGCCAACCCCCAGACATCGGGTGAGGCAGAGTTTGCTCCCATACGTCGGGCGAGGCGGAGCCAGCCCCCGAACGTCGGGCGAGGCGGAGTCTGCCCCTAGTCGTCGGGCGAGGTGGAGTTTGCCCTCAGACGTCGAGCGAGGCGGAGCTAGCCCCCAGGGGTCAGGCGAGGCAGAGCCAGCCCTCGAGGGTCAGGCGAGGCAGAGTCTGCCCTTAGACATCGGGCAAGGTGGAGCCTGGCCCCAAACGTTGGGTGAGGCGGAGTCTGCTCCTAGACGTCGGGCGAGGCGGAGCTAGCTCCCAGACATTGGACGAGGCGGAGTCTGCCCTTAGACATTGGGCGAGGCAGAGCCAGCCCTCGGGGGTCGGGTGAGGTAGAGTCTGCCCTCAGACGTCTGGCGAGGCGGAGCCAACCCTCGGGGGTTGGGCAAGGCAGAGTCTACCCTTAGATGCCGGGTGAGGCAGAGCCACCCCTCAGGAGTCAGCTTGGGGCGGGGCCCATGGTCTCGGTGGACAGACGAGGAGGGGCCCGACAAGCGGTGTAGTCACGCTCTTGATCGCGCGGATGAATCGATGCTCGACGATCATTATTTCCTCCTCTTCGGGTACCCCACTATCGGTCCCCGACAGTAGCCCCCGAGTCCCCGGGCGATTCAAGTAGAATTGCCTGGGGGATTTTTTGACTTGCCAATGGGTGCGTGCGAGCGCACCTGGTGGGTGTAGCCCCCGAGACTGCGGAGGAGTAGGATACTCCTTTGGAGCATTTTCCAAAAGAGAGGATTCTGAGAGCCTTGGCCCTCTATTATTGCCTACGGCGTGCCCTGAAGATGGTGATTTCTTCTTCGCCGAGGTCGGACCCTTCGTGGGTATGGTCGTGCGATTTGGTGGTAGTTTAGCCGGATAGCTCAATTGAGATCCCGGTATCCCGTTCATGGGGATCCGGTCGGGGTCTGCCCAGCTGAGACTCAATCACGGGCCGAGACTCCCGTGAAGCTTGTGCGCCTGAGTTTTGGCCAAATGCGGGCCCATCCTTTGTCGAAAGGGTGCCTTGGGACGGCCGTCGAAACCATTGATGGGCCAGCCCTTGAACTCCTAGGCCTAGCCGGGCCAGAGGAACGCTTTTTGACCCATATCCTTTTGCTGGTAAAGAGTCCTGGTCTGCCCGGGGAGGCAAAATGTCTGGCACGACTTTGGAGGGAAAGGATACCGATTGGGGGCGCATATCCCATGACGTGACATGGTGGCGAATCATGGCAGGCGCGGAGATCTAGGCGAACGGTTGCCTTCCTCGCATCTATCGCCCCTATAAAACCAAAGGGTTTGCCCCCAGGGTTTCGTACTTTGCCTCCTTGGCTTTGCATCTACAACCTCCGCCACCAATCGCCTAAGCCTCTCGCATCCAAGTCTCAGCCATCGTCGAATTCGCATCCACCCACCCCAATCCTCCAATGGAGCTGTGGTGCTGCTCCGATATCACCCTCCAGCGCCTAAATGGCCTCATTCACCGCGGTCTTCTTTGCGCGTGGACTGCCACCGGGGAGTGGCGACTGCCCGGCGATGAGGACGTGCCATCGCCGCTCGATGGCTATGTCGTGTCCTTCACTCACTTCCATGAGCGGGGATTCACCACCCTCGCCCACAAGTTTCTTCGGGGATTGCAGCACTACTACAAGGTAGAGCTGCAACACCTTAATCCCAACGGAATCCAACACTTTGCGACATTCGTCACCCTATGCGAGGGGTTCCTAGGGATTAGTCCCCACTTTAACCTATGGTGGTACTTATTCACCGTCACCCACATAAAGAAGCGGGAGAAGAAGCAGGAGCTAAACGTGTCGATGGGATGCGCCGGCATTCAACTCTACAACAACCGGGTCAGCGAGTACCCACCGATGCGTCTGTCAACCTCCAACAAAGGGTGGCATTCGCATTGGTTCTATGTCAAGAACGACACAGCCACATCCTTACCAGAGTTCACCGGGCGCCTCATCAAAGAGGTCCTAGAATCGTGGAGGAAGTGGGGGGTCCCAGAGAAAGACAAGAAGAGAATCTAGGACCATCTCACCGCCATCCGAATCTTGAAGGAGAGGGGCATGAAGGGGTTGGGGATCATCAGTGCCTACCACATGTGGAGGGTGGCGTCGCTGATGAGGCGTGTGCTTCCCCTGCACATGATGGCGCCTGGGGTGTCACTCGTCGGGACGACGCTCACCGAGGGAGCGCTCTCCCCCTTAGAAGTGGCATAGCGCATCAAGGAGGCGATGGAGCCTCCGTGGGACGACGCCGGCGCTATCCTCGATTTCGTGTATCCGGTGTCGGGGCACCCCCAATGTGACCAGAACTAGGATATATCATCTTCGTAAGTTTTCTTTCCTCGTGCCTCCTTTTTTATTGAACTCCCGACCTCTTGATGCTGATATTGAGATAGGGGGACCAGTCGAAAAGACTCGTCCTTATGGACCACCTAATTCCACTACCGAAGGACCCATCCATGATGGCGGCCAACCGTGCCATGGCCGAGCGGCAGCGGAAGGCGAAGGAGGATGAGAGGAGGAAGAAGTAGCAGAAGCTGTGCGCGTGGGAGCGTGGGGAGGAAACCGACAGTGACGATGATGACGATGAGGAAGAAGATGATGAGGTAGTTGTCGACACCGAGTGGGATGACCTGGAGAGCGCGGATATGCTGACAGGTATCCACTCGTCCTTGTAGGGACCTTTCTCATTTCATGCGAGGGGAAGTGAGTCTATGAGGCCAGCGGAGATGGGCCGAACCGTCGGCCCATCCTCAGAACAAGTAGGGGTGGGTGGATCTGCCGCCACGCCCAAGGTGCCAGCGGAGGAGAGCGGCCCCGCCGCCGTGCCTCAAGAGTTAGTGGGGGCGGGCGGATCTACCGCCACGCCTAAGGTGTCAGCGGAGGGGGGTGGTCCCGCCGCCACGCCCCAAGAGACAACAGGGGTGAGCGGGCCTGCCGCCACGTCCGAGGTGCCGATGGGAAGGGGTAGCTCTGCTACCATGCCCCAGGATGTAAGGGAGGCGAGCCCCTCTGCCCAAGAGTAGGGGGCGGGCTCAAAACGGTCCCGCCCCCATGAGGTAGATAAAGGACCTAGGGGTTCATGCCCCAAACGTATCCTTCGCCCAACAGCGCCGATGTAAGTCTTTGACTCCTCTATTTTCTCTGTTTTTCTCTATTTTCAGCGTGACCGGTGCCTTTTGTTTCTTGCAGCGTCCTGAGATGGGGCACTTCTTTGGCGCTGGCGCCGAAGAAGAGTGTCGCTATTCAGGCGAGACGGCGGCCGTCGCCCGACGTCGCTCTCGTTTCGGGCGGGAGCGGAGCCAGCGTCACGGCCTCATCGGCCAGTCAGGCGCCGCCCGCAGTGGTGGCCATGCCCTCGGCGGGTCAAGCGGACGTTGGGGCTGATCCGCGATAAGAGAGCAACAAGTCTTTCCTACTCCCATACCCAAGTATGCGCTCGGGACAATAAATTTGTGACTTGCCCATGATGCCTCATGCAATGACCGGTCCTTAATCGACACAAACAGGAAAAAAGTTTAACCGAGCTATGCCCTATTGGCCGTAGGACACAACCCTTTACACCCACCAACACCCAAACCATATCCCTACCCGGTCACCATTTACCTTTCCATCATATTATCATGAGTGATCATATTTTATCACCTATGTGCGAGTAACGGCAGGTTACTCACGCTACCGATATCCTGAGCATAGCAGCTACTCGACCTGTACTAGTAGGACTCATGGGTAGATATATTTATGCATGTAGTTTCCATGAAATGCCTGTAACGTAAATGCACATCATATATATATTCAGTGATCATTAAAAATAGGGGTTATGCACCGGGGCTTGCCTTGGGCAGGCGACGGGTCAGTAAGGTCAGCACCAACAGGCTCCTGGGCTCCCTCCTGCACGAGGATCTCCTCCTCGTACTCCTTGATCACCTCGTCGTACTCCTGTTCATCAACGGGGACAAATTCTACTAGCTCGCGATCTACATGAAATGACAATGCAATGTTTAATAATATGACAACGGAATTTCTTAAAATAAAAGTACATTGATTTACTACTAAGCTAGTGATACCAACCACGGTGCTAAGCTATCTATTGTTACCGATAAGTTGAGGTATGACATTCATTATTATTATAACAACTACGGTTATTTTTACTCCTAATGCTGATTCACGCTAAATACGATAAAGCAAGGGTAATAGCTACGGTATTTAGCAACTCATTCTAAGGCTACAAAATTTACAGCAAGTACCTGATAACCTAGTGAGCTATTACCAATTGCTCACAAATATTCCTGCAAATATTAATCTACATAATATTTATCCACTAGTTTGGAATTTGTGACCCAATACTTGCCACAACTAACGCAATCAAACTGTACTAACAAATAGACGGTATTTTTGCGAACCTAACAAAATTAGTCTCACTATTTTTGGACCACTACACAATTTACTACAAATTCTTAAATTTCAGCTTGAAAACTAATTTGAATAAGCAGTTCTATTTCACTGGAAATTAAAGAAACCGAATCCTAACTCGCGGCCCAACACGCGCGGCTCGGCCCGTAACGGCGTGACGCGCGCGCCAGCGCAACGTGCCCACGCACGGACCACGGCCTAGCCGGCCAACAGTCCGCGAGGGGAGAGACCCGCGCGCGATGGCAAACATGCAAACATGCCCCCAAACTACTCGGTATTTGCTGCGAGCTCTAAGGCACTATTCCTCTAGTCTACGGTTTTACAACTACGCCCTTCCCTTTCTTCTTCTTCACCGCGGCGACATCCCCGGCACCCGTGCGCGCACCGGCGCGACGGCGCAGGCACCGGGCGGCCACGCCGGTGTCACCCGACCCACCATGTCCTATCTAAGGGACCGATGGTTACCTCGACGACAACACGCAGCGCCAGGAGGCGATACGGCGAACAGGGGCGTGGTCCCGAGCTCCCTCCATGGCGGTGGTCCTTGACCTACGATGGCGGGTGTGTTCCCGTGAGCCACAGCGAAAGCGGAGCAAACCAATTAGCTAGCAAGCTCAAGGAACTACCCACGGAGACCCTTGAGGTGTCGGCCTGGTCGGAGAAGGCCTGAGACGAGCTGGCCGCGTGCGCACCGACGATGCGACGGCGCATGGCGGTGGCATGGCCGCGTCGGGGAAGGCGGGGCTGCTATAAAGCTACGACTAAGGTGCGCGGGGTGCTCAGGAGGGTAAGACTAGGCTGATGGTGCGATGAATCGCTACTGGGTGCTCAGAATGGTTGGCTTGCCGACGGTGCGTGTCCGTCCGATCTTATGGACCCGGCGGGGCGGCGATTACAAATTGCGGCTCTGTGCAATGGTACACATAGCAAGGTGGGGACGGTTGCGCAGCCAGCTACTCAGCGGAGCCGAGGGTGCGATGAATTGGAGCATAGTGCTGCGGTCACGGTGAATTGAAGGAAAGGGGGGGTCCCACCGGCCATGGCAACAGCGAAGATAGGGGGGCTTTGGCACGGCTTGGTTTGGCCCGGCTATGGATGTCAACGCAAAATACAAGCACGCACAACAATGGGGGACAGCGGGGCGAGCCCCAGGCTACTGTCCGCATAGCCAAACCCGCACGCCGACGAAACACGGTACGGTGCCACAGCGGACAGCGCCGGACCAGGGAAGCACATCACAACGTGATGCGGAGGTGATGGTGGAGCAGACCGTCGTCCTATGCACGAGCAGCCACGGTGAGTCAATGGAAGCAGTGCCGAGCGTGGCCACTGGCGGCGTGTAGCGTGGGACCCGGGGCACCTCTGGCCACAGCTGGGCAGGGCAGGACATGGTCAGCTTCCTGGACGCAGCGCGTTAGCCATGGCGATGTGACCCACACGCCAGCGAGTGGCAGCAGGCGGACAAGGCAGCAGCGCCAGGACCCCGCGTGTGTGTGCCTTCACGATGGCAGTGAGGATGCGGCTGGCGCTTCAGCGCGAGCGCTGGGCGAGCCAGCAGTGGCACCAAGCCGAGCAACGACAGTGGACGCGGCCAGCGCGCGGTGGTAGGCGGCCTTGGCCCGCAGCACAAGGGCCGTGTGCGTGTGTAAGATCTTGACAGGATCTTGACAGGATGCTCAATATAAGACAAGTCGGGTTGGAGGGGAAGTCCTTCAATTTCCACCGCTTCATCGGGAACCCGCAAACATTTCAACTGAGATACGTGAAACACATTGTGTACCACTGATAAAATATCTAGAAGTTGGAGACGATAAGCAACCAGGCCACATTACCCCAAAATCTTATAAGGGCCCACATATCGAGGGGCTAGCTTGCCACGGACACCAAACCGATGCACCCATCTCATAGGAGACACCTTGAGGTACACATGATCCCCGACTGCAAAGGCCTTCTTCGCTTGTCAGCATAAGTTTTTTGTTGGCTCTGAGCTGCCTTCAAATGACTCTAAATAATACTGACTTGCTCTCGAGCTTCCTTGATAAAATCAGGTCCAAAATATTCATGGTCTCCCACTTCAACCTAGCTAAGTGGTGTCCTACATTTCTTTCCATACAGAGCTTCAAAGGGTGCCATACGAATGCTTTCTTAATAGCTATTGTTGTAATAAAACTCAGCTAAGTTCAAGCATTCATCCCACTACGTAGGAAAAGAAATGGCACAAGCTCTCAATATATCCTCAAGTACCTGATTTACCATTTCTATTTGATCGTCAGTTTGCGGATGATAAGCTGAACTTCTGATGAGACTAGTACCAAGACATTCCTAGAGTTGCTCTAAAAAACGAGAGACAAAGACTGACCCTCTATCAGAGACGATGGTAAGAGGAACTCCATGCAGGGTTACAATCCGGTCAAAATACAACTTGGCATACTTCTTGACTGAATATCTGGTATCCACCGGGAGAAAATGAGCGGATTTGGTAAGGCGATCCACAATGACCCAAATAGAGTTATAGCCCTTGAGCGTGCGGGGTAAACCCACAATGAAATCCATGGAAATATCTTCCCATTTCTAAACAAGGATAGGCAAGGGCTGCAAAAATCCTAGGGTACACATATGGTCTGCCTTAACTCTACCACAAGTATCGCACTCCACGACATATTTAGTGATATCCTGCTTCATATTGGACCACCAATACAAGTGACGCAAATCATGGTACATCTTATTGCTTCCTGGATGGATGGACAACTTGGAATGATGAGCTTCATCCAAAATCTTTCTTCTAAGCTCCTCACTTGATGGAACAACCAATCTGTTCTTGAACCTCACTACACCTTGATCATCAATACTAAAATAAGGACCACGCCCTTCGGCAATTAACTTCTTGATATGCGGGATTTCCGAAACATCTTGCCATTGCTCTATAATAATTTGCTCAAGTAAATCCGAGGCTAGAACAATATGGGCTAGCACCTTAGCATGGTTAAGAGACAAGGATGCTTCTTTAACTTGATACGACTTCTGGCTCAGAGCATCGGCTACCACATTAGTTTTTTCCAGATGATAATGAACTTCTAAATTGTAATCCTTGATTAGCTCCAACCATCTCCATTGCCTCATGTTTAGCTCGGACTGAGTGAAAATATACTTGAGACTCTTGTGATCCGTAAAAATGTGTACTTTATTTCCCAACAAATAATGCCTCTAAATTTTTAGAGCGTGCACCACAGCAGCCAGCTCTAAATCATGGGTGGGATAATTCACCTCGTGCTTTTTCAGCTGACATGAAACATAAGCTATCACACGCCCATCCTGCATAAGCACACATCCCAACCCTGTCTTTGAGGCATCACAATATACATCAAAAGGTCAGTCAATATCTGGTTGGGCAAGAACAGGAGCAGAGGTAAGAAACTTCTTCAGGGCTTAGAAAGCTTCTTCACAAGTCGGACTTCATACAAACTTGATATCTTTCTGGAGCAGCTTGGTCATCAGCTGAGCTATTTTAGAGAAGTCAGGAATGAAGCCCTGATAATAACCAACAAGACCAAGAAACTGACGAATCTGATGCACCAACTTAGGAGATTTCCAATTTAACACATCTTGCACTTTGCTTGGGTCTACAGAGATACCTTCAGGTGTCAGAACATGTCCCAAAAACTACACTCGATCTAACAAAAACTCACACTTGCTGAATTTGGCATACAACTTGTGTTCCCTTAATCGAGTCAGTACTATCCGAAGATGTTGGGCATGCTCTTCCTTGTTCTTGGAATATATCAGAGTATCATCAATGAAAACCACTACAAACTTATCCAACTCTAGCATAAAAACTAAATTCATGAGATACATAAAGAATGTAGGAGCATTGGTGAGACCAAAAGACATGACTTGGTATTCATACAACCCATACCTAGTAGAGAAAGCTATCTTTGGTATATCTTATGGCCGGATCTTAATTTGATGATACCCAGAACGAAGATCAATCTTTAAAAACACTTTGGCACTAGCCAACTGATCGAACAAAGTATCAATACGAGGTAAAGGATACTTGTTCTTAATGGTTACCGCATTGAGAGGGCAATAATCCACACACATCCACAAAGTACCATCCTTCTTCACAAAAATAGCTAGACAACCCCATGGTGAAGAATTAGGACAGATAAATCCCTTCTCCAATAACTCTAACTGTTTTTTCATTTCAGCCAATTCCTTCGGCGCCATGCGGTACGGGCGCTGGGAGATAGGAGTAGTGCCAGGTTCTAACTCAATGGAAAACTCCACATCCCTATCCGGTTAGAACCCAGGTAGATCTTCAGGAAAGACATCCAAAAACTCGTAGACCACAGGAATAGAGACAAGATTAGGAGAAGCCTCAACATAAGAAGCAACAGGTAAGCCTGGATTTGAGGGCATAAGAAGAGAATCCTATCCTCAAAAGAAGGAAGCCGTAACTCAACAACTCTCTGCTTCAGATCCAAGACTACACCATATACACGCAACCAGTCCATTCCTAGAATTGCATCTATGCCTTGCCCCGGTAGCACCATGAACTGGAGGCGGTAAGTGTGAGTGGCTAGCA
The DNA here is from genome assembly GCA_904845875.1 of Miscanthus lutarioriparius. Lineage (NCBI taxonomy): Eukaryota > Viridiplantae > Streptophyta > Magnoliopsida > Poales > Poaceae > Miscanthus > Miscanthus lutarioriparius. Next base: position 21,933,521 of record CAJGYO010000003.1, read on the forward strand.
CTAACCCAACTGTGTCCATTCGAGTATTAACGCACAACTGCGCACCCGGAGTACTGATTCTATAGGCAATAGAAAGAGCCATAAGAGATATATTGTGCCTTTGTGCCAACCCCATGCTCATGAATTAATGTGATGCACCAGAATCAAACAACACATATGCTGGATGGGAATCAATGGTAAACATACCAGCCATCACCCGTTCATTCTGCAAGATTTCCTCAGCCTTAGTGAAATTAACTTGCCCAGAGTGGCTAACTGGCACCTTCTTCTTGATAATTGTCCGCTTGAAAGTTCTAGTTTGATTTTGGTGAATTGATGAAACCCTAAGTTCTAACCTAGTTTATCAAAGTGATTATGAGATAGTTAGCACTACTCCAAGTGATGAAGCAATGGTGAAGATCATGATGATGGTGATGGCATGGTGATGATCAAATGCTTGGACTTGGAAAAGAAGAAAGTGAAAAACAAAAAGCTCAAGGCAAAGGTGAAACTTGATAGGAGCTTTTTGTTTTGGTGATCGAGACATTTAGTGAGTGTGATCACATTTAGGATTGATAGCCGTACTATTAAGAGGGGTGAAACTCGTATCGAAATACGGTTATCAAAGTGCCACTAGATGCTCTAACTCATTGCATATGCATTTAGGATCTAGTGGAGTGCTAACACCCATGAAAACATTTGTGAAAATATGCTAACACATGTGCACAAGGTGATACACTTGGTGGTTGGCACATTTGACCAAGGGTTAGAAACTTCACCGGTGGAGTGTTCGCCCATAGAGTGCGGACAGTCCAACGATGTCACCGGCGCCCTATACAAAAAAGACAGAGTTTCACAGAGTGCATCGGACATTGGTCCCAACTGGATCGAAGCGTCCGATCAGTGGAAGCAGTGAAGATGCTGGCGTCGGTCTTCGACTAGACGCTGGCTGGCTGTGTCCGGTCCCGCTGACGTGGCAGCGCACAGAGAGGACGATGAGTGACTGAACGCTGGGTGAGTCCGGTCGGACGTGACCGGACACGTCCGGTCGTAAATTTCCACCTCTGGGAGCTTACTGGAAGTGACCAAATGCTGGGATCCTGCATCCAATCGGGCATGACCGAACGTGTCTGGTCACGAGTGGAACCTTACTGGAAACGACCAGACGCTGGGGTCCTGCATCCGATCACTTTGAGCAGTGCGTCCGGTCACAACTTAAATGTACTGATAACCATTGAGATCGGGCGATCAACATTTAAAGCTGGGGACACATGGCATGCATCGCACGATCGAACACTGAGGTCCTATGTCCGGTCAAACCGACCGGTGTGTCCGGTCGCCCTGATTTTCAGCGGACTAAAGAGCCAACGACTCTATTTCATGGGGGCTTCTATTTAAGCCCCATGGCTAGTTCAAGCTCACTCTCTTGGCCATTTGCATTGATATAGCAACCTTGTGAGCTTAGCCAAAGCCCTCCCACTCATCTCCATCATTGATTCATCATCTTTGTTAGATTGGGAGTGAATCCAATTGCATTGCTTGAGTGTTTGCATCTAGAGGAACTTGGTGTTTATGTTTCGCTGCGGGATTCGCTTATTACTCTTGGTGGTTGCCGCCACCTAGATGGCTTGAAGCAGCGAGGATCATCGAGCGGAGGTTGGTGATTGTCTCTGGCTCTGATCGTGGTGCTTGTGAGGGGTTCTTGACCTTTCCTAGGCGGAGAGCCAAAAGGTACTCTAGTAAACTGCTCGTGGCTTGTGTGATCCTCATCTTGTGTTGGTTGTGCGGCACCCTATTGAGGGTTTGGCGTGTGATGCCAATTAGCGCGTGAACCCCCAAGTGAGTGAATCGCCACAACGAGAAGTAGCTTGCCGGCAAGCAAGTGAACCTCGGTAAAAATCATTGTGTCATCATTTGATTCCGAGGTGATTGGTATTCTTTAGTATTCATCTTGTGATTGATTGGTTCATTCCTCGACTCGGAGGTATATCCATCTTGCTCTATCTCTTTACATTACCGCAAACTAGTTGTCAAGCTCTTTAGTGTAGCTAGTCGTGAGAGCTTGTTAGTTTGGTTAGTGTGGCTCTTTAGTTAGCCTTTGAGAGCACATTAACTTAGTGTAGCAACATAGCCATTGTGTGGATAGAGACTATAGAAACTAGACTTGTGGTAGGTGGCTTGCATTTTTAGTAGGCTAGCGCAACACTCGCTTCTCCTCATATTTGTCTAACCGGTTTATTAAGTGTTGTTGTAGAAATTTTTAATAGGCTATTCACCCCCCTCTAGCCATTAGGACCTTTCATCGCTTGATCAGATGAGAGTTAGCTGAGGGCTGAGCAGACTACGCAGGCTGGTTCTGCAGACACTCTTGAGCATAGTGGCCTTCCTTGCCACACTTAAAACAAGCACCAGGCTTGTTCCCCTGTCCCTGACGAGGTGGGACTTGCTGTCCCTAGGGCTGTTGCTATTGTTGCACCTGCTGAGTAGGTACACAGTACTGGGTGGAAGGTGCCTGGTAGGTCTGCTAAGGCTGTCAGAACGAATGCCCACCCGATGACTGATAGGGCACCCGCCTGACAACTTATACCTTCTGAGCCTGGGGGTGACTAGAAGACCTAGTAATCACCCGCTTACGCTTCCACTCAACCTGAGAATCACGCTGAAGTCCTTCCATGGTAATAGCAGCATTCATCATAGCTCCAAAGGTCTAATAGTTTCTTGTGTACAACTTCTTCTATAGACTGCAAGAGAGGCCGCGATAGAAACGGTCCCTCTTCTTCTCATCAGTATCAACATGGGTCCCAACATACTATGACAGATGGTTGAACTTGTTTACATAGTCCATCACAGACATGCTCCCTTGCCTTAGGTCCAGGAACTCCACCAACTTCCTATTCAGAACACCAGCAGGAATGTAATACTCTTTGAAAGCCACAGTAAACTCCTGCCAAGTCACACGATGATCCACCGGCTGCATGGCATTGAACATGTCCCACCATGCACTGGCAGAACCCAATAGTTGTTGCGCTGCAAAGCGCACCTTCTGCTCCTCAGTTACAGTGAGTAGCAGAAACTTCTGCTCTAGAATACGAAGCCAATGCTCCACATCTAGAGACTCAGCAGCCGGCATGAACGTGGGTGGGTGCATCTTCAAGAAATCCTGATAAGAATAGGGTCCCTCAGGACCGTGGGCACCACCCCCGTTCCCGCCATTACCTCCATGGCCTCCACGGGCAAAGTCACCAATAGCCTATGCTAATAGCTCCATGGCATGGGCTGACTCACGACGAGCAGCCAACATTTCCACCATCATCTCCGCATAAGTCATCGGAGGCGGCGGTGGCAGAGGAGGAGGTGACAGAAGTGGGGCCTCATGGCTCTCCCCGTTGCCGTTCTCATTGCCACAACCACTTTCACCTTGGCCTTCGCCAAGACCACGGTCTGCTCCGGCATTGGTGCTCCCACGACCAGACCTCAGGTTCATTCATAAATAGATAGGAACCAACCATTAGGAACAACCCTCTAGATTGGGAACAAGAGACTTAGAGAAATGATAAGACTTTTACTAAAGCATTCTTTTAGGTTATCCTATCAATTCACTAATTCAAATTATACGTGTGGAGAAAGTTTAGTTTAAGCAAGATTCTCTTTTTAAGATGTATGCATCAGCCTATACGTTCACTCAAGCTGGAATATAGCGGCATTCGCAAGATTTTTCAGCACACCGCACACTTGCTTTCCGCTTGCTAAACGATTCTTACGCAGCGTAAGTTAGTGTACCTATAGGAACTTGATTAGATAAAACCAGTGCTGCTATCCTAGATAAACTATATTGCTAGGGCTTATACTTATTTACATAATTTTATCGCATCCTACTTTTCGCACAACTTTTGTTGGTCAAATTTTAGGTTTTGAAAAGAGTTATGAAACTCATAAGTCATTATTAGCTCTGATACCACCTGTGGCAGAACCGCCCAAAATAACACACATTTGGAGATGCTCGTCTTCCACCAGACACTAAGCACCCCGAAAGTGAGATACCTCGGGTGGATTCTGTCGAGTACACCCCAAGGGAGAACTCGAATAATCCATGTTTTTCTTCTAGGATCCAATAATAAGAATGAGTTTACAATACTTAGTTCATTTCATATAACTAGAGTTCTTAGAAATACATTATTACAGTACCAAGTTTAGAGTGCGGAATTTAAATAGTGGAATTAAAATAAACGTCTATCGATAATATACAAGGATCCGTCTATGCCAACCAAAATAATCCTTCACACAACAGCTACTCCTTAAGCTGCAACTGCAACAGGGGTAAATAAACCCTGAGTACACAATGTACTCGCAAGACTTACCCGACTAGTGGGAATAATTACCGACTCCAAAGGATATGATAAGCTTTATGGTTTGCTGGGTTTTCTTTTTGCGGAAAGCAATACTAGTAGTGAATTCTTATGTATATTTCTTATTAGCAGTCATGATTAGTTCATTATCTAACCATTCTAGGTAAGCACATGTTCTACTTTCAAGCAAGAGTTGAGCAAACAGATCCATTTCACTACCTTTCATTTTCCAGTTCTTACTATGGTGCTAGATTGTAGACAAGTCGTACCAGATTACCCGGTGATTCACGAATCAATGTGCCTAGCTGGGTACCCCAAAACACATGCCCCGCTTGTACCCTAGGCATAAGCAGGACCAATCCATCACTCTCCTATCAAGGGGTCTAGGTCCCTATCCAAACTTGGACTCCAAGCCCCCACACCTGAGTCCTAGACTCAGTGTGGTGCTTAGACCTCCACCATCCCTGCCTCCAATCAGTTGGTCCAGAAAGAGCCAAAACCCATGACAAGAGAGCAACGAGCCTTTCCTGCTCCCATAAACAAGTATGTGCTCAAGATAATAAATTTGTGACCTGACTAGAATACAATGCAACGACCGGTCCTTAACCGACATAGACAGGGAAAATAGTGTGACCAAGCTATGCCCCGTTGGCCGTGGGACACAACCCCTTACATCCACCAATACCCGTACCATATCCCTGCCCGGTCTCCATTTTCCTTTCACCATTTTATCATAAGAGTGATAATAATAATCACCTATTGTGAGTAATGACAGGTTACTCATGCTACCAAAAATCCTAAGCATAGCAGCTACTCGACCTATGCTAGTAGGACTCATAGGTAGGTATATCTATGCATGTAGTTTCCATAAAATACCTATAATATAAATGCACATCACATATATATCCAGTGACCATTCAAAATAAGGGTTATGCACCGGGGTTTGCCTTGGACAGGCGTGGTGTCAGCAAAGTCAGCAGCTGGTGGCTCTGGGGCTCCCTCCTGGATGAGGATATCCTCCTTGTACTCCTCGATTATCTCCTCATACGCTGGCTCGCCCGCGGTCACGAACTCTACCAACTCGTTATCTACATGCATGAAATGATGATGCAACACTTAATAATACGGCAATAGCAACTCTTAAAATAAGAATACATCTACCAAGCTACTAAGATAACTCTAATGACTAAGACGCTAAATTACCTATTATTCCCACTCAACAGGTATGAAATATTTCACATATTATCTTAGCAACTAAAGGCATCCTTATTCTTATTACCGATTTAATATATATACTAAAACAAGGAGTACTTAGCTACCCTATTTCTTAACCTATTCTAAGGCTACAAAAATTATAGTGGGCACCTAATAATCTAATGAATCTACTGTAAAAATTTCATGACCAAAGCTATTACCAAATTACCACAAAAATTCCTACAATTATTAATCTAAATGACATTAAACACTTTCAAATGATTTAATTAACCTTAGCATCAACATAGACATGTATAAACTGACCATACTATCAGATAGACAACATTTTTAGGAACTCAATAGAATTTATTTCACAATTTTTGGATACCTACACGATTTTATATAATTTACTAAAGATCAGCTCAAAACTAAATTGGAAAAGCATTTACTAATTCCCTGAAAAAAGAACCAAACCCTCCACACGGCCTGCAACGCGCGGCCCACGTGGCACAGCGCACGCGCGAGTGCAGCCTGTTGGCGTGGCCCGAGCGGACGCGGCCCACGTGAGGCGACCCACAACGGGGAGGCCCGCGTGCGCTGCCAACTTCGCAAAAACGCCCCCGCGCTAAGACCGAATCAACCCGCAGTCCATGTCACTATTCCTAGAGAGAGCAACTATGCAATAAGACCCTCGGAAATACCCTCCTTTACTACCCGCGCGCGCGGCGGAGTGGCGGCTATGGCATTGGAAGGCCACGCCGACCAGCTGAGACCCGCGCTGGCTCCACTAACGGGCCGACCCCCTATCTACAACCCTAGCGCCTACACTAGCCTAGGTTATAGGAGCGGCGGAGCTCGCAGAAGTGGCAACCACGGCGCGGCCATGCTGGCCACCCTAAGCCACCGTGGGGTGAACTAGCTAACGCTACAGCATCACTATCTTACCCTAGTTGCGGCTATGGTGGTGGTTAGGCCGGAGGTTCCCCGGACAGGGCTGGCCACGTGCGGGTGGTGGGCTACGGCGGCGCTCCGAGATGGCGCGGCCATGTCAGTGGCTACGGCAAGGCAGTAGAGGTGCAAGTGATGTGCGTAGGGTGAAGGGGAAGTGGAGGTGGAGCTCATGGTGAAGATGGATTGATGAGGGACGGTGTGGCGGTGGCTGCACTCGGCCACGGCCGGTTCCGGCCTTAATGGCACGGCGGAGGGGGAAACTCCAAATTGGAGTTCGTCGTGGCCCAATTCAAAGTGGGGTGGGTACGGTTGGCATGTGGACGTCCAGGCGCAAACACGGGCATGTGGAATTGAAGGCAAGAGCTTGCGCCCTATCACACCGTGGCCGTGACGCGATGGCAGAAACAGAGGCGGTCGGCGCATAGAGGCGGGCAAGGGCGAAACAAAGGACGAGAGGCGGTGAGAATGTGGGGGTAGCTGGCGAGTAGACCTTGGTGCGATGCGGCTGGCACAACCAATGCGGCCCCCGGACGGCGCTAACCGACGACACACGCATGAGGTCGGCGTGGCCAGCGTGTCGTAGTGCCATAAATGGCATGGCGACGACAGTCCAGCCCCGCGCGCAGAGCGCCCAGGCGGACCAGAGATGCAACGTGGTGCAGCGGTAGGCGAGAGTGGGATGGCAACGCGACGGCAGCAGTAGCGGGCGATGGGGCAGCAAACTGGCGTGCAGCGCGATGACAGGACGGCGGCAGCGCAGAGGCACAGGCGAACGCGACGGCAGCGTGCTGTGGCGCGGCACTGAGGCGGGGCAGCCACGTGCCAGGGCTGTTGGCCACAGCGGCCAGCCCAGTGCGTCCAGGCGTGCGTGCGCACGGCCGGTGCGCCAACACCGTGGCACAGGGGCGCGGTGACTGCGCCTACACGAGGAAAACGACCGAGGCCATGCCATGCACGCTTTTTAAAACTTCCAAATCAATTAATCGGTTGGCCAAACACCCAAACCATGTTTGCTATACCTAAGAGGGTATATTAGGCTACTAAAATAAGCCATAATACAACACCACTCCTTAACTCAATTTTTCTACAAAAATTACCAAACATAGCTTTGCCAATATGTTTTTAGGCTTGAGAAATCGACTGTCTTGTGCTGGATTTGCTTCAAATTCGATTTCCAAGCTATTAGAAATGTTAGCTAGTGATATCCTTTTTCGATCGCAGGTATTTCATCGTCATCTACAAAGTTTGTACTTCAAACTTTATTCAAGTATCACATACATGTTCTATATCATTTTTGCTTAATAAAAAATAGTTTTAAACCCTAAGTGATATAACATGACTATGGAATTAACTTTCGTTTCGCACTTCCGCCGATTGTTTTGAGCTGCGGAAATTGATCTACACTCTTTATTACATGCATTAACACATAAATATGATGCTCATGACAAGTTTTAGCAAATGATTTATAGTGTAACACCGAGGGTGTTACAAACTCCGCCTCACCCGACCCCGAGGCCGGGGGCTCTGTCTCGCCCGGCGGAGACCCATACTGCCACCGACCACTCTAGGTCCAAGCATATGGGCCTGGGTCAAAGTTCTGACACTAGGGAGGTGACCAACACACCCCGATATGACCTGTGGCCATGACGGGCCATACCTGAGGACTCACATCAGGAACAGCGTTGGGCCTAACCCTCGTACGAACAATGACGGACGTGTCAGTTCACCACGACATCCGCCAGGATGGAGTGGAGCGCCATGACCAGTAGATGATGCCTGTACATGGCACTAGTGATGGATAGGGCCACGACGTGAAGCTATCAATGTTGACGTCTACAGGGTCAGCGGGATCCGCATAGAAGAGGACCCGATGATTTCGAAGGACTTCTTCTCCTTCTGATTCTTCTTTTTTCCCTCCACTGTAACCCCTGCTTTCCCTTGGCCTATAAAAGGGAAAGCAGGGCATCCCATTAGAGGCATCAAACTAGCATCAAACCAACGATCGCAACACATCACATCGAACCATCGGACTCAAACCCGATCGATCCACCAAACCCCAAACACGCAGCCAAGTAGCGATCGAGCTCTCGACACCCATTCGTTCCTTCCATCAGAGACTTGGGACCTGTCCCTCTCTCGACCGTTTGTAACCCCTACTACGAACTTTCGGTGCTAGTAACACGAGCAGCAGCAACGAATTGGACGTAGGGACATTCTGCCCGAACTAGTAAAAACCTCGTGTCCTCTTAGCACACCATCCAAGCCAGACACGCAATATTAGAAATTTACTTGTTGGTGGAAACTCAAAACACTGACACGCGCCATCTATCACCCGCGTGAGCTAAAAACTTCGTCACCCACGTGAGCGGAAAACTTCATCTTCACGAGTGACAGAGATATCCGGCGACAAGTCAAACGCTCGTTGCGCCACGTGGATTCCTCCCCGACGTGGCCTTCCTCCCCCACCCCGCCTCCTCCCCTGCCATCCCCGGCCATGGTTTCCTCCTCGACAACCTCGCCCTCCTCCTCGTCCTCACCCCGGCCACAGCGTAGCGAGGAAGACGGTTCACGCGCTCCCCACACGCGTGACCCGTCGCTTAATAGAGTTTCCGCTTCACAAGACTGTAAATTTGGCTACACACTCTCCCTCGTCCATGCATGCAGCAGCATCGTGGAAATTTTGAAAAATTTAAAAATTACCGCGCCCTTTTCCTTAGCCCGCCACAGGCATGGCCTATATAAGCTAGCATGGAGGCAATTCGATTGCCATGTTTTTGTACCTCTCTCTCTCTCTGCTTCATGCTGCAAATATGCCTAGAATACAATTTGACTTGAATGAAAACCCTCCCGAATCAGAGGTAGACCAGAATATCGACTGGGATTCCATTGCAGAGTATGATGGCCATCTAGATTATGCGATGGTTTGGGATGAAGGAACTCAAGGTTCTTCCATACTCATGCTTCTTTTTTTGCTTCAGATTTTTATCCTGCATTTGTACTGAAGAGCCTCAGGTTATCGTTTCTGTATCTTTGTAAATTACCACAGTTGCTGATGATGAGGGAACAGATGGAGTGCAAGGTCAAGGAGACGATGCAGTGCAAGGACACAATTCTAGAGTGGAAGGAGATGATGCAGTGCAAGGAACACAAGGAGTGCAAGTAGATGCCACCGACGCAGTAGACTTTGGGGTGCAAGGAACAAAAGGAGTGCATGGACACAATTCGGCCATGAGGTGTTCATCTTCGTCGGTAGAATCTGGTTCCCAGTTGATGCCACACATGTACTAGACCTCATCATCATCGTCCTGGTGATCCATCGCAAGCGGCAGCGTGGCGTGGTGGCGGCGGCGTGGAGCGACTCGGCGGCACGGCGGCATGGTGCGGTGGTGCGCTTGTTGGACACTTTAGCGGAGGCAGCGTGGCGTGGAGCGACTTGGCGGTGCCGCGGCGTGTTGCGCTTGTTGAACACTTTCGCGGGGGCGATTTGCAAACATAGGACTCGAAACATCGGTCGTTTGTAGATTTGACACTAGACCCACGTTAGGCTAACCAGAGGGAACGAAGGGGGTATTTCACTACCGGATTCAGCTTCTTTGCCGAGTGCCTCAGGCACTCGGCAAAGGCCGATATACACTCGGTAAATCCTTTGTCGAGTGTTACACTCGGTAAAGGGCGCTCGGTAAACAGTTTATCGACAAAGACCTCTTTGCCGAGTGCACTTTATCGGGCACTTGGCAAAGCCTTTGCCGAGTGCTAATCTAACACTCGGCAAAGAAAAGTTGCCATGATGGCGAGCGCCACCGTGCCGGCGGCTTTGCCGAGTGTCAAGGTCAAGCACTCGGGAAAGGTCGCCTCTTTGCCGAGTGACATTGACTCAGACACTCGGCAAAGGTGGCCACTGTGCCGAGTGCCACCAGCAAGACACTCAGCAAACAGGCGACCTTTGCCGAGTGCCTGGCCCGTGGCACTCGGCAAATCTATGATGTTTGACGAGTGCAATGGCCTGTGCACTCGGCAAAGCATGTTCCCAGTCATGTTCTCAGGTCGTCACTTTGCCGAGTGTCATGGCCATTGCACTCGGCAAAGTGACTGAAAACAACCTTTTTATTTGTTTTTAACATTCCATCCAAACAAACAGAAGATATATATAGCAAACATCACCAACATCACATATATATCATCAACAGCACATATATATCACCGACACCACATATATATCACAAACGTCACATATATATCACAAACGTCGCATGTCTCACAATATATCACAAATAAGTTCACAAGTAATCCAAGTGCTCAATCATCTACAACCACAATTGCAAATAGAAATACCATTAACAACCACAAGTATCATCATCAAGATGGCCAATGAGACTAATTTGGTGAAGGATTCGCTGAAGCATGAGGATCGTTCGATGCCGCCGATTTATTCTGCACAAAGGAGAAGAGATTGCATGTGTGAGACAAGATAAATATATACCATACATGAATAAAACTTTCATACTCCACTAGGTTTGACCGTAAGTATGAACATACAAACTAAAACATTTATACTCATAGGAGTAGAATAGTGAGGAGGTGGAGTTGGAGGTGGAGCGAATAGCGAAGGTGGCAGAACTACACCCGTAGTGGCGCCAAGACTTTGCATGTACTAAAGAATCTCCGCCATCCTCTGCTGCTCGGCCTCTGCTCGGCCTCCACCCTCTCCATCTTCGCCTGCATCTGCTCCCGTATCCTCCTCTCTTGTTCCAGCTGGGCCTACAATATATTCACCCCAATGTTACAATAATGCAAAGTAAAGGTATGAAAAAACCAATGAACGACGAATAAACCAGGAATAACCTCGAGTGCCTCCACCCGGTGGTGTGAAGTGTCTTGCCGAGGTCGTATGGCCGGGCTCCTGCTCGTGCTGCTTGCTCGAATCTGGGAGAGATTGGGAGTAGCGGCCGAGTCGATTGCGCCATCGCCAATCTAGTACCGCCCATGCTTCTTGCCTCCTCCCACCCTCATGACGACTTCTCCATCAAGGTCCTCGGTGCTTGGATCGTACTCTGGCCATGGACCTCCCTTGCCATCGATGTGTACTCACGTAGGCGGTTGTGGATGGTAGCATTGCTGTATGCCTCGGGCCCGTCCTCTAGGTTGTAGTCGACCACGGACGTCGCCTTGCCCTTGTGGGCCATAGCAAATGCCTTGAAGATGGAGCAAGGCTGGCCACTATGTGACGCCGACTGCGAGAAAAACAGCAAGATGATTAGAAATCATGTAGAATTGAGCGTTAGAATAAATAAATGAATTCGCGTATCCATGTTTCTGCGTATCCACTGAGGTTGCGGCTGCCTTGATGGTGTGCTACACCTGGCATCGTCAAACGCCGCTCCCGGCACAAGTTGTGTGTCTCCTCCCACTCGCGTGAGCACCACTTGTCCACCATCTGTTCCCAGCACTAGGGATGCGCGGCGCACCAATAAGGAATCATCTACAGGCCATCAAGTACATGACATATCAGAAGATGAAATTAAGCCTACTTAATCTCAAAAGGAATCAGTATTAATGTTCTGTATTTACCTGCAGGTACTAGTCCTAGGTCAGCGTCATGGTTCTTGCGTCCGTTTTGGTAACCTTCGTTCCAAGGACGGTCCCGTGGTAAGTTACGACGGCCTAGATGCGTGCCTCGTAATGCATGTCCACGATGAGTTTTTTGCAGCATTTGGTAGCCACCGCATCCGCCCTGGCCTCATATTCGTCCTGGCATCTAAAGAAATCCTACATACAAACACGATGTATCCATTCATTATTTCAAGAATATCCAATGAATGCGATGTATTGAGCAATGTAGTGCGAGGAAGACTTACCCACAACTCTTGCTTCACCCGCTCCGCCTTGTTGTTGAATACCCTGCGGGCCCGATCTGCAGCATCGGGGGCGGCGGCGTAGTGGTCAAACGAGTAGGCCGGCCCCGTCACTCCGACGTACTCAACCAGGCCAGGGAAGTGCTCCTTGCACAGAATACCGAGGATGCCATTGACTTGGCATGTGTGACCACCTCCACTCGCCACAATCGTCCAGTTCCTGTCAGTGATTAAGAAAAATTATTAGTTTCTATTTTGACTTTCAACATATCATATAAAGTAGTGATAACATCTAAAGTTACTTACTTTTCCCCCTCGGGTCGAATCAGCGGGCGTCTCTCACGAGGTATCGGTCGCTGAGGGAGGCTCGCGGGACCTCGCAAGTAGACGCTCGACGAACTAGAGGAAGCGGAACCCCCTGCTGTCGCCTCCTCCTTGTCGTCCTCCTACACCTCCTCGGCGTCCTCCTGGGGCACCTGCTGCTCCTCCTCCTCCTCACGCGACGGGGCGGCAGGCGACGGCTCCCTCCTGTGGCTGCTCCTCCTACTCCCACCGCCCACCGTATTTTCTGTGGCTCCTCCTCCTACTACAGGGTAACTACTGTGTAAAGAGGCCTATTTGCAGCTGATGCTGAAGTTAGGCACCACATGATGCAAAGGAAAAAAAATTAAAGGCAGGTCGTAATATTGTCGTTCCATTGGCTACCCCATCTTTACTTTGCCCCCATGTGGCAGCGGCGCCATGAACAGCGTGTTTTTGCTTTGCCTAGTCAGTCAAGAGTAGTACTATGTGTTGCTTAGCAACAGAACAAGAACCCTCGATGTACTACTACTCCTATAGAGTTGAAGTTTTAAGATGTTATTGGACAAACCAAATAGACCTATAGAAAAGTTGAGTCTCGGCTGGCAATTTGTTTTGTTAACCAAGGACTGGATTTCAGGTGCACATGGATCGGACATGGGCACAGCACATGGGCCTGGTTTAGATTGGAGTTAGGAATTAGTATTTGGCACTGTAGTATTTTTGTTTGTATTTGACAATTATTGTTCAATCATAGTCTAACTAGGCTCAAAAGATTCGTCTCGTAATTTACAATCAAACTATGTAATTAGTTATTTTTTTATCTACATTTAATACTTCATGTATGTGTCCAAAATTTGATGTGATAAAGAGAGAGTAAAAAAACTTGTAATCTAAACAACACCATGAGAGGGAGCCAGCGAGACCCCAGAAAACTGATGGATTGGACGGGAGCAGGAGCAGGATGGTGCCCACGGCCACGGCTACGCGATCGAGTCGAGCCCATCATCAGTGTCCGTGACCACATTTCACCAGTAGTATTTGGTTGGACGATTTAAAATTTAGCCCCACAACAACACAACAGAAGAAAAAAGGTGCTACTACGAGTGTAGGTGTTACTACATTGTATATACTGTAGTACGTAGTACAACTACCGGTAACAATGACACGAGCAGTACAAGGTAGCTCAGCCTCAAATCCACTCATCCCTGCTGCTGCTCTTGATCGAGCCAATTAAGCTTTTATCGGCAATAATATAGGCCAAGTTCTTCCCTTGTAAAAAAATATATTAATTTGGTACATTATCTTCGATCTAGTTCCATTATCCATGCATCCATATGACTTGTACGCCCATTATTCATGCTAGCGTTTTATCTTAATAAGTAGGGTAGAAATTACCAGGCCGGGGCGTCGGCGAGAGCGCTGCCAAGCTCTTGGCCTCCTCCTCTCCTCCTCCTCTCTTTCTCCTCCTCCTCCTCCGGCGGCGTGGGCGTGGGCGGGGGTGGCGGCGGCGCTGGCGGGCACGGGCGCCGGCGGGCGCTGGCGCGGTCTGCCTGCGTGCGTGTGTGTGTGTGTGCGGTGTGTGTGGGCCGGCTGGGCCGGCGGGGTTAAATCCCCCCTTTACCGAGTACCCCCGATCTGGTACTCAGCAAAGAGAGGGTTTTTTATTTTTTTAAATACTTTGCCGAGTGCCATACGTCCTGGTACTCGGCAAAGCGCTGATTTGCCGAGTGCCATTTTTTGACACTCGGCAAACCATATTTTTTTTCATTTTTGACCTCCAAACTTTTTCTACAGTCCTCATACAATATCTGGTACTCCATGTTCCAATGTGGCATATTTCTTGGACTTTTTCTATATTTCTTTAATCTATTTCATTTAATTGAATTTTCTTGGATAATTCAAATTATAACTGCTAGTCATTCGAACAATGAAAAAATGAATGGAAAAATGATATTCATATTATTTAGTATAATGTGAGGCTGTATCCAGAACAGACCACCAATTTCGAACATCTTGTTCACGAAATATTACCATGAACTTGTGGTCGGGTTGTTTTTAAATTCTATAAAAAGCAAACAAAGACAGAAAATCTTGAAACTTGTTGAGATGTCATGATATCATATGTTGAGGCTATGAAAAAAATTTGAGAAGGTTTCGCGCAAGTTGTCACGTACGATGCTTACCACCTCATCGGCCTCTTCACGAAATCATGAAACTTCTTTGGAGATTCTTCGGTTTGCAAGCATCGTACGTGACAACTTGCGCGAAATCTTCTCAAATTTTTATCACAGCCTCCACATATGATATCATGACATCTTGACAAGTTTCATGATTTTCGGACTTCGTTTGCTTTTTATAGAATTTAAAAACAACTCGACCGCAAATTCGTGATCATGTTTCGTGAATAAGATGTTCGAAATTGATGGTCTGGTCCTGGATACGGCCTCACATTATACTAAATAACATGAATATCATTTTTTCATTCTTTTTTTTATTATTCGAATGACTAGCAGTTATAATTTGAATTATCCAAGAAAATCCAATTAAATGAAATAAATTAAATAAATATAGAAAAAGTCCGAGAAATGTGCCACATTGGAACATGGAGCACCAGGTATTGTATTAGGACTGAAGAAAAAGTTTGGAGATCAAAAGTGAAAAAAAATATGGTTTGCCGAGTGTCAAAAAAATGACACTCGGCAAATAACCGCTTTGCCGAGTGTCAAAAAATGACACTCGGCAAATCACCTCTTTGCCGAGTGTCAGGAGAAGACACTCGACAAAGGGTTAACGGCGGCGGCCCTTTGCCAAGTGTCAGGAGAATAACACTCGGCAAAGCCAGTTTTGCCTGCCGAGTGTCAGTTGTTTGCCGAGTGCTTTCTCTCTGGCACTCGGTAAACAGCCTCTTTACCGAGTGCCCGATAAAAAGCACTCGGCAAAGTCTAGGATACTCGGCAAAGAAGCCGTCTCTGGTAGTGTTTGAAGCAACGGGAGAACGGCGCCGCATCAATTGCCACGTTGTGTATGAGGAGCCACGAGCACCTGGGGACGAGGTGAAACCGTGGTCCCTAGCTTAAACAACACCAACTCTTGGAATTGTTTTCTCAGATGACGCCGATATTCGGACGGAGGGAGTATAAGGTTTGATTCTACAATTGCGTGAGCGCAAAAAAACACTGAAAATGGAGCAATGATTCAAAAGATAAAACTATCAGAAAGCTTATTTTGGAAACATAATTTTACTACCTAAGGGTAGTGATGCAAAATAGATTCAGCAATATAGACCAATCTGTTGTTTGTTGAATGTTAGTTTCAAAGCTTTTACGAAAGTGGCCACTAATAGGATTGTCTTAGTAGCCCAAAAAGTTATTCGTCCTTCACAAACTTCTTTTATGCTAGGGAGAAATATAATGAATGGTGCAATTATTTTACATGAAACTATTCATGAGCTTCAGAGGAAAAGATGAATGGGATGATTTTTAAGATTGATTTTGAAAAGGCATATGATGAGGTAAACCGGTGATTCTTACAACAAACTCTTCGAATGAAAGGTTTTTCCTCAAATTTGGTGTAACTGGATCCAAACCTCCGTCCAAGACCCCTAGGGTTGAACCCTAGGCTCGCAATGTCACCCTTATCACAGACATTCTTCTAGTATTTATAAAAAACCATTGCCATCTTGCCATTCCAACCATGGAGGCCAACCCAAGACATTACTTTCGCAAGAATACATTGTTGGAGGAAGACTAAGGTGGTCAGCGAACATTAGCACCAAAGGACCTATTTGTTGGAAGGCCAGTCGAGGATAGGGGTCGATCCAATGATCAAGACCAACCGTCGTGGGTGTACCTCAGTTACACAGCTCGGAATGCCTCAAGCCACGTGCGAGCGAGGCGCCCTTGAGACCACCTCTCGAAGCGGCGACCCCTCAGGCCTAAACTCGTGCGCACGTCTACAACCCAACAACCCGCCATAATGGTGTGAGATGACCACGTTATTCCATCCCATCGTCGCTAGTGCCCCCTCAAGGCATCCAGGCCACGCGCAGCTGGGATTAACTTGAAGACGATGATGGCCAAGCACCCTTCAGCCTGTTCGGGAGGCCATATCGTATCGTGGATTATTTACTGCTGGCTGGTTTGGTGTGAGAGAAAAACACTGTTCCCGGCTGGAAATTTACGATCGTTTACGAGCAAGCGAACAGGCTGCTTGAGGCCAGATGCGTCAAACCTAACACCTCGAGCCCAATGCCACCACTGATGAGGCGATATCACGTGAAATTCCTTCACACTTCCAAGGGCTGCACGAGAGAAATCTTTGTTTAAAACCTTTGCTTGACTCTCTAAGTGAAGCTAAGGCTTGGTGGACAAACCCACTAGGTTCGGTCACGTAAACCCAGAAAATCAGGGTCATCGCTACTAGGACCGCTCGAACATATATATGAGCCCACGAATATGACCTACGACCCATAGAGATATTCAGACAATCGGTTGGTTTTCGACCAAGATGCCAAAGTGCCCAGGACTAGAGGGCTACTCACGAGGATACGTACCCGAGGCCAAGTATCCTCACCAAGGAGTTTAGTGTGAGGCCACTAAATGTTCCGACTAAATCTCTAGGCCAACTATCTAAGTCTCATCCACCGAGGACGTACTCGAACTCAGGGGCTCCTTGAGCGGTGATCCGAATCTCTTCCTCTGAAGACGTCACTCGGACTTGGGGCCTCCCTGTCCCTGATGCATGTGAGAACTTGGGAAGACACTTCATAGCGGCTGCTCGTTGGGGTCAAAGCTCAAGGATGCTAAATGATAAGTTTGATATTTTAGAAACTTGCCACATGATATGATTATGGATTGGAATTAGGCTAAAATGACTACCCTTACCGTTAGTTATTCGATAGCTCAGTTAGTTTGGTTTTTCTGGTGGAACCTATTTATTTGGCCAAAGGTCTTAATTCGAAAACGGGCCTAGCATTTTTCTAGATTTATTTAAAGATTTAACGTATTAATCCTTCAATCTATTTATCTGAGCCGAAGGTCTTAACTTAAGGGACCTCGTATTTTCCTAGGTTTATTCGAAGATTTAACGTGTTATTCTTTTTAGTGATAGCTGGTAGGCGATATGGTCTTCGACAATTAGATGCTTACGATGGCTTTATTGGGCTTAGGATCTGCCAGACTAGTATCTTTAAGATGCTTACAGGAGTAGTGTGCGTGTGAGTTCTTAACATTGATTGTGAATGTATGAATGTGACGAGGGTCTATGTCTGAACAGTGTTTAGAAGAAGAAAAAAACACACAGCAACATGAGATGTCAGACACGCAAAGGTATTCGCTCCTATGCGGCTACGCAGCTATGCTGTGAAACGTTGACTGCTGACCCATCGATAACAAACTGCACTGCACACCTGTATATATATGTATATACTAAAATAGCCTAGGCGTAAAAGTTGACCACCGCAAATATTGAATTGAATTGAACACGTCACATCTCTTAGCCGTCGCACCGGCAAATGGACCCGGTCCTGGCTGTGCCCTGCATCTTTAATTTGTGTCTGTAACGTCAAATGCCTGAAGGCGGTGAAGGCAGTACTAGCGTGCTACGTATATACAGAGTACATACATATAGACGCACGACGTCCGTGCCTTCCAGCAACAACTCGGTGACGGCTGCTGTGGTGCTGGTAGCAACAGCAAGTAGCAAACCATGGGAAGTGCTTTCGGCCAACGTCCGCGAGATCTGCCGCGCACAGCGTGCCGACGGCTCTGCAGCCGTGCTCGCCATCGGCACGGCCAACCCGGCCAACTGCGTGCTCCAGGACGAGTTCCCGGACTTCTACTTCCGCGCCACCAAGAGCGACCACCTCACTAGCCTCAAGGAAAAGTTCAAGAGAGTTTGTAAGCATGGAACCTCATCAACCAGCTAGCTTAGCTTTGTTGTTTACCGTAACTTTAGCCGATCAGAGCTGAAACATTATCTAGATCGACATGCACGTACATACGCTTCACTGCCGATGGATGCATGCATGATGTTACCAACTAGCTAGTATGTGATTGTGATTTCTATGTACCCCAGGCCAGAAGCTGGGCGTGCAGAAGCGCTACCTGCACCACACCGAGGAGCTGCTGAGCGCGCACCCGGAGTTCCTCGACGACTCCTCGCCGTCCCTCGACGCGCGGCTGGACATCGTCAAGACCGCCGTGCCGGAGCTCGCCGAGCAGGCCTGCAGGAAGGCCATCGCCGAGTGGGGCCGCCCGGCCGCCGACATCACGCACCTCGTCGTCACCACCAACTCCGGCGCGCACATCCCGGGCGTCGACTTCCGGCTGGTCCCGCTGCTGGGCCTCCGCCCGACCGTGCGCCGCACCATGCTCTACCTCAACGGCTGCTTCGCGGGCGCCGCTGCGCTGCGCCTCGCCAGGGACCAGGCCGAGAACAACCGCGGCGCGCGCGTGCTCGTCGTCTGCGCCGAGGTCACCGTCCTGCTCTTCAACGGGCCCGAGGAGGGGTGCTTCCAGACGCTCGTCAACCAGGGCCTGTTCGGCGACGGCGCGGGGGCCGTCATCGTCGGTGCCGAGCCAGTGGCGGCCCCGGCACCGGCCGAGCGCCCGCTGTTCGAGATCGTGTCCGCCGCGCAGGCCATCGTACCGGAGTCCGAGGGCGTCATCACCATGCACCTCACCAGGGGCGGATACGGCGGCAACATCTCCACCAGGCAGGTCCCCGTACTCATCGGCGACAACATCGAGCGCTGCCTCACGGACGCTTTTGCGCCGCTCGGCATTATTGGCGCCGAATGGAACGACCTGTTCTGGGACGTGCACCCGGGCTCGTCGGCGATCCTGGACCAGGTCGACGCCGTGCTCAAGCTCAAGCCTGAGAAGCTGGCGGCGAGCAGACGTGTCCTGAGCGAGTACGGGAACATGTTCGGCGTCACGGTGATCTTCGTGCTCGACGAGCTGCGCCGCCGGATGGAGAATGGAGAAGAGGAGGGGACGCCAGAGTGGGGGGTCATGGTGGCGTTTGGACCCGGGCTCACCGTTGAGACTATGGTGCTCCACCGATCAGGCACCCCAGCCGAGAAGAAGCTGGCTGAGGCATGAGAAGGTGGACGTGACCAATTTGTGTTGGAAGTTGGAACTTGGATAAGGATTGCATGCATGTTCCTTGGTCAACATTCCGTTTATGCCTGTATGTAATACACTTTTCCTATTGTTCCGTCGACTGAAATGTGGCTGATGTTTCAGTCGACTCGTTGTCCGTTGGATTGTCATCAAGATGTGTGCGACCGATTGGTGGGTCTTTGGCTGTTGTTCGGTCCGATCTTTCTTATTGGGTTCGGGCACCGGTGACGCCACCTGCTAACAAGGAACGGACGGGTGGGAGCCGCACGCACAGACACGAAATGAATCGGCGTTCCTGGAGCTGGTCGGGAGGGAGCGGCTATTCTTCTGGCCATTTCCTCTCTCCGCTGCATTGAGGCACATCGGAGGCTCTCCCTCGCCGATTTGGAGGCTTGCTCGCGTCGGCCATTGGTAGAGCTCAGGAGGTACGTTCGTACGCGGTGTGGTTTGTGACTTCAGTGTGATTTGTTCTAGGTTTTGGTTTTGGCTGCTTGTATGAACCGGAGCCCATGGAGCTGGACCTGGATGCGCCCTTCCCGACGCCGCGGCGGTGGTCCACCCCGCTGGCAGCGATAGAGTTAGCTGGTGGCCTAGATCTGTGGCTGGGCACGGATCTGCGGTGACGGTCATAGCTGGGCGCCGCCAGATCCACTCCCTCTGCAAGCACTGTCGCTAATGGTGTTTTTTTTCTTCATTTCGTGCTTGCTGCAGAAGAAGATGGGGAGGGTGCAGACATTGTCAGGCTGTGGGTGCAGACTCCTTTTTAGGTGCCTAAGCGTTGTTGCAACACGTACTAAATTGATTTTGACATGTACTAAATTTGTGCGGTGATTTCAAGCAGTAGCCAAGGATTTGTAATAGCAAGGGATACTGTGATTTTTTGCCTGTTACTTGCATTACTACGGGCCTGATGTTACACATTGATGTATTGCTAGGTTGTAATTTGGTACTGGTGGCTTCCTGAATCTAACTACTTTGGTTATTCAGCATTATTTGGTTAGAAAGCTTGTGGGATTATACTACTACTTGCTTCTGTTCTTCTAAATCGCATTAATTCACCCCATTTGATTACCGGTATTGTTATAACTTGGGCTCTGCTGTAGTATTGCCTCTTGTCTTGAATCTAGTTAATTTAATTTTTCCAACATTGTTTGGTTATAAAGCTTTTAGGACCACACAAATACTTGTTTCTATTCTTTTAAATGACTCCATTTGTTGTAAGTTGTTAGATCTTTACTAGCAGTTAAACCAGTGATTGTAACTTTAGGATAGTTACTATTCCCAATTTTACAAAATTGGTCCATTACTGCTGGATTTAGTTCTAGAACTCCAATGTGATAAGCTAACTACTGTCTAGGAACCTGTGTCCTCTTTTATTCTGTTTTTTAATAACTCATTTTGATATCTCGAGGCACTAGGCAAATGTTCCAAAACTTCATCTATGATCACTTTTCACTTCTCTAGAAGGGAATGATGGGCATAACAGTTCCTTAGTTGTTCTTTATGAAAGTTAGGATATTATTTGCATATAATCGAATAGTATTGTTTCTGATTAATGGGAGGGCACCAGATTGGAGCATTCTACAGTATGGACTACATGTACTTTGTAGATTGTTTTAATAATACATACATTTTAAAATTGGTTTTTGGTGATTTCACTTGTAGAGTCATTGCCGAGGAGCTACAAGTATCATCTTGAGTTGTTTGCCAATTGATGGCAGGCAACTCTCTTTCCATTTCAGTATCCAGTACTAGTAGTCACTGGACAAACTTTTCAAGTGGCTTTCCATTGTGTTTTCTGTGTAGATGGTAATTTATTGCATAGTAAATTTGGTTTATGCTCTTTCTTTCTTTCTTTCTTTTAAACAAAAAGTTTAATAGTTCTAGTTGTCAGAAATCTTGCTCTCAGTCAGCGTCTTCCCTTTATTAGATTGATATAGGCTTGTGTATGCTGCCAAATGCACTTATTTATCCTGATCTAGTGATCTGCTAGAAATACTACCCCTTTGTCAGATGGTTGCATGTGTTGTGAGCCTCATAACTTACTGCTTGGGCCACATTATCATAGTTACTGCATATGTTATCATGTTTATACGTGTTGCCTAACCATTTTTGTGTGATATATACAGGGCTTATGGCAGTAGCAAAGAAGATAGCCCTCTCTGTGACATGCCAGGTTTTGAAAGCTGTAGGATGAAACTCTATATACATGCATGTTTCATTTTTTGATTGCCTCGTATGATGAAATCATAGCGTTATTAATGGTTGCACTGTTGTGTTTCTTTCCAGTATAGGATCTCTTACTTGGAGATTGTCAAATAAAATCCCAGCTACATTAGTTTATAGGCTTCGCAACCCAACCGAGTAGTAGAATGCTTTCTTTAGCACATGACATGTCTATTGCCTTGTGTCATGGTGCAATAGTGAATTTGTTTACTAAACACTGTAAGTCTAGGATACCATAAGTTTTTTTTTAATTTCTAGTAAAATTTGTTTCCTAGATATCTGATTTGTTTTAGAAAAAAATATTGTATGTGCAACAATAACGAAGACCTCAAAGAAGGATCGCAGTATTATCAATTGTGTAGGCTCTGCCATAGTCATTTCTTGAGAAATTATTCTTAAGTATGTGTTGTACTAGTGGCGCATTGTCAACTATAGGACATCAGATTGGTTTTTACAGAACTGAGCATCGTGTCTGAAAAAATATTCTGTGTTATTGCACTTACAATAAACTGTTGTATCATGAACACTTTTTGAGTTGCAGGCTTGTAACTGTGCATTCATATGCCTTTTGAGTAGCAAGTCATATATGTATATATTTTGGATTCAGAGTTCTGGGGTTTCTCTGTTTATCTCCTTTTGTCTTCCTAAGCAGTTTCAGCGTTTCTTTAACAAAACGACAGGCAATTGAGTGGTGCATTTTACAGATTATATAGGAAATTCAACTTGACATATTTTGTTCTTCTACTAGCAGCGTTCGTAGGATCTTAGATCTAGAAACAGCATGCTGCGCAATCAATTATCAATATGTAGTGACTTTTTTAATTTGAAAAGAGATAAGCTTATTGTTATACGTGTTCTTGTTTTGTTCTTGACAGTTGAGCTGATTGAATTCTTTAGGACGAATTCACTAGAGTATAGACCTACGTCCTCTGACTTCTGGATTCACGGATGCGATGGCCCACACTGCTACATGCATCTCTTGCATTTAGTTTGTGAATTGAGATCAGTAAGCATGACTGAAAAAGTTTTTCTTGCATCAGGTTTGTTGATTGGTCCTGTGGTCCTGCAATCTTCGATGTCGTCTCTGTCCCGTCCTGTCTGTAAGACAAGAAGAGATGACAAGATGTACCTGGTGAAGGATATTAGCAGTGCATCAGGCTGATGGCAGTGACGATTGTGCTCTCGGCACTGGCGGTTGTCTGGCGGTCTTTGGAGCGAGGGGCGGGGTTGCCGCAAAGACAGGTCCCTTGACTTCTCCATCACTAACTTCCTGGCTGCCGTGCTCATTGCCCTCACCTTCGGCCAGATCGGCCTCGACACGCTGGAGACGCCCAATTTCCTCACCCAGCTTACTCAGGTAGCTCACTTTCCATTTCAATTAATACTCGTTCACATTCAGTTTTCTTTCAGTACGTACATCGTTCAGACCTGAAGAAGTGGAGACGTGCATGTCTTAATATTTGAAACTCTAGTTGTTCCGTGATTGTGTCTTTCAAGAAGAACATCGTCATCTTGTGCTAACTAAGCAACTCCACTCCGCAGTTAACATTTTGTGACTTCCAATTCAAATACTAATGATGCAGCTCCTGACACACCATGCCTTGCCACCACTTGAATTGTCTTTGTGCCAACACAGTTAGGATTTTTATCCTTGTGTGACTATAGAAAAAATTGGAACTTGTTAATTGTCTTTGTGCCAACAAGGTTCAGATTTGTTAATTGTTTTAGTGTCGTTAGAGATCATGTCTTTTTGTTACTCTGTACTTGTTTTCTGCGACTACTATTGTTGACTAAGTGATCATGCCTAGGTTCTACAAGCATGCATACTATAAGTTGTTCTTGTCAAATGATGGCAAGTCTTCGTCAATTCTTTAGAACAAACAACCAAGAAGCTTATGATTATTATTGCTTTGGATGGTTGCTAATTCAGTCCTAAGAATCCAAAGTGTCTCAGAGATTTCTATGTTGGTAAGGACATACGCTATGATCCTCATAAGTCTTTTCTCTTCTCTTGCGGCAGGGGACAATTCATGTATATTGTTAGTTAACTTGAAAGTAATGGATATTGCTTATTTTGCACGCGCTCGCAGTTGTACTTATCATTCACATTCGTGTGTGGCTAAGGAACTTCAATATAGAAGATTCATCTTGGTAATGGCAAGCAAATCTTATTTTTGATAAATGAGGTATGAATTTTGAATGTCACATTCCTTCCATCTGTTTGTTGTTGTTCTCCATAGTTCTCTGTTCCCGTTAAACTCTCATGTTCATGAAAAACAAACAAATAAAACACTAAGTTCATTAGTTGCAATTAGGAATAGTGTAGATTGCAAGTATTTAAAAGCTGCAATCAGTAGGTGTCATAATATGCAATATGTGGAATTTTGATTTACCTTATGATTATAATTGGCATTTACATTGTAGATTTTTTTTCAATAATCAAATTGGGTTGTGGGCCAACAAAAAGTAATATTTACTAGAATCATATAAGTTCTATATTATCATCACATAATACTGAAGCTCCTCTCACCAAGCATGTAGCAACACCCATGTATGTTAATTGTACTAAGATGAGGCAAACCTGTTGTGCTATCACTTAATATCCAGGCACCATGCCACTTGAAATAATTATTCATAAACTCGCGATTTCCCTCTCGTGGTTTTTGAATTTTGAGGAGGGTTTGACCAGATTGAGATGCATGGAACCGGTCGCAACTCTGGTCTAGTGGGCATAATTGTTTTGGGGGCGAGGAACCATTCCATTTTGCCGGCCAGAAACTGTGAAGTTTAGGGGCCTATCGATGTCGAGAACTAGGAATGTTGATCATGCTTTATTAATCATTAGAGTCCGCAAGTGCCGAATAATGGCGCACTTGTTAAATAGTCGAGTTTTGGTCCTCAATTTAACCATGTCAACAACATGTTTCATCTTCTAGACTTCTTTAGTCTTCCGATCATTCAATCTAATGATTACCTTAGCTATGACAACAAACTATTGTTTTTTGTGATTTGTGATTGTGCTTCCATGGATAAAATTTGTAATCTGTCCTTGTATAGGAAAAAATTGTTTATTGTGTTTTGTGATTGTGTTAGCATAGAAAAATTTTGTAATCTATCCTTCTATAGAAAATAATTGTTTCTTTGTGATTTGTGATTGTGTTTGCATAGAAAGAATTTGTAATCTGTCCTTGTATAGGAATTTTTTTTTCTCTTTTGATTTTTTATTGTGATTGCATAGAAAAAAATTGTTGTATTTTGTGTTAAAACTAGTTGGAATCTGTCATTTGTGATTTGTTCATACACAAACCTCTCATTAATCTGAGATCCTGCTATTGCATCTCCAATAGCAGGATGTGCTTGTGGCAACTCACACATGTTGATATAGACAGGATCATGCAAGAATGGTTGTTGTAGTGTGCCGCCAAGTGCTTGTATCTTTGTTATTCAATCTTTGTTAAGAATGTAGAAATGAATAACATATTCTATAGCAGATCATGAGTGGGGGAGAGGGTGACCTTTGATGGGCACTCCGGTGAATCTCTGTGTGCTCCAAATTAAGCTATTCTATAAATTTAGAACTACCCGATGGATACAACACTCGACCAAATCACATAGAATTGGGTTTGTGTTCTTTGTGTTCCAAAGGGCTAGTTTATGTTGCCGACAAACACTTTAGAACATAGTAGTTCTAAAGTGATTGTTGAAGTGCTCAGTTTCTTCAGCAACAATTAGTTTAGATCATCTAATACATGTGATTGTTTGCGCTTGATTTTTAATCTCACATTCATTCCATCTATTTGTTGTTCTTTTCCTAGTAGTTGAAGTGCTCTGTTCCTGCTAATCTCTCCTCTTCATAAAAAATACAAATAAAATACTAAATTAATTAATTGCTATCTGTAATAATGTAAATTGCACAAGTCGGGCACCACAATTTTAGTTGTTAGCATACACAATTTACAACATAGTAGTTTCTCTATTGATTGCCACAAGTTTGTTCACGGAGGGTGAGTAAGGGCCTAAGGTTAGGCTGAATGGCACAGTCAATGGACCCGTATTTCATTACATACCTGTTCATTGTCAAAACGTTGTTGTAGCCTTGCAAACTAATTTGTTAATAGGCTTTTTGTGCTAATAGAATATTAGATGTAGGTGAAGTAGGGGATCCAACAGATTTGAAGGAGCATTGCTAGATGGCATAGGACAACATAGTGTTAGTTGTGGCTCCAAATTAAACTTGCCTACGGATGGCATGAATGATACTATATTTGCATTGTTTTGCTAGGCGCAATCATTCTACCATGCTCGGTAAGAACTTTACAGACTGGTGCAGCATTCGAAAAAAATGTTAGCGCGTATGACACTGCTTCTGGTACCGAGTTTACCAGTATCTGCCTCATACTGGTCGTAGGTATTGATGGGTTTCAGCACCTGTAGATTAGATGAGAGTGTATGTTTGCTCAATCTAGTCTGAACATGTATTTGCCATTGCTACGGTTTTCATGCTTTTAGCCACTGCCTGTTGTCTGAACATGTTAGGATTTGAGTGAACTGATTACTGACCAAATAGAGAAGTGTGTTTCTGTTGTTTCTGACGGTTATTGCACACATTTTGTACTATTGCAAATTTCCTTATTTGCAATTTGTATAGGTGCAATGCGCAATTTTCGATACCAAGAATAAAAACCCATTTGTCTCTGTCCTTCTATAGAAAAAATTATAATTTGTTAATTGTGATTTGTGCCAATATAGACCATATTTTTGTCCTTGTATTTCTGTTGTTTGTGAATTTTGCCATTGCCTAGACCTAGATCACTGTCTGGTTCTCTTATTCCCCACCCACCCTCTCAACCATTCTCTGTCTCTCTCTCTTCCCGCCCTAGAAGCAGCTAACAACTATAGATAAACCTTCTGTCTGTATGAGTTCTTGTTGCACAGTGCTTGTTTCTTGTGATTTGTGCCAACGCAATTTTTTGTGACAGTACTTGTCCCTTCAATGGTTATATTCAAAGACTAGCTGAACTGTAGGAGTAAATTTAGCTAATATTTGTTCTTGATCTGCGCTTGTGTTGGGCCATGTGCTCACTACTTTGGATTTTTAGTTTTCTGACCTCTATTAATTGGTGTCCTTTGCATCTATCTTCAGCAATCTGAATTCAAATAGGCTATCCGGATATATCACTAATGAGATTGGCGCTTGTTCATCATTGAGGATGTAAGTTGAACTTCGAGTATCATGTTTATTTGTGGTTGTGGCCAGTAGGTTTTAGCATACAGTGCTTTTATTCAAACTTGCCTTTTGCGTTTAGGGACTTCTCCTTCCAACAACTTGGATGGTGACATATCATTTTCAATATCAAAGTTGCGATTTTGTTGGTGTTTGTGATTTCTAGGATATTGAAGAAAACCAGGTGATGATTGGTGTGATCCCATCAACATTGTCATAGCTCTCAAATTTGAAGATCTAAGTTAGTTTTTATCTGAATAAAGAAAATAAGAAAAATAAAAGGCACCAGCAACAAATATTGTCCTAGCTCGTGTTTTGGCGAAAGATTTTTGGGCTTGCAGGGCAATTAGATGGAAGCGTTTTCTCCTTATATGTACCAGATGACTGGCCTTTGGTTCTTGTAACTTGCCTAGTCTACTGCAAGTTAGTTATGCAGTAGTCTACTTGCCTAGTCTACTGCAAGTTAGTTCATTCTTTACTCAGTAGAAATTATTATGCCTTTGTTGTTATGCAGTTCATAATTTCTTCTCCGTAGACTTGAGTGTGTGTATCCAACAAATCATAATGAAATACTAATGTCTTTATTTATAATTGCATTTTTCAATACTAGAAATTGCATTTGTTGGAATGCGCAATTTTCGCAGTTAGATTTGTGATTTTTTGTGTTTGTGCCAACACTGATTAGTTTGTTTTTTGTTTAGATATAGATCAGGCATTAAATCTACTTACAACATGCTTCACATGCATGCAGCTTATATTGTTCACTATCATCAGAGAAAGAAGAGGTCTGTAATTCACTGTGTTCGCTCTGTTCAGTTCTTGCACGATTTGAATTCTTCTTAGGTTGGCCACTTGATCAGGTTGTGCAATTGTGATCTATAAGGCCTAGAAGTCATTCAGCACTTGGAGCAAGTAGTAGGGGAACTGACCAGCTAAACTGGTGTCTCCATGCAGCTGATCTAACATTAGGCAAATGTGTCTCCCTTAGCAGATCAAGTAGTTTTTGGTTTTTGGTGCATTTTTGTGCGGTCTTAGCTAAGGCAGTAATAGTACAATCTGATTTGAGCACATACACAATGGTAGTGCTACAGTCTATAAGGCCTACAAGGCATTGAACACTAATACAATTATGGAATTTGTACACAACAGAGGGGAGTTCCCATGCCTGATTTTCTTGCAAAGTGGTGTGTGATTCAATCGGCCATGTTTTTTTCTTCCTGGAGGGTGCAATGAGAGTTGTAATTGTCTGGTGTGCTTCTATGTCTGTTTACTGGACCGAAAGGGTCATTTTGGGTCAAACAAGCACCAACTTCAGTTAACGGGTATCAGATCATGCGCCCGTTAAGGTTTGGCAGGCCCGGTAGCCACATGTGTTGGGTTTGTGGGTTCATTCGCGGACCCGTTAGCCTTGGCAGAAGAAGAAAAACAACAGAGACCATTTGAACCCTTGGATGCAGGTCCAAGGGTTGTGCTCGTCGACTGAAAAAAGCTCTATATTTCAGTCGACTGGGATATAGCAAGTCCCTATGTAATAATGTGCAAGACTATGCTCGTTTCGTTTGAATTCTTGTGTAGTAATACTATAAACGCAGAGTCGGATAACTGATCTCATTGCAGACGTTTATTGTTGACTTTAGGCTATAATAAATAAAGTCAAGTACATAAACAACTGCTAAACTTCATTTGACTACAAATACAGTAAATGCAATGCAAGTGATCGGAGTGACTTCTATGGAGAGGGTTCTTAATATTCCAGTGACGTGGCTTTCCACCAATCTGTCAACTTTCCCAACATTACGGGGTTGTGTCACGTATGTGATGTCTCCCGCGTAGAGCCGCCATTTTTTATAGTTATTGGTTGGCAGAGACAAGCAACATGTCATTTTGTTATAGGTGTTATCCTTTTTTTTAACATGGAAGAGATCTCCATTACGCAATAACTGGGTCCAAATCATTGGCCAACAGTATATGGATACAATTTGGAATACTTTCAAATACAGGAGCAGTACCCGGACTCAAATTGCACCCAATAGCTGCAAGGCCATGAGCCACTGCATTACAAGATCGTGGATTATGAACTACTGACCAACAAACAAAATTAAGCCGCAAAAAAGCCCTCAGTTCCCACACCAGGCCGCTCGCTGAGCTTCGATCAGTCTCCGCAGACATCACCTACTGAACCACCATCGATGCATCCGTCTCTAGGATCACCCTTTGCAGGCCAAGGTCAGAAGCCCGCTGAAGAGCTTGTAAACAGGCTATCAGTTCTGCATGAAACGGTTCTAACACCTTCTCCAATTTGCCAAAAACAGTACTGATTACCTCCCCTTTGGAGTCACGAATCACAAAGCCCCAACCCCCAGCTTGATCATTGTGTTGGAAGATCCCATCACAACTTATTTTTCACAAACTCTGGTGGTGACTTTCTCCATCATTCCTTTGCTTCTCTCCTTCGCAGACTCTGCATCTTTCCGACCACCAAAAATACAACAAGATGATCACCTGACATTGCAATTTTTTTTAGTTTCAGAATTATCTCGACTACCTCCATTGCTGTCTGCGCATTCACCAGGCTTTGTCTAATCTGTTCAAGGTTCAATTCATCCCAAATCTTTCTCGCACACTTGCATTTGAAAAATAGGTGGCCGTCATCTTCGTCATATCTCCCACACAGCACACATCTCGTATCTATTTTCATCCCACGTAGTTTGAGGTTGATACGTAGTGCCAGGCTATTATGACTGAATCTCCACATGAAATGCACCCCTTGAACATGTGATCTTCCAAAGCTCCTTCCAGAACCTTTCTTCCCTTCTTCCTGAGGACGTAGCAGCTCTCACAGCTCTAACCCGATTTCGCCTCTTGTACTCATAATGCACTTTGTAGGCTGATTTCACCGTGAAAATGCCATTCTTATTGTAATGCCAATCTGGGATATCATCCATTCCCTCATGTACTGGAAGGCTCAAAATCCAGCTCTGCATTCTGTATGTGTCCCTAACAAGCCCATTTACCCCCTCCGTGATCAAGCCATCTTTTTCAGCCATGTTCAAAAGTGCACTGAATCCTTCCGCACATAACAAGAACAAATAAGGGGAGAGGGGATCCCCCGGACGTAGGCCTCGCTCTGGCTGGAAACTAGCTGAAAGATTGCCATTTATCTTCACCTTATAAGACACCATGGACACGCAGTTCATTATCAGATTGATCGACTCCTCATGAAAACCCAGCCTTGCCATCATAGCTCCCAAAAAGGACCATTCAACCCGATCATATGCCTTGTTCATGTCCAATTTTACAGCCCACCCTTCTGCACCCTCCTCTTATTGCGCATATAAAGTCAGCTCATAGGCTATCAAAATATTATCTGAAATTAGCCGCACGGGAACAGAAGCACTCTGATTCGGAGAGATGATTGTAGGCAATATCTTCTTTAGCGGATTAGCCAAAGCCTTCGAGACGATCTTTTATAAAACATTACAGAGACCAATGTTAGATGTATTGTGGGACTTGGCCCACATAATATTTAATATATCAAATAAAATCTAAGGGCCCTATAAATAATGTGCACGTGATGGTTTAATACCATACGGAATTGTGACCGGATGCTAGGCATGGCGTGCCGTGCCTGTGATGTTTTGCCACTTAAGACGAGTAAGTACAGGAGTTTCTCTTATTAACGTTGGTTAAAATGGGAGTTTCGGAGTTTATCTTATTAACGCCGGTTAATATGGGAGTTTCGGAAGTTACTGGGAGTTTCCAATGCTAATGACGTGAGTTACTGAACAGGAGTTTCTCCTGTGAACATTAATTCCGTGACGTCTCTCCCGTCTTCTGATCTCCTCCGTCTGCTCGTCTTGCCTTGCTATGAGATAAAAGTCTGATCCCATCGTCCATTCATAAAGCTTCGACACTTGCAAAAACCATAGCTTCCGCTGATCATAGTTCTCCCCGTCCCGGACCTTGCGCGCACTGGTTCTGGGAGAGTAGGCCTCCGAAACGCTGTTGCCCTTAGGTTCACCTGCTCGGGTGAAGGACGACAATCACGTTTTTGGGGAGTGTCGCTGACGACACGACTACTCGCTACGTCTTCTTCTTCCCGGGGGTCTTGTTGGTCTTCTTCCCGACGCATGGCGAAGACTCTCTGGTGATCGGCACTGCTTCCCTTCTACACCGCATCGAGCGGGACGACTACACCGACAGACACTATGTCAACTGGTGCATCCGGCTCTGTCGCTGGGTATGTTTCTGTTGTTCGTTATCCAATAACATTTTGGATCAATATCTTGCTGGTTAGTATCATCTACATGCTTAGATCACACATGCACATATATGATGTCACAAACATATTGTTTATCATTTTCTGGATTAAATTGCTACTAAATTTGCCTAAGTTTCTAACAATTCAAAAATGTGATAGGCAATTCTCGGTAGTTGGCTCTGCGAGTATGCTAAAACCTAATGTTTTTAGGGCACTTATTACAAGAGGTGACGGCAGAGGTGCATTCTATGGTTGACTGCTATGTACTGCTATTTGTTGCTGAACCTAGGGCTGTTGGACCGCATACTCCTGAGGAGGAGCGTGCGTTCCAACATGCTGATACTACGTTCAAGGCTGCAATTCTTAGCGTGCTAGAAGATTCCATATGGATGATTATGTGCCGCTACATACTGATAAAGAGATGTGGGATGCATTTGAGGCTAAATATGGGGTTTCTGATGCTAGTAGTGAGTTGTATGTCATGGAGCAATTTCATGACTACAGGATGGTTGATGACCGTTCTATAGTAAAATAAGCTTATGAGATATAAACACTGGCAAAAAAGCTTGAAATTTTTTGTTGTGTATTGCCTAATAAGTTTGTGGCAGGTTGTATCATTACAAAGCTGCCACAGGCTTAGACTGATTTTCCTACTTCTCTGAAACATAAGAGACAGGAGTTTGGCATTGCTGACCTCATTGGCTCTTTGGATGTTAAAGACAAGACGAGAGCAAAGGAAAACTGTTGAGGTAGGTTCTAGTGCCCATGTGGTGCAGAAAAATCCTTAAAATTCCCATAAGAAGAAATTTCAGTCTGAACTCAAACAAAAGAACACTACACCTTTTAAGAAGAAGAAGAACAAGGAGAAGGGAAATTGCTTCACTTGTGGCAAGCCCGGGCATTATGCTAAGGATTGCCCAGATGGCAAGTGAAAGCCTAAGAAGAAATCTACAAACATGATTGAGGCTGATGGAGGAACATCGGGGTATGATAATCTATTACCTATAGTTCTTTCAGTTTTTCATTCACTTGATTGGTGGGTTGATACAGGAGCCAATATTCATGTGTGTGCTAATATTTCTTTGTTTTCTTATTATCAGGTCGAGCGGACTTCCTCCTTGTTGATGGGGAACGGGGCTCGTGCGCTGTACGTGGTGTTGGTACGGTCGATCTGAAGCTTACTTTGAAAAAGACCGTGCAGCTAAAGAATGTGCAGCATGTCCCCTCAATAAGGAAGAATTTGATTAGTGGTTCTCTGCTCTGTCGTGATGGTTATAAACTTGTGTTTTAGTCGAATAAGTGTGTACTTTCTAAGTATGGAACATTTATGGGAAAAGGCTATGAGAGCGGAGGTTTCTTCTGCTTGTTTTTAACTGATGCATGTGTTAATTCTGTGAACCATGTGAGCTAGAATAATGAGACAAATGTTTGGCATTCGCGTTTATGTCATATTAATTTTAGTTGTATGACTCACTTAGCTGGTTTAAATTTAATCCTGAAATTTGATTTGTCAAAGGTTCTAAATGCCATATATGTGTTGAATCGAAACAACCTCGCAAGCCTCACAAGGCTGCTACGGGAAGAGACTTGTCACCATTAGAACTAATTCATTTCGATCTGTGCGGAATGAATGGCGAGTTGACCAAAGGTGGCAAAAGGTATTTCATGACGTTTATAGATGACGGTACTAGATTTTGCCATGTGTATTTACTAAAATCAAAAGATGAAGTATTGCATTATTTTAAGATCTATAAAGCTAAAGTAGAAAACCAACTAAAGAAGAACATCAAATGGTTGAGGACTGATCACGGGGGAGAATATTTCTCAAATGATTTTTCTGAGTTTTGCGCAGAGCATGGGATCATTTATGAGAGGACACCGCCATACTGACCACGATCCAATGAGATTGCACAGAGAAAGAATCGCACTCTAACTGAGTTGGTTAACATCATGTTAGAGACAGCGGGACTATCTAAGGAATGGTGGGGTTAGGCGATATTGACAGCATATCATGTCCTGAATAGAGTGCCCACTAAAAACAAAGAAATTACGTCATTCGAGGAATGGGAGAAGAAGAGATTAAATCTCTCTTACCTACAAACACGGGGTTGTTTGGCAAAGGTGAATGTGCCAATTAACAAGAAGCGAAAGCTTGGACCAAAAACCATTGATTGTGTCTTTCTTGGGTATGCTATTTACAGCGTGGGTTATATATAGATTTTTAATAATAAATTCTAGAGTGCCTGATGTGAATGTTGGTACTATCATGGAATCTAGAGATGCTACATTTTTTAATAATGAGTTTCCTATGAAAAATACACCTAGCACTTCAAGTCATGAGTCTATTCCATTTCATGAGACGAATAAACCAGTACTACACGCTGATGTTGAAACCCATGTGGATAATCATGAGGATAATAATATAGTCACTCGAAAGAGTAAGAGACGGAGGACTACAAAGCCTTTTGGTGAAGATTATATTATATACCTCGTGGATGACACTCCTAAGACCATAGAAGAGGCATATTCATCTCTTCATGCTGACTTATGGAAGGAACTGTTCAGAGTGTGTTGACAGTAGTTAACAACCATTATAAACCGTCAATTAAACACTTATAAGCGCATAAATATAATCACCAATGAAGGTTTAGGGGTTTAAACTAATAAATTCCATGAGTTTTGATGAATCTGTGTTTCAGTCAGGGTTTATCAGAAAACCGCCAAGGAGGACCTAATCATCAAAGGAAATTACAGAATACTGTCGCGGTACCTACGTGGGAAGACTCTAGAAGGTTTCAGAAGACACCTCGCCGAAGCTTGGGCCATTTGGCCACAATAGTGGGCCGGCCAGCCCACTAGGGAGGCCGCCCAACCAAGTCCAGAGCCCAATTGTTCTCCCCTTTGACGTGGACTCTCCCACAGCCTTTGAGGATACATCTAAGCCGTTGCTTAAGTCGGTTTGATCCAAGAACTCACGTTGGACCCTTAGAGCTATATATACCAGTCCCTACCCCATTCCTCAGCAGATCCTAAAACCCTAATTCATATTCTCCTCGTCAGGATTAGAGCCAGCTATCAAGAGAAGATTAGTCCTCTTTAGGATCTAGTCTTATAAATAATAGTGAGACAAGAGTTTAGAGGAGGTGCCGCCCTGTCGGTGCTCTCTCTATGGCTTGTATCTTGGCGAATCCAAGTTCTATCTGAGCTTGCCTCTGAGATTTATCTGGTAATCAACTTCTAATTCAAATAAGCTTCTTGTTTATATTATTCATCAGGTTCACAACTTGTTTGAGTGCTTTATTCTTTATCCAGGAAGAGTAAAGTAGTAATTGTAGTGTAAGCGTGATGCTTAGACTCTGATTACTTGTGGATACATCGTGCATTTCAGATCGATGGTAGCTCACGAGGGTGACTCTTATAGCCTCGTTGAATCCTCTATAGTCCACCTCTTATTTGTAAGGGCACATAGGACGCGGTTACGAAGGAAAGCATCCTCTGCTGGTGTCTTTCCCTAGTAATGTCTCCAGTTGAATACTAGAAAACATAGCTTACCCAAGTCAGAATTAGAGAACCTTAGTTTTTTCTCTCTACGCTCCTATTTATCCTAACCTTGTTACTACCCTTAGTTAAGTTAGACCGTAGTTAGTCTCACATGTTTTCCTATGGATACGATGCTTGGAATACTTCCGGGTAAAAGCTACAGTGGTATCTGTGCGCTTGCGGATTTATCTCGACAGAACTTTGACATCAGCCGACTTTGTTGTGAACGAAGCCAATAAATGTGTTTATTATCGGTATGGTGGAGGAGAAGGTGTGATCCTGTGCATATATGTGGATGATATACTATTTTTTGGAAATAATATTAATATGATCAAAGAAGTGAAAGACTTCTTGTCAAGTAACTTTGAAATGAAAGATCTGGGAGAAGCTGATGTTATTCTTAACATAAAACTACTCAGAGAAGGAAATGTTGAGGTAACTCTTGTGCAATCC
The DNA here is from genome assembly GCA_904845875.1 of Miscanthus lutarioriparius. Classification (NCBI taxonomy): domain Eukaryota; kingdom Viridiplantae; phylum Streptophyta; class Magnoliopsida; order Poales; family Poaceae; genus Miscanthus; species Miscanthus lutarioriparius. The sequence goes on from CAJGYO010000003.1 coordinate 21,968,974, forward strand.
CACTATGTGGAAAAGGTGTTAAATCGCTTTGGATATAGTGACTGCACACCTGCTCTAACTCCTTATGACCCAAGTGTGCTATTAAGGAAAAATCACAGAATAGCACGGGATCAATTGAGATATTCTCAAATTATTGGCTCGCTTATGTATTTAGCTAGTGCAACGAGGCCTGACATCTCATTTTCTGTGAGCAAACTTAGCCGGTTTGTTTCAAATCTAGGAGGTGATCATTGGCGTGCTCTTGAGAGGGTATTGCGCTATCTAAAAGAAACCATGAGCTATGCCATTCACTATACCGGGTATCCGAGGGTACTAGAGGGTTATTGTGATGCAAATTGGATATCTAATGCTGATAATATTTATGCCACAAGTGGATATGTGTTCTCACTTAGAGGTGGCGCTGTTTCATGGAAGTCTTGCAAGCAGACCATCTTAATGAGGTCAATAATGGAAACAGAACTCACGGGATTAGATACTGCCTTAGTTAAGGCTGAGTGGCTTCATGAACTCCTTATGAATTTACCGGTGGTTGAAAAACTAATACCGGCTATTTTTATGAACTGGGATAATCAGACTGTGATAATCAAAGTGAACTGTTCTAGAGATAACATTAAGTCTACGAGACATATGAAGAGGCAGTTAAAATCTATCAGAAAACTGAGACACTCTGAAGTAATAGCGTTGGACTATGTCCATACATCTAAGAATCTAACAGATCAGTTTACCAAGGGTTTATCACGCAATGTGATAAAAGGTGCATCGAGGGAGTTGGACTTGAGACCCACTTGAAGTCATTCTATAGTGGTAACCTGTCCTATGTGATTGGAGATCCCGTGAAGTAGGATGACGAAACAAGCTAGTGGTTGACTGATGGAGAAACCCCTTATATTAAGGTCAAATCGTTTGAGATGCACTGTTTCTCATATGATGTATGGCAGGTTGGTTAATTCGTTAATGTGATTTGAGTGGCTTATTTAAGCAGGGGTGTTGTCCTACAGAACATCCTAGAAGGAACACACATATATGAGTTCGACTGCTAGTCACAGTCTATGAGATGTGGGTAATCTCTAGATACTCATAAAAGGCATCGAAGTGTGACTTATATGCTTCAACCAGAGAGGATGCTTGTAGCCGCCTAGACCACAAAAGATCTTTGGTGAAACTCATTTTGCATAAAACTGTCAATTCAAAACATAGTCCATTGTTCAGTTGTGAATGTGTGTACCCCTTATTCTAGGTGGATGTTCAACTTAACAGTCTCCACTGAAACTCTGGTATACCAAAGAACTGTGGATTTGATATTATTTATTGTGCGCCCTAGATTTTAGTGGGGATTGTTAGTTATATTGTGGGACTTGGCCCACATAATATTTAATATATCAAATAAAATATAAGGGCCCTATAAATAATGTGCATGTGATGGTTTAATACCATACGGAATTGTGACTGGATGCTAAGCATGGCGTGTCGTGCCTGTGATGTTTTGCCACTTAAGACGAGTAAGTACAGAAGTTTCTCTAGTTAACGTTAGTTAATGAGAGTTTTGACTGGTTAATATGGGAGTTTCGGAAGTTACTGGGAGTTTCCAATGCTAATGATGTGAGTTACTAAACGGGAGTTTCTCCTGTGAAAGTTAATTCCGTGACGTCTCTCTCGTCTCCTGATCTCCTTCGTCTGCTCGTCTTGCCTGGCTATGATATAAAAGTCTCATCTTATCGTCCATTCATAAAGCTTCAACACTTGCAAAAACCACAGCTTCCCCTGATCATAGTTCTCCCCGTCCCGGACCTTGCGCGCATTGGTTCTAGGAGAGTAGGCCTTCGAAACGCTGCTGCCCTTCGGTTCACCTGCTCGGGTGAAGGACGGCAATCATGTTTTTGGGAGTGTCGCTGACGGCACGACTACTCGCTACACCTTCTTCCCGGGGGTCTTGTTGGTCTTCTTTCCAGCGCACGGCGAAGATTCTGGTGATCAGCACTGCTTCCCTTCTACACTGCATCGAGCGGGACGACTACACCGACAGGCACTATGTCAACTAGTGCATCCGGCTCTGTCGTTGGGTTTATTTCCGTTGTTCGTTATCAAGTAAGATTTTGGATCAATATCTTGCTGGTTAGTATCATCTACATTCTATTTATGCTTAGATCACACATGCACATATATGAGGTCACAAACATATTGTTTATCATTTTTTGGATTAAATTGCTACTAAATTTGCCTAAGTTTCTAACAACTAATAGGTCTTAGCTCTATCACCCTTTCTGGACATTTCACCTTTGGAATTGGAGCAATAATCGTCTCATTCCATTCGGCACCCCCAAAACTTCACTAGTAATTTTCTCCCCCCATACTCCCCGAAAGTGCTTGTAAAAAAAAGTCGGCATACCATCGGCCCCGTCGCCTTCAAATCACCGATGGACTCCAACGCCTCCTTCACCTCCAGGCTGTAAATTCAGCTAGGAGATCCACATTCATTTCCGGCGTCACGCAGGGGCGCACGGCATCAAGAATTTGCTGTACATCCCCGGCAACTTTGGACCTAAAAAGTTACTCCCTCCCTCGTGAAAAGACGTAATTCTAGCTTCGAATCTATACACGACGTGTGTCTTGGTTCAGAGCTAGAATTATGTTTTTTCTAGACGGATGGAGTACACGGCTATAATATTTAAAGTCAAAATAGACCATAAATAAGGGGCTCACTCAACAAATAAAAAAACAGTGCAATCTCATCATGTGGCTGGTGTGGATAACAACCAGCATGCTCGCTTCTGCTTTTCCGGCTGCGGAGCTGCTTCATATATTAGCTACAATATTTAAAGTCAGAATAGACCATAAATTTGGGGCTCACTCAACAAATAAAAAAACCAGTGCAATCTCATCATGTGGCTGGTGCGGATATTGAAGAAGGTAAGAGAGAGAGTTATTTGTTTGTGGTCGACCGCAAGGCCACTTCCACAATCTCAGCGTCCCCCTCGTAGCTGGTACGGACTACGGAGTAGCTGCAATGCGTGGTTAGCGTCGCTCCCCTCTAATTATAAATTATAATACTCAGGACCCTCAAGACCCAGCTCTCCTATAGCGGCCAGTCTCTGTGTACTTCCCGCCGTCCGCAGTCGATCAGCAGTGTCGATGGCCGCCGCCGACTCCTCCCCACTGCACATCGTCATCTTCCCGTGGCTGGCGTTCGGTCACTTGGTCCCCTGCCTCGAGCTCGCCGAGCGCCTCGCAGAGCGCGGCCACCGCGTGTCCTTCGTGTCCACCCCGGGCATCCTCAGCAGGCTCCGCCCGGTCGCGCCTGCGCTGGCCTCGCTCATTGACTTGGTGGCCCTCCCGTTCCCGCGCATTGATGGCCTCCCCGAGGGCGTCGAGGCCACTTGCGATCTCCCGCCCGGCAAGGCCGAGCTCCACATGGAGGCCTTGGACCGCCTCGCCCCGGCCTTCTCCGCCTTCCTCGATGCCGCCTGCGCCGACGGGAAGGTGGACTGGCTGCTCATCGACAACTTCCACGCGTCCATGGCGGACGTCGCCAGCGAGCACAAGGTTCTAGAAACGGATATATATAGTACTCCGTACACCGTAATGAAAAATGAAAACCAGATGCGTGCATTTTGGTACCCTGCAGTAATAAGCCCTTCTTTTGCTTGCATTGTCGATGTCCTACAGGTTCCCTGCATACTGAACATGCCCTACTCTGCGGCGACGACAGAGGATTTCGGCATTCCAGACCTCAGGACGGTTCCACCAATGTTCCGGCGATTTGTTGAGGCCTTCGAGAAATGCAAACTTATCGCTGCTCGTAGCAGCTTTGAGTTGGAGCCGGAGTCCTTGCCTCTCATGACAAAAATCTTGGGAAAGCCGGTCCTCCCCGTGGGCCTACTTCCCCCGCCGCCCGCCGGAGCCGGAGGTAACAACACACAGCGCGACGACAGTGCAGCCCTGTCGTGGCTCGATGAGCAGCCGTCCAAGTCTGTGGTTTACGTCTCCTTTGGGAGCGAGTACCCGATGACGCTCAAGCAGCTGCACGAGATTGCTCGAGGGCTGGAGCTCGCCGGAACGCGCTTCCTCTGGGCTCTCAAGAAGCCTAAAGGCGTCCACCCCGACGAGGACGTCCTGCCTCCGGGTTTCGAGGAGCGCACGCGTGGGCGCGGCTCCGTTGTCACGGGCTGGGTTCCTCAGACCAGCATCCTGGGGCATGGCGCCGTCGCCGCGTTCGTGATGCACTGCGGCTGGGGCTCCACCATCGAGGCGCTTCAGTATGGCCATCCCCTGATCATGATGCCAATTCTCGTGGACCACTTGTCCACCGCGCGGGTGATGACGGACCTGCGGAAGGTCGGAGTCAAGGTGCGAAAGGAGAAAAATCACGAAGCGTTTCTTGGTGACAACATCGCAACCGCGATACGGGCTGTCATGTGCGAAGAAGAAACTAGGAGGATCTTTGTGGCCAATGCTAAGAAGTTGCAGGAGATTGTGGCAGACGACAAGTGCCACAACAGGTACATAGACGAATTCATTCAGAGCCTGAGAACCTACAAGAACTGAAACAAGGTGATGGTACGTATACATTACATACACGCATGGTTGGCATTATTTTATTACATGTGATTCTTGCATTTCATTTTTACAGTCAACTCTCAAAATTTTTCTAAATGCCCAGACTCCAGCTAATAATAGGTTCGAAGTTGGTACTGGAACACTGGCTGCTAATAACAGGATTGTCTTTTCTCGGTTAGATCAATATACACTGCCTTAGTTAGTAATGGGGTCAGAGTGTCTCAAGAAATTTGACGTGCTAAATTACCAACAAAGATTAAAATCTTTATGTGGTATTTGAAAAAAAAGGTGTTATCTTAACTAAAGACAATCTTATCAGAAGAAATTGGAATGGGATAAGAATTGCTACTTCTATCATAAACCAGAGTCCATTCAAAATCTTTTTTTTCGACCGTGCATACTCTAATTCTTGTGGCGAGCTGTGCACTTAGTGTTTGGGATACCGAGACCAATAAGCATGTACGATATTTTTCATCGCTGGTGTAAGGGCGCGTTTAGATCCAATTTTTTGGGGGTTTTGGCTATTGTAGCACTTTCGTTTGTATTTGACAATTAGTGTCTAATTATGGACTAATTAGGTTCGAAAGTTTCGTCTCGCAATTTCTCACCCAACTGTGCAGTTAGTTTTTTCCCGTCTACATTTAGTACTCCATGCATGTGCCGCAAGATTCGATATGATGGATACTGCGCAAAAAATTTTGGGTTTTGAGGGAACTAAACAGGCCCTAATTTGGGAGGGACCAAACCAAACTTGTTACTACTAACTGCAGTAGCATCATTCGTTGGGCAATATGACTTATAAGAAATGAAGTTATTTTTGACAAATGCAGACCAAAATCTTTCTTGCAGGTAATGTCCAGGGGAACGCACCGGCTCCGGTCCATGAGAAACGGAGGGATGTATTCCTCCATGCCTGTGGCCTCCTCGAAGAGTCCGCTTTGCAGTTCCTCACGTTAAATGGACGGTTATCTACTAGTCTGATTGGTCTTCATTAGTCTAAACTTTCGTGTGTTGTTTTGAGCTTCGTGTTTGCTCGTAAGAACTTTGTTGGTTTGTTTGGGTGTGGCATGATTCTATGTTACGTAGTCGAAGCCGGATATTAACTATCCATTATCTATAAAAATAATGTATTCATGCCTATCCAATATTTAATAAGATTGCCTGTCAACTCATTCGTTCCCAGCGGTTCAGACAAGCGCTGCTGATTTGTAACTACTCTCCTATCTAGTCACAAATAGTGACCCAGCGCATGTACAAAACAACTTTACTACTACTACATATTGCTTGAAAGAGTACTGAAATTAAGGAGACGGTGCTATAATCACTTAATCAGAGGCGGCTACAAACGGACGTCACCTCTAGAAAATAATGTTAGGGACGTCGGGAAAAGCCCGTCTCTCTTAACACTCAGCCCACCTTCGTTGATACTCCCTCCGTCTCTAAATAAGTATTCTTATCAGTATTTTGAGAAGTTAATTGCTTTTAATTTGGGCTAGATTTATAGAAAATAGTATAGATATTTATATCTCTAACTAAGTTTACTATGAAAATATATGGTATAATTAATCTAATAATATTTATCTGGTATTACAAACATTAGTTATTTTTTATATATACTTGGTCAAACTTGGAACTGTTTGACTACAAGATGAGCACTTATTTTGCATGGAACGGACGGAGTACATTGACAAAAGGTGGGAGACTAAAAACGACTGTCTCTATTAATTGAGTATTAATGTCGTTCACCTCTTGTTATTAACAGAGCAGGCACCATAAGGCGTCCGTCTTTGTTAATGAATGGCCCGTATATATAAAGACAACACCCACTTCTTCTTTCTCAATAAGCTCACTCACTTGGACAACTCTTGTACTTGGTGGACATCTCTAGATCTTCAAGAAAACACCATTTTTTAAGGTGAGAGTTTGAATCAGCCACTGAGGTCCACACAAAGGAAACACCCATCTTCAAGAGATCGGAGAGGTCTACTAATGAGGCCATAGTGCTTGATAAACCTCCTATAGTAACCTGTCTAGCCTAGAAAACCTCTTAGATCCTTCAAATTCCTTGGTGTTGGCCAATCTTTCACAGCTTGTATCTTAGCAATCTCACTAGAAACTCCTTGAGCTAAGATGGTGTGGCCCAAGTACTCAACCTCCTTTTGTGCAAAAGAGCTTTTGGACAGCTTGACATAGAACTTGTGTTCTCTTAAGATCTCACAGACTCGCTTCAGTAACTCTAAATGATCAGAGAGTGTTTCAGAATACACTAATATGTCATCCATGAATACCAAGACACCCTTTCTCAGTACAACAATAACAACAACATAGCCTTTCAGTCCCAAGCAAGTTGGGGTAGGCTAGAGTTGAAACCCACCAAGAGCCCCAAGTCACGGTTCAGGCACTTCAATAGTTGTTTTCCAAGTCCTATTCAAACATAGATCTCTAGGTATATCCCAAGCTTTCAAATCTCTTTTTATTGTCTTCCTCCATGTCAATTTTGGTCTTCCTCTACCTCTCCTCATATTATTAGCTTGGCTTAGGACTCCACAATGCACTGGTGCCTCTAGAGGTCTCCTTTGGACATGGCCAAACCACCTCAACCGATGTTGGACAAGCTTTTCTTCAATTGGTGCTACCTCTAGGCGATCACGTATATCATCGTTCTGAAATCGGTTCATTCTTGTGTGACCGCAAATCCATCGCAACATACGCATTTCTGCAACACTCAGTTGTTGAACATGTCGAATCTTTGTAGGCCAACATTCTGCTCCATAGAACATAGTGTAACACCCTAAAAATTGTCTCTTTTGAAATAGAGTTTAAATGATTTATTTATGAATTTTTGTGCTCATAAAATATAGGAAACTAAAAATTTTCATTAATTTAAAATTCATTATAAGGTAGCAACATGTTTGATGCATACATGCCATTGCATTTGATTTTATTGGTTGAGTGGTGTTAATTGAAAAGTCAAAATGGTTAAAATGCACTTGAAAATGAAATTAAAAATGGCTTTGAATTAAAAGAAAAGAAAGAAAAGAAAATTAGAAAAAAATAAAAGAATTTAAAAAGTTGTTCTCGGAAAACTTACCCAAAATTTGGTTCATTTATGTTTGAACTAAAAAGTGCATTTTGAATCGTATTTATACACGATTTGGTTCGTATTTGAAATTGTTTGAATTAAGAAAAGAAAAAGGATTTTTGAAAAATCTTCCTTCCCACCTTTTCAGCCCAACCAGGAATCGGCCCAGCCGCCCCTCCCTTCCCCTCCTTCCCGTTTTCCCGGCCTCGGCCCATTTGCTTTCAGTGTGATTCCTTCCTTCCTCCCTCCTTCCCTTTCTTCCAGACCGCCCACTCCGCGCCCTTTCTCGGCTCCGCTCACAGCAGGCTACCAGAGCCCACCAACATGTGGCCCGCAACGCCTGCGCGCCGTCCGTCTCTCTTTCTCTCCTTCACTCATCATCACATGGTGGCCCCGTCTGTCGCCCTTGTTTCCCTTTCCTTTCTTCTTCCCGTGTTTCCTTTCTTTCCCGGCGCTTTCCTTCTCCCGATGCCGCCGATGGCGTGGCCATGCACGACAAGCCGCCGATCGCCACGCCCGTATGGAAGGCAACCAAATCACCTCAGCGCGCCCCGCTCCCCTTCCTTATACGCCGCAGCCCGCCCGCCAATAAAAACCCGAGCCGCGCCCTCGTCTTCTCTCTTTCCCGTCCGCTCGAAGCTCGCATCACCGCCGCCGTAGCTCCGCCGTTCCGGTGCCTTGAACCTCGACGCCGACGTGACCCCGAGCTTCGCCTTGTTTCACCGCGCCCGTAGGTATCACCGATTTTGTGTTTTGGCCTTCTTTTCCTCGGATTCAACCTCACCCGCATCCTCCTCTCTCTCCAGCCATCACCGCCGCCGTCGACCCGCGCCTTTAGAGGCCTTCGAGACGTCGCGGCCGTCGCTGTTGGCCACGCAGTGAGTTTCTCCGCCACCCTATGCCCTCCTTTCATCGTATTGCACACTAGGATGACGTAGCAGCGAGCACCCGACGCCACCATTCATGGCGCCACCGCGGAACGCCACCCCGACGCAACCCCGGTTCCCGTTTCGGTACCCGAGCGAGTTTGTGATAGCCTGTAGATCATTTTCGTGTGTTCGGTTTGGGTTGGGATGGACGTAGTCGCCGTACCGGCGTCCACCGCCGTGCTGCCTCGCCGGCGGCAACGGAGAGCCGCCGAAGCCACTGTGCAGCCACCGTGAATCACCCGCACACTCACCAGCCCCGTCAGATCTGTTTTGCACGGCTGAGATTAGATCATACCTGTTCCATGTGTAATCGGTCCAACATGGACTCGTGCACCTGGGCCACGGCGCTGCGTCAGCTAGTCCACCAAGCCGCGTGGTGCACCGCACCAATCCCCGGCCGCCATGTGTCACCCAGTCAGCAACAGGGTCAACCCGCAGTCAAAGCCACAGACGTTTTTTAGAAAAGCCCCCGTATTTCCAGTAATCAACCCGCAGTCCGGTGTAATTCAAAATAATTATTTTTCAGCCCTGATTTTATTCGTTTAGGACCCTATCATTTCCAGAAATAGTATGCCCAGTCCAAAATAAATTTAAATTCAGAATTTTAATTGTTTTAATTCAAAAATGTGTTCAAATATTTACAGAAATGCCACTAAATCTTATTTCATGCGTAACTTTTGCGTTTTAAGTCCGATTTGACCCGTTCAAATTTCGTTAGGACCGTATTTACGTTTTCTACATGTTTATACAACTGTTAGGCATGTTTTCAACACTTGAAATTCATGAGTAGATTTAATCTATTATTTAATTAAAGCAAAACTTGTTTAAATCATAACTTATTCATTCTAACTCCGAAATAGTCCGTTCAAGTTGCGTTTGTTTCGTAACGACGAGATCTACGTATTAGTAATGATGTTTACTACATTACTATTTCATAAAAATCATAGTTTAAATCATATCTTGATTAAAGATTATACAACTGAGTTTTATACATAAAATATGATCTGTTTTACTTTTGTTTTATAATTCAAATCTAAAGTTGACTTAATATAATCTATATTATTTATAAACATCTTTTGTATATGAATTAATATAGTTAACATAAACGAAGCCTATAGTTTCTTTTCCACGTGTTAAGCAAATCTCTCGGTAGTTGTAACTTTTCAACTGTAGCTTCGATTAGCGTGCCTCTCGCGACTGTGTGTTCGTAGTGATGCGTAGAATCGTATATCAATCTCTTTTACTTATTTTTCTATGATTGGTGTACTGTTCTGATATAGATGCAACTGTATGCTATGCATGTATGTGTATGGATGTTTGTGTGGTGTTCTACGATTGTCCAGTCGGTGAGATACACGTGGTGATCCAGAAGAAGAAGAAAGACATCAAAGATTAAAGCTTACCGAAGGATCGGTGTATAAGGCAAGTATAGCATGGGATTATCCTTGTTACCTATTCACATTTAAACACTTAGTTCATATTGCATGTGTCTCCCTTGTTACCATTAAGGATATCCTAGATATTTGATATCTTGCACCTTGAAACCTTTGGGATATTGCATGGGATAGTTTTTGCTAGTGCTTAATCAAAACCATGATCTTGTAACTTAACTAATGATATATGCAATAAACATTAAAACATAACTTTTTAGTAACATGGAAACAGGGGGCTGAAGTGTTTATATGCTTCAGATTCCTCTCCCTAAGGACTTATCTGTAAGCGATCATCCGGGACTTACAGTACAGCTGTGAGGGCCATATGGCTCTGGCTTTAGCTCAGTATGAGGATCTTTTCTAGCTTGTTAGTGGTTACCTTTGAGGCGTAGGGTATGTTTCCTTTGCTGCTAGGAAGTGTGTACCGTGCTGCGATGCCCACGCATGCCACTCCTAGAGATGGGCCACATACGCCTGGCGGCCCTAACTTGTTAGACGAATTCTTTGAAAGGCTTCATAGTGAACCCTGCCGACCTTCCTTGGAAGTGGGTCAAGAGAATAGCTACCTCGGGCGAAAGGGTAAATCACAACTCACAGTGAACGTGTACAAACTCTGCAGAGTATAAAATCATTATACTTGACCGTGCTCACAGACTGAAGGCCTTGGACCCTTATGGAATAGAGATGATCACTAATGGATAATGATGATGCTAATAATTGATTGTTTATGCTATACATTAATCATGTTTACCGATCATGTGTTTATGGGAATGATAAATCCTTTGCCACTCAATTGCTTAAGAAAATGACCTATTAAAGCTAATCGCGCAGAACCCGAGGTCGACCTTTTTGAGCCTCGTGAACCCCATGATATAATTGTTAAGTACGACATGTACTTACGCTTGCTTTACTTTTCTATACATTGGATAAAAATCCCGGATGGGTACCAGATTCTTTGGTTTGGAGGAGTTAGGCTTGTGGGCAACGGTCGATCGTCCACGTGGATTTGGAGTCTTCACGGAAGATTGGAGTCAACTTTCATTGTCATTACTCGAGGTTATTTTCTTTTTACTAATACGTTATGTAATAAGTATTGTCTCTTGATATTACCCTTATCTGTGGCTATATGTGAGATTTGACTTCCTGGGCTCACATATAGTGTGTACCTGGTTTTGTCTTTAAAACCGGGTGCTACAAAGTGGTATCGAGCAATCTTGTTGTAGGGACATAAGCCTAGATAGAATCGGACGTTTTAGCATGCTTTTATCTTGCTTAGTTCTTGTTTTCTCTCCAACCTTGCTATTTGCTAAAATTTATGCTCACTTCCGCCTCTGTCTGTTATGAAAACTTTGTCTCTATTCTCAATCCTCTATCCTTGTCTATATAGATGAATCATAATGAGGAGACCACCGGTATCAAAGGTCAGGAGGACCAAGCTACGTTGCCCTTGACTGCATTCAACAAGGAGAAGTTTGTAGCTATGCAACAACAAGCACCGGAAGGAATGACTCAACCTAGGAGTTTTCAACGATTGCTTGCCACAAGGTCAAACCAACATACCAAAGGGACCGGTGAAGAGACAAATGTGAAGCTTGGAAGAATATGAAGTCTAATGAAGATATTGGAAGAATGGCACATGAATGCCATGATCAACCACAGCCGAAGCAAGAACAGAAAGTCCAGAAGAAACAGGAGCAAGGAAGTAAAGCAAAGAAAAACTACATCCAAGGAAGATTGAATAATATGGATATGACTACCATTCATGGAGCTAAGGAGGTTGTGTATGGTTTCATTCCAGTAAACTCAACTCGCCCACAGTCTTTGTTTGACCCTAGAGCTTCACATTCATTTATCTCTAGTGCATACGTAAAGGAACATAAGATAACTATGCTTCCAATGAGGAGACCAGTGATAGTTAAGACCCCAGAAGGAGAAATGAAGGCAAACCGCATGTGTCCAAGAGTTAGTCTTAACATCAAAGGAGTAAAATTTGAAGCAAACCTCATTGTATTAGAATTAGTAGACATTGATGTCATTCTTGGAATAGGATGGCTATCTGCTTGTAAAGGAGTGATCAAGTATGCCCAACGTTCAAGATTACTTCTAACCGCCTTTGTCGGGAGAAAGAATTGAGTATGAAGGTATTCAACTTTGCACTGAGGACAATGTGGATAAGAAGAGAAAGGAGATCTCACCGAGTTAGAATCGAGGGGAAGAAATCAACATTCGAGTTCTATTACATCGTCACATCCAACTCCAATCCCTAGTCAGTTAAACTCAGACTCTAAAGAATTGGAGGTTTCTCAAGCTAAGGTTACTCCAATCTTTCCACATGAGGTATGCATAGATGGGTGGACAATCACCTACATGGAGTTTCAACCCCGAAAGATCAAGCGAGCTAAAAAGCGGTCCAATCAAACAAAGATGAACTTACAGAGTCAGCAAGCTGACAATACTCTAAGCAACAATTCTGTGAAGTATGACATCACTAAAGATCCAGCTAAGAGAAAGTGTTATCATTGCCAGCAGGATGGACATTATGTTAAATCTTGCCCACAGAAGAATCAACAAATATGCCATGGAGGTAGCTAGAGTTAGGTCAATACAGGACTACCACCAGCAAGTGATGGTGACACACAATACAAAGGAAGCCCATGATGAAATTGATGTAGTGGATGACGTGTCACTCCCATGCGAGAGATGTCCCTGTAATCATGCCATTTTTAAGAATTAGGAATTTGTGCCCTTTATGTAATAAAAACGATAGTATCGCAAGTTGAGTCGATAATTGAGTTGTGCATCTTTACTATCTTGTTGAATTATCATTATGCTCATGATTGTTTTGCATCTTTGTAATGATTGCAATGATCTTGTTGGGTGTTCCCACAATTTCATTTAGTTTATAGGTTTAAGGTATAAGGATTAATGAAATAAATAGTTGGGTTACGGTTTTCTTCTATTCCCATCTTCGGGGCAGCTTGTCTTTATCGGTTCATATCTCTGATTTTGGATGGTCAAAAAATCCTAAGGAAATTATGGACAACAGTAGACTTCAATCACAAGAGGATGCAAGCTATACTTTGGTGTCCCCTAGTTTGTCTCATCTTAAGGGGGGTAGCCAAGTTGAAGAATTGGTAAGATGAAGTATCATACGTTCGAGTTTGCACAGCAGAAATCAGAGTGCGCAGCGGAAGCGTGGTGGTACTCAAGGAGGTAAAAGAGAACTCAGAGTTTCGATGAGTTTTGGTTAGAAGTCCAAGAAAGTTTATCCAAGATCATCAAGATTTTGGTAGAGCTACTGGAGAAGCTTTTAAGTTAGTTTGGATCAGGAGACTTCAGTCAAGTGTTTGAAGGAGTCCAAGAGGTCAAAGTAAAACCTGAGTATTAGCTTGTAGATCAGGACGAGAGCTTTGTATCTACAATAATACATCTTGTGAAGATGTAGGATATGTCCTTATAAGCATGAGTTGAGCTAACCTGTTATATGGAGTTATCCATTGCGATGCATGGAAGTACCATCTTCTTGAAGGTAAAAGTAATATCTAGGAGGATCACAAGAATATATAGGATACCTTCACCAAGTTAGTCTTTGAGCTTGTGATAACCTCATTGGAATGGGATTGACTGTGACTTGGAAAAGTGCTATCACTTTGAGAAGCGAAGTCATGACCAATGCCCTTAGCAATGAAAAATTGTGCTAAGAAGGTTTGGATGACACTAAGGATTCAGAGTTGTATTCCCAGTTCGAGCAACTTCACCAGAATCATTAATGTTCTTAAGATTGGTGGTAGATTCTCTTTAGGACCAAGAAGATAAGGAAGCCTTGTTGAAAGGTGAACATATGAGAAAAGAGAATTATGGCCTAGTGATTAGGGTTACCTGAGAGTTGTTCAAGGTACTTGTCAAAATTTTGGAATTAGTTAGGCAAATTACTCGGAGTAAAGGCAACAGGTATGCAAAGTAAAGTAGATCTTTATCAAGACGATGGAACTGCACGAGAAAGTAAAGAAGAATCCAAGGACAGAGTATTCCCATCTCTTAGTCGACGCCTTCCGAATCTTGGGACGAGATTCATTTTAAGGGGTGTAGAATTGTAACACCCTAAAAATTGCCTCTTTTGAAATAGAGTTTAAATGATTTATTTATGAATTTTTGTGCTCATAAAATATAGGAAAATAAAAATTTTCATTAATTTAAGATTCATTATAAGGTAGCAACATGTTTGATGCATACATGCCATTGCATTTGATTTTATTGGTTGAGTGGTGTTAATTGAAAAGTCAAAATGGTTAAAATGCTCTTGAAAATGAAATTAAAAATGGCTTTGAATTAAAAGAAAAGAAAGAAAAGAAAATTAGAAAAAAATAAAAGAATTTAAAAAGTTATTCTCGGAAAACTTACCCAAAATTTGGTTCATTTATGTTTGAACTAAAAAGTGCATTTTGAATCGTATTTATACACGATTTGGTTCGTATTTGAAATTGTTTGAATTAAGAAAAGAAAAAGGATTTTTGAAAAATCTTCCTTCCCACCTTTTCAGCCCAACCAGGAATCGGCCCAGCCGCCCCTCCCTTCCCCTCCTTCCCGTTTTCCCGGCCTCGGCCCGCTGCTCGGTGGCCCAGTTCCTTCCCCCTCCCTTCCCTTTCTTCCGCACCGGCCCACTCCGCGCCCTTTCTCAGCTCCGCTCCGCGCGCGCGCCCGTAGCCCACCAGCGCGGCCCGCAACGCCCGCGCCCGTCCGCTCTCTTTCTCCCTTCACTCACTGCGCGGGTGGCCCGCCTGTCAGCGCCCTTGTTTCCCTTTCCTTTCTTCTTCCCCGTGTTTCCTTTCTTCCCCGGCGCTTTCCTTCTCCAGTCGCCGCCGATGGCGTGGCCATGCACGACAAGCCGCCAGTGCGCCCACGCCCGTATGGAAGGCAACCAAATCACCTCAGCGCGCCCCGCTCCCCTTCCTTATACGCCGCAGCCCGCCCGCCAATAAAAACCCGAGCCGCGCCCTCGTCTTCTCTCTTTCCCGTCCGCTCGAAGCTCGCATCACCGCCGCCGTAGCTCCGCCGTTCCGGTGCCTTGAACCTCGACGCCGACGTGACCCCGAGCTTCGCCTTGTTTCACCGCGCCCGTAGGTATCACCGATTTTGTGTTTTGGCCTTCTTTTCCTCGGATTCAACCTCACCCGCATCCTCCTCTCTCTCCAGCCATCACCGCCGCCGTCGACCCGCGCCTTCAGAGGCCTTCGAGACGTCGCGGCCGTCGCTGTTGGCCACGCAGTGAGTTTCTCCGCCACCCTATGCCCTCCTTTCATCGTATTGCGCACTAGGACGAAGTAGCAGCGAGCACCCGACGCCACCGTTCATGGCGCCACCGTGGAACGCCACCCCGACGTAACCCCGGTTCCCGTTTCGGTACCCGAGCGAGTTTGTGATAGCCTGTAGATCATTTTCGTGTGTTCGGTTTGGGTTGGGATGGACGTAGTCGCCGTACCGGCGTCCACCACCGTGCTGCCTCGCCGGCGGCAACGGAGAGCCGCCGAAGCCACTGTGCAGCCACCGTGAATCACCCGCACACTCACCAGCCCCGTCAGATCTGTTTTGCACGGCTGAGATTAGATCATACCTGTTCCATGTGTAATCGGTCCACCATGGACCCGTGCACCTGGGCCACGGCGCTGCGTCAGCTAGTCCACCAAGCCGCGTGGTGCACCGCACCAATCCCCGGCCGCCATGTGTCACCCAGTCAGCAACAGGGTCAACCCGCAGTCAAAGCCACAGACGTTTTTTAGAAAAGCCCCCGTATTTCCAGTAATCAACCCGCAGTCCGGTGTAATTCAAAATAATTATTTTTCAGCCCTGATTTTATTCGTTTAGGACCCTATCATTTCCAGAAATAGTATGCCCAGTCCAAAATAAATTTAAATTCAGAATTTTAATTGTTTTAATTCAAAAATGTGTTCAAATATTTACAGAAATGCCACTAAATCTTATTTCATGCGTAACTTTTGCGTTTTAAGTCCGATTTGACCCGTTCAAATTTCGTTAGGACCGTATTTACGTTTTCTACATGTTTATACAACTGTTAGGCATGTTTTCAACACTTGAAATTCATGAGTAGATTTAATCTATTATTTAATTAAAGCAAAACTTGTTTAAATCATAACTTATTCATTCTAACTCCGAAATAGTCCGTTCAAGTTGCGTTTGTTTCGTAACGACGAGATCTACGTATTAGTAATGATGTTTACTACATTACTATTTCATAAAAATCATAGTTTAAATCATATCTTGATTAAAGATTATACAACTAAGTTTTATACATAAAATATGATTTGTTTTACTTTTGTTTTATAATTCAAATCTAAAGTTGACTTAATATAATCTATGTTATTTATAAACATCTTTTGTATATGAATTAATATAGTTAACATAAACGAAGCCTATAGTTTCTTTTCCACGTGTTAAGCAAATCTCTCGGTAGTTGTAACTTTTCAACTGTAGCTTCGATTAGCGTGCCTCTCGCGACTGTGTGTTCGTAGTGATGCGTAGAATCGTATATCAATCTCTTTTACTTATTTTTCTATGATTGGTGTACTGTTCTGATATAGATGCAATTGTATGCTATGCATGTATGTGTATGGATGTTTGTGTGGTGTTCTACGATTGTCCAGTCGGTGAGATACACGTGGTGATCCAGAAGAAGAAGAAAGACATCAAAGATTAAAGCTTACCGAAGGATCGGTGTATAAGGCAAGTATAGCATGGGATTATCCTTGTTACCTATTCACATTTAAACACTTAGTTCATATTGCATGTGTCTCTCTTGTTACCATTAAGGATATCCTAGATATTTGATATCTTGCACCTTGAAACCTTTGGGATATTGCATGGGATAGTTTTTGCTAGTGCTTAATCAAAACCATGATCTTGTAACTTGACTAATTATATATGCAATAAACATTAAAACATAACTTTTTAGTAACATGGAAACAGGGGGCTGAAGTGTTTATATGCTTCAGATTCCTCTCCCTAAGGACTTATCTGTAAGCGATCATCCGGGACTTACAGTACAGCTGTGAGGGCCATATGGCTCTGGCTTTAGCTCAGTATGAGGATCTTTTCTAGCTTGTTAGTGGTTACCTTTGAGGCGCGGGGTATGTTTCCTTTGCTGCTAGGAAGTGTGTACCGTGCTGCGATGCCCACGCATGCCACTCCTAGAGATGGGCCACATACGCCTGGCGGCCCTAACTTGTTAGACGAATTCTTTGAAAGGCTTCATAGTGAACCCTGCCGACCTTCCTTGGAAGTGGGTCAAGAGAATAGCTACCTCGGGCGAAAGGGTAAATCACAACTCACAGTGAACGTGTACAAACTCTGCAGAGTATAAAACTGTTATAACAGCCGTGCTCACGGACACGAGCGGCCTTGGACCCTTATGGAATAGAGATGATCACTAATGGATAATGATGATGCTAATAATTGATTGTTTATGCTATACATTAATCATGTTTACCTGATCATGTGTTTATGGGAATGATAAATCCTTTGCCACTCAATTGCTTAAGAAAATGACCTATTAAAGCTAATCGTAGTAAACCAGTGTCAGCCTTTTTGAGCCTCATGAACCCCATGATATAATTGTTAAGTACGACATGTACTTACGCTTGCTTTACTTTTCTATACATTGGATAAAAATCCCGGATGGGTACCAGATTGCTGGTTTGGAGGAGTTAGGCTTGTGGTCAACCAGTCAGTCGTCCCTGTGGATTTGGAGTCTTCGCCAGAAGATCGGAGTCAACTTTCCGCTGTCATTACTCTGAGGTTATTTTCTTTTTACTAATACGTTATGTAATAAGTATTGTCTCTTGATATTACCCTTATCTGTGGCTATATGTGAGATTTGACTTCCTGGGCTCACATATAGTGTGTACCTGGTTTTGTCTTTAAAACCGGGTGCTACACATAGGCGGTCTAATCGTCGTTCTATAGAACTTGCCTTTTAGCTTTTATGGTACCCTCTTGTCACAGAGAATACCAGAAGCTTGTCGCTACTTGATCCACCCTGCTTTGATTCTATGGCTAACGTCCACATCAATATCTCCATCCCTCTATAGCATCGATCCAAAATACCGAAAAATATTCTTCTTAGACACTACTTGACCTTCCAAACTCACATCTCCCTCCTCTTGTACACCCTTTCTCAGTAGATGAGCAAAAATTAGATTCTTGACACTCAAAAAGGTTGTTGGGGCATTGGCCAGCCCAAATGGCATGACAAAGAACTCATACAAGACATTGTGAGTTTTGAAAGCAGTTTTATGAGTGGCTGCCACCTCAATACAGATTTGGTGATAGCCAGCTCTCAAATTCAGCTTGGTGAACCACTTGGCCCCAGCTAACTCATCCAATAGCTCTTCCACCACAGGCATTGGGTGTTTGTTTTTCACTGTTTGAGCATTTAAATGCCTATAATACACACAAAATCTCTAGGTGCCATCCTTTTTTACAAGTAGCACAGGTGAAGCATAGGGACTGCAACTGGGCTTAATGATGCCATTTTGTAGCATTTCTTGAAGTTGTTTCTCTATTTCATCCTTTTGCAAAGGAGAGTATCATATGGCCTTATGTTGACAAGCTGAGCTCCAGGTACCAACTAAGCGTGGTGATCAAAGGGTCTAGGAGGTGGTAAAGTAGTTGGTGTCTGAAATATATCTTCAAACTCAGATATCAAGACTTGCACCTCGGCTGGAATGCCAGTTGACTGAATGGTGGCCGATGATACATCACTGGTCAGAATCAAAACATAGCTGAACACAGTTGGGTCACAGCTTGCCTGTTGAGGAAACCCTTGAGCTTATTATCACTGATAAGAGGACAGAGCTTATTCACATGTTTCAAGCCGAGTAATTCTTCTTCCCAAATGAGTAAACTTCATCACTTTAAAGTACTTAAGAGGAAGAACTCCCACATCATATACAAATTTGTTTGACCAGTGAACCCACATTGGACCAAATGCTTCCAACCAATCTTCACCCAATATCATGTCAAAGCACTTAACTTAAGAGGAAGAACTCCCACATCAGATACAAAAGTATGTCCTTACAACTCCAATGTAGATTCTATATTCTCTGATCACAAACCATTGGACTGCCATCAGCATCCACAAATTGAGAGGGCTCACAGGCAGTCTGAGTATGAGGAAGCAGATTGGCCAACTGGGTGCTGATGAATGTACCAACACTCCCAGAATCTACAAGAATCAAAACTTGTAACTTTCCAATTTGCCTACATAGCCTCATAGTTCTGCGCTTAGGTGCAGTAGAATTAGCTGTCTGTCCAAATGTCATCACTGTCTTCAGATTCTACCTCCTCTAATGCATCCAAAAGTTGAGAGGGACCGACGCTTCCTCCGCCTGGCCGCACGCACCCGCTCGCCGTGCCCGCCCGACGGCCCGACGCTGCCCTTCTGCCGCCGCACCCAGCCGCCCGCTACCTGCTAGCATTGAGAGGAACGACCCTGAGAGAGACGACCGAGAGATAAGGGGTAAGTTTGTCTTTTCACAGGGCTTTTGTTAATTTTTAATTGCTTTGATCCGGATGTAGATAACTGAGTTAAGAATTGGGGTAAATGGAGCCTTCGTTTTGGAAAAATAGGGGTAAAAACACAAAGTGAAAGAAAGTGGGGTAAAATCACAATTGGGGTTTAAAATAGGGGCAAAAACATAATATTCGGAAGGGCAAACTTGTCATATTTTAACTTTTTTAACACCGTTATCTGCTGTTCACGGAGTAGGGGTAAACTGAACCTTCGTTTTGAAAAAGCAGGAGTAAAAACACAAAGTGAAAGAAAATGAGGGTAAAATCACAATTGGGGTTCAAAATAGGGGCAAGAACGCAATAGCCCCTTGTTAAATCTATACTTTATCTATAACTAAGTTATACATGATCCAATGAGTACAAATTTTTTACTATAATTCAAGCATACAATAATTAGTCCACCATAAAATTTTTACCGCAATTAGACCATAGAAGCTACAGCTATAAATTATTTTATTTAATTATAGAAAAGCATAAATCGAAAGTTACAACAAAAACTTTGTACTAAAGAATGACATATTATATGTTCACTATATAGATCTACTCATGTGGAGTCCAACAAAAAAATTCTATTTTATGATTTTTCTGTAATTTACTATGATTTTTCAAAGATACAGCAGAAATAAATAAAAAGAAAAAAAGACAAAACCACCGTCACTGTAGCAAAACCACCGTCCAAAAACGCTCGGAGGTTATTTGACCGGTTTTAAAAAGTTCAGGGAATAGAAAATACGGTTTTATAGTTTGGAGGTGAAGTAGTCTACCGTGAATAATGGGGTCACGTAGACTTTTCTCTGAGTAAGAAATGAGCAAAAAAAAAAAGAAACCATGTAGAGACACGCAAGAGGCCTTACCTAACGCAGTAAAGAATGTGTCCCCTAAACGCAACCACAAATTGTTGAAGCTAAGAGGCCGTTTGGTAGGGATTCCAGTGGCTCCTGGAGCTGTTTTGGGGCATTCTTTACCAAACGCGTCAAAGCAGAAGTGCTCCTCGTCAGGAGCTCCCGAAATAACGCTCTCACAGCAGAGAAAAAACGAGCTTCCACCGGCTCCCTATAGAGAAAATTGAATATTTGGGACTAAACCATGTGCTTCGCAGATTTAGGACTCCGAACATTGACTTTGCAAAAACAGAAATGTTATATGACACACATGTGTTTTGTTGTTTGTTGGCACACGAATTTTGTGTCCGTTGGATGGGCATCGTGTGCTTGTGCTTGCCACCGCCGTTTGTTTCTCTGTTTGTTTCTATGTGTTGTGGGTCCCGATTATCAGTGCTACTGTTTGAGTTTCTTTGGACTCCGCGCCTGATTTTGTGTCGTCCGTTTCCCCCTTTCCCCATTCTGATTTCGTTTCGGCTTCCACCCATCGACTCCCGGCATGCTCGACGCCCGCTACGAGTTCGCGTGCGCCCGCGTGGAGGGCGTCCGGTTCACGCAGGTGGGTGTGGCCCTGGCCAGCCCCGATGGTGGCCTGGCGCTCGTCCGCATATGGTGGTTCCACCTAGGCGATCGGCTGGACTCGGAGGACGCACGCTTCCTCGCGGTCGTCGGGGTGGATGCCTCACGCGGTGCGCCGACCCTGGCTGCCTGTGTAGGGCGCTCAGGGCCTGGCGTCGCTCCCCAACATGGCGAGCTACGGTTTCTAGGGTTTCGCAAGCTAAGTTCTTCTTGCCTCCTTCTTTGCGATATGTTCCATCGATGCTTGAGTTTGTTTATTGCCTTATTCAATTTGTGTGTTGATGTTTAATGCCTTTGTCCTCGTTTCAGATCTGGTTTGTGTGTCCGCTCGTATGCGATTTTTGTGTTGTGTTGTTTGTTGTCTAGGGTTTTCCCCTTAGGTGATGCGGGATCCGGTTTCCCGTGTTCTTCAGTTTGTACTTAGGTTTTTTGCCTGATTTTTTGATTTGTTGGCGGATGGTGTTGTCTCTGCAGGGTAGTCTGTATAGCTTTTAGGAGTTGACGATTGTTTGTTGGTTCATTGTCCTGTGGTTGTTGTTCACATGATTTGTGGTTTGAATGGTTCGATTGATGCAGAGGTAGATGATAGGTTATTGTTGTTGATTTTATCTTTGTTTTTTTATGTAGATTGGTGTTTATAATTGCTTTTGGATAGTGGAAATGTGGTGTTGATTTTTAAGGCAGTTTAATTTATGAGAAGAGCTTGGTTCTACAAAATTAATTATGAGTTTGTGTCCCGCTGTAATGCTCATTGCAGAATAATTTTTGTAGTAGACATTTTTTAGCTACATGTTGTTTTTCTATGATGATAATTGCCTCTTATCCCTTTATGTGATTTTAGTTTCATTGTTCATTTTCAGTTAATTTTTTAGTGCTCATTTATTTTCAGTTATAGTGTTCATTTTAGAGTTTTTTTTCTGAATGTGAACTACCTGATTTTTTTTATGTACTTGATTTTTGTGATGCTACCTGATACTTGAATGCTACTAGTTACTGCAATTATCTGTTTTAGTTTCAATTAAATTCCAGTTACATGATACCTGACATCTGAATGCTATCTGATGTACTGCTAAGTTTTAGTTACCTGATGTATTGTTAAGTTTGAGATACCTGATACCTAAATGCTACATGTGAGAGTTATCCGAATCCCTATAGTCATTCCACTGCCGTTTTCGATGAATTTAATGCTAAGTGCGTGTGAGTGTCAACTGGAGAAGTACGCTTGTGCTCTTTTTTCCATGTGTATGTGTGCTCTCTTGAGCTTTGTTTTACAAATATGGTAGGTTGTATAGTTGATTTATTGTTTTGTCGATTTCTTTTGTAGATGTTTTGGCTCGGATTATTGGGTGGATGTAGAGGTAGATGACATGTTTTGCTACTGTTAAAGAATTTTGATAGTATATATTGATTTTTTTTGTCCTTTTTAGGTAATCATGGCTGCTAGGAGCAAATGTTTTTGTGTTGTAGATGAAAGTATTCGAGCAGAACATGATCATGAAGGACATGAACCTGTAAGTGTGTGTCGTACATTAGCAGTAGTTATATAATTTTTTTATTTATATGTGTTCCTCTGTTTTTTTAGGCCTTCATTTCTACTACAAATATAAATTTGTTGGAGCAATTTGTTGTGTTTTGCAAATCCAAGGTATCATTTCTACTACTGATGTATGTTTTTTTTGCTTGTGCAAATAAATTATTGTTTTCTGCATTCTTATAGAAAATAAATGAGCATAAGGGAGAAAATAAATTATTGTTTGTCCCTGAACAAATTCAGTTAATGTTTCATTAACTCCTTAAACTGACACATAGTTAAGAAACAGTCTGAGTCACCAAGATTTCAAGGTTTCAGTTTTGCATGTTGCATGCATTAAATAATTTTTAGAGCTCTTGAAAATTCATATTTCTTCTGTAATTGGGATGTCTGGCGCATGGCTGATATCTTGGATTGAATTAGTTTGTTTAGATTTTAATTAGTTGAGGCTGCACTAAATCCCAGAGTCTTGATTAGCTATCTTGTGCATGCACGTGGCCACACTAAATTAGCTAGTTCCCGTGTGTCTACAAGTGTGTGTGTGTCTGGCTGTCAGCAATCTCACACCTCAGCCCGGCCCGTTTGAGAGGTACCAGATCAGATGCTTGCAATAAGAGGCGCATCATCCGCACCTGTCTTTTTTTGTGCGATTTGGGCTGCGCTCATGGGATTGTTTTGCTTGCTATATATGTATCCATCTACATATGTATTTGCGTAGAGCTGAAGAAACCTAGTGACTACATCTGCTATGCCGGCTATATTGATGAACTATTAACCAAGCTACAATAATCTATGATTTAAGTTTGTGGTGTGAAATTGAGTTATATACTTGACACAGGTTTCATATGTGTATGGCTAGTGTATGTTTTGGTTGTTTGGAAAGTATAAGTATTGTGTACCTTGAATGTACCTAGTAATACTCAGATGTGCAAGTTTAGGCTAGTTTCATCTAATGTGAGCCACGCAAGGCATGCAACATGCCTTTTCTGTTGTGGTGGTGATGGTGCAGAAGTTTGTTGAGTCATGCTGTTTACTTCACTTGGTTTCAGTCAAGTGCAGTTTGTTACACTAGACTATGATCTATTTGGTTGGGTACAGTTCAATTTACAAGCTGGCTTAGGCTTTCGTTTGCAGCTATGGTTCAACTTTGTTGTGTGAATTTTTGTTCTGAAAATTGTTTCAATTTTCATTTTTTAATATTTTAGCAGATAGTTTAGTTTATCTTCATAGTTTTGATTTTCTAAATTTTGTTTAGTTAGTTCAGTTTGTCAATGCAATACTTTAACTGCATTATAAATTTAGGTTAGTTCACTAAATTTAGGTTAGTTCAATTTAGTATAATCTATTTTTTAGTTTTAGTTTTGTTCAAGTTTAGGTTAAGTTTAGTATAGTCTATTTTTTTTTATAAATTCAGTTCAAGTCCAGTGGAATTAATTATCAGTTCTACTTCAGGTTTAGTTCTTTTAGAATTTAGGTTTAGTACCATCGAATTTCATTGAACTGCATTAGAGTTTAGCTGTTATGTATTTTAGTTTTTTTGTGATTCAGTGTTAAATCTAGGTTCAGTTAAGTAGAATCTATTTTTAGTTTTAGTTCAGTTTTATTTTCAGGTTAAGTTTAGTAGAACCTATTTTCAGTTTTTGTTCAGTTCTAGTTCAGTAGTTTTTTTCTCTGTCTGTCTCTGTCTCTTTATTTATTTTTAGTCAGTTTCAGTCATGTTTGTGAGGTTCAGTTTAGTTTTGTAACCTACATTAGAGTTTCAGTGAATTAAATTTTAGTTTTTTCGTGTAGCCGAAGTTCAGGTCTCTATGTTGTAGTTTAAGTTCAGGTTCAATCACGTAGAATCTATGTTCTCAGCTTCAGTATTTGAGTCTCAGGTTTATTATGATTGTGCCCATATCTGCTACATTATTTTTTTATTTCGGTTTCAGGTTTAGAATTGTTATCAATTCAGTTTTTATTTCTTTTAGTTTTATAATTCCAGGTTTCTAGTTCCTAGACCTTAGTTTCAAGTTTAGGATTGTTTTTAGTTGAGTTTTAGTTGATTTTTTATCTTTAATTGAACCAAGGCGGTCTTCATTTTTTTCAGTATCCTAGTTTCAGTTTAAGTAGCTCAGCTCCATCATGTTTCAGTTACTAAGTTTTAGTAAATTCGTGCAGCAGCTGTAGGTTGCCTTGGTCTCAAGCAATGCAGCCTGATTGCTTGATTTAGTGAGTGGAACTAGTTGTAATTCGGCAGTAGTAGCAGTGGCATTTCGGTATTGTAGAGACAATACCTCAGTCTATCTTACAGGTTTTGCATTGTCACTCCTAGCAAGTCAATGTGTATTCAGTTTGTGAGCCATGTCATTTTCATACTATATTTCCATATTGATCCTTAGTCTTTAGCTTTGGTTAATTTCTTTGCAACTCAGTTTATTGTGGTTCACTGAGTTTTAGAAAATTCGGAGTAGTAGCTGACTGAGATGAGTGAGTTTTTTTTGTCCCTGTCTTTCCATAGAAAAAAAATGTCTCTTGTTATTTGTGCTAACACATCTTGAAATATGTTTATTTTGATTTGTGTCAACACAAACCCCACAAACTCAGCTCCTCCTACCTTCAAATATTTCTCTCTTGTGTTTTGGTTTTGCCACTGCTGCTGGACCTTCAAATATTTACATTGTTTCTTGTGATTTGTGTTAACAAATCTTTGAACTTTGTGATTTGTGTTAGTATGATGCTGCTCCGTCCGTGACTATCAGAGACAAGCAATTTGTTATATGTGAGATATGCTAATCTTGTACTAAATAGGATCTATACAAGTTGTTACTAACAGAAAATTAGAACTTGCAATGTATTTTATAAATAATTTAGAGGTGCCTGGATTGGCTATTTTTTGTATGTTTGCCTTTTTATTTTACTGCCCAACAGTCACCCAATCTGCTCAGCTCATCTTTCTGTTGTTTCCTGCTAGGTTTTCTCCTATGTCATTTTCTGCTATCACTGGCACAGGAATTGAAGATCACCTTGACACATGGTGTTTTTAGAGCTGAGAAAATTTTAGGTATGAAAATTTTACCTGGTAATGTAATTTTTTAAATGTTAATCTGATGCATTGATCGTGCTATATTTCAGGTAGACACTAAATTTTACCTGGTAATATAATTTTTTAAATGTTAATTTGTAGTTGTGCCTCTGTGAACAGTTCACAAGCCCAGTAAATATGCTTAACTCTTGTAAGCTGAAAGAGTTTGCCAGAACTCTAAACTCATGTCTATTCTAGAATTTGGGAAGAGTTAATTGCTAGGATCTGCTTGATGATATATTATGAATTTTACAAAATTGTGATTTATGAATATGTTAATATGGAGCAAAATTGAGCTGTGTGGAACCTACTGATACCTTGTAATTTTGGTAGATTCAAATTTGGTAGTGTTTATCCACTTTCGTGTATTCTTTAAGAGCTATAAGCTTGTGTTGGCCTTGCCCCTTTTGTTAGTCCTCACTTATTTTTTTGATAAATGAGGTATGACTTTTGAATTTCATATTCATTCCATCTGTTTTTTTTTGTTCTTTTCCATGGCACTTTAGTGGTACCAAGGAACTATTTCTGAGCATATGTAAACCAAACAACTTAAAGATTTAGTTACATAATTGCAGTCTGCTATAATATAAATTATAAGTGTCTAGCACTGCAATTATCCTGTCCGCTATAATGTAAATTGCAAGTGCCGGTCCTTGACATTCATGTGATTTGTGCTAGCACACACCATATATTTGTCATTTGTGATTTGTGCTAGCACAAACCATATATTATTGTGATTTTTGTGAACACATATCTGTCTTCTATGCTGTCACTGCTGCCTTTCTGTAATTTAGTAAGCTGCAGGTTTAGTAAACTGCCTTTTGTTCCTCATTTTTTTGTCTGATCAATACCGTTCTTCTTCTCTTCTTTTGTTTTAGCAGTTGTTCAGTAAAACAACTTGGTCTAGGGGTTGATTGAATTTTGCTTGTATTATTTTGCGAATCAAGCTTTGATTCTTTATAATTTACCCATGTTGTTTCCATTTATTCGATCTGATCCTAAATGAGAATATGGGAATGCCGCTTTAGTTTGTGCTGTTAAACAAGGAGGAAAGATTGTTATCTTTTCTTCACAAGAAATGTATACCCTTAGCCCTGCTACAGTGCATCATTTGTCGACTTAGACGTTCAGGATGCTTGTCTATTTTAAACTAAAACTCATGTGTTTTTAACTGAATCTTTGTTATCATATATATGTTAGTTTCTGAATTTTCAGATTATTGGTTGTGTTTGCTTGAGTTTGCTTTTAATTTGCTTTTTATTTTAACTGAATCTTGTCACTCCATTGCTAGGTGATGCTTGTCACTCCATTTATAGGTAGAGGTGTTTTAATTTGCTTGAGATGGGGCAGGGTTGGCAATGGTCATCACCGGAAGCAAGCCGATGCTACGGGGATGTGGTGTGTACTGCTGTTGTTTTTGTAGTAACTCATCAATTGCGCGTGTTCGTGCTACCGTAGATGACCAACTTTTAGTCCCCTTGTTGTCGAGGTGGGGCAGAGGCTGGGGAGAGAGGGGGTGGCGATGGTGCGGCGCCAACTCATCGAGGTGGACGCTGCATGGTCGGGGGTGGCCGCTGCATCGTTTGACTGAACTGTGCATATTTCTGTTGCTACTGCTATGGGTTTCATGCTTTTAGCCACTACCTGTTGTCTGAACATGTTAGGAGTTGAGTGAACTGATTACTGACTGTTGTCTCCAACCAACATTGAACTGATACTGGAACCTGACTATTGTCTCCTGCCAGCATTTAACTGAAACTGAAACTAGAGAACCCAAATATTAAGAGTCTCAAATATGTTAGAATCTCTCTATCAATTTGTTTTGTTCTTTTCTACTCTGAATCTCTCTATCAGTTTTTTGTTCTAATTGTGTTGCTCTGGTGCTTACAAGTTCATATGATCAATGTAGGGCACAAATACTAAAATCAATGAAAAGATTGGTGCTACTAGTGTATTCAGCCAGGAGTGCAAGAGTGTTGTTTGTCAATATGGACAACAAATCATACATCTATTGCAGAAATGACAGCATGATGTTTGTATTTTAGCCAAGGACTGGAGAGGTGGCAGGGCTGCCATCTTTAACATCATTCCCAGCAGCACTGGTGCTACCAAGGTATATGATAAAACTCACAATGTTGTATACAATGGAATCTGTATTGGTTGTTTCCACAAACTAGTAATCAGTCAGTAGTGCTATGTTTTTTTTTCATTTGTGCCAACATACACCAAGTTTTTCTCTTTGTCCTTTCATAGAAAATAATTATCATTTGTGATTTGTGCTAACATATCTTTGAATCTGTTAATTGTGATTTGTGGCAACACACACCTCTTTTTGTCCTTGTCCTTTCATAGAAAAAAATTTGTCTCTTATGATTTGTGCTAAAATATGTTGAAATCTCTTTTTTGTTATTTGTGCCAACATACACCAAGTTTTTGTCCTTGTCCTTTCATAGAAAAAATTGTCTCTTGTGATTTGTGCTAAAACATATTGAAATCTGTTTTTTGTGATATGTGAGTAGCTGTTTTTATGCTTAGCTTATCCTGACTTAAAATAACTTGCTATTTGTTTTTCTGAACTCATAATATTTTAGTTGCCCGTGCCTTTGTTCCATCCTAGGAAATCATTTCTTAGATTTCTTTTGCCTCCAGCAAAATTGTTGTGTTTTAGCATCTCTGTGTGTTATACATCTCTGTGTTTTAGCATTATCGACTTGCAGATCAGTTAAGCCTCTATAAATGGTTTTTGAGGTGCTAGCAGACTTCTGTAAATGTTCTGTTAAATTCCTAATTCTATTCTTTGTCAGCTTGGTCAAGCAATGTAGTACCCATGCCCAGTAGAAAAGGGATGTGGCGTAGGAGCTACTGAATATCACCACTATGTATTATATGCATGGGTGCCATGAATGTTGATGCATACTTTGTCAAATTTTTATACCTGAGACATGATGGTTGGCATCTGTAGAGACCATGAAACGTCAGTTGCATCTGTGTATGTCATGGAAAAAAGATTTCATGCCTTTTTCATGTGAAGGTTCAGTGTATGCTATCAGTCTGAACTTGGTGTGACAGTAAAGATTCTATATTTGTCTTGGTGTACATTGCTATCAGTCTGAACTTCGCTGAAACATTATCTCTTAATTTTTGTTGTAGGCTTTTGATGATGCAATCTCTGAGATAGACAGCCTCGTAGAGGAGTCCTACAAGGATAGAACTCTGATCATGCAGCCTCTACGTGACAACTTGACCCTATGGACTTCCGACACCAATGTGATTTATGTATATTTGAGCAGCAGCTCACCGTGTCCTTGTCTTTTTATTATGATTTTGTGCTAACTCACATTTTCCTTTGTTTTTTGTGATTTGTGCTTCCCCAAGTCTAGTTTTTGTCCTTGTCCCCATCAAATTTTCTCTTGTGTTTTGTGCTAACACTTCATAAACTTTATTACTTCTAATTTATGCCAACACATATCTCATTTTTGTCATTTGTGTTTCTGTATGTGCAGAGTCTAGTACAGCCAGC
This sequence comes from Miscanthus lutarioriparius, assembly GCA_904845875.1. Lineage (NCBI taxonomy): Eukaryota > Viridiplantae > Streptophyta > Magnoliopsida > Poales > Poaceae > Miscanthus > Miscanthus lutarioriparius. The sequence goes on from CAJGYO010000003.1 coordinate 21,998,132, forward strand.
CTTCTATAGGCCCTTGAAGACTACTTGCTATTTCTGTTAGGACTAGAATAAGGTGAGAAACAACTGCAATATTATGGTGGTTTGGTTGTTTTTGTTTTGGTTCATAATTTTGTTTTTCTGAATTCTATTTCACCTAGTCTACAATACGTGCTGGTAGCGTCTTGAGGCACAAAGTGCAGTTCACCTAGAGTAACCAAAAGGATAATGCCGAGGTATGTATGTTTAGCTCTGAATTTCATGATCTTGTTGATGTTTCTGTTGCTCCAAATCAGCTATGTAACTTCAGCCTTTGTTCAATCTCAAGAGATGGCTATGTCAGAAGCCTAGTACGAGGTGGTGTCGGTGCTGCACTTGATGGCCAGGGTTTGCTTGCTGCAGGCCAACACCCTGCTTCTCCCAAGGTCATACGGCGATGGCTATGCCCCTAGAGTTTCTAAAGGTACTGCAAGTGATAACTGTAAATCCAAAAGTGGTGTTGTTGTATAGAGTTTCAGAAGGCTTTGCACTGCTGACAAGTAAAACATTCGGTTACACAATTACAATCATCAATAATGTAAATTACAGATATTGGGCACTGCAATTGTAGTTCTCAGTATATGCAATTGTAGATCTAAGCATAATTTAATTTAAGGTTTATAACAGCCTGCTCATTACAGTAAGTGATCCAGTAAGTATTTCTGCATCATAATTGGTGTTCCTACTGTGCTCATCTCTGTCATTGTAACTGATGTCTGATAGATTTGTCAACATAGAATTTGCAAATGCATTCTTTTCTGCCCTGCATTTATTTGAACATATATACTTCTTGACATATGTCTAGTTGCACTGATTAAATGATTATTTGAAGCAATACTTAATCTAGTACCTGGCTAGTCTGGTACATCAATTCTAGTGCTTCTTGTCACTTTTTTATCCCATCTGCTGTTGTGAGATCAAAGTTTGGCTCCGAGTTTTCACTTGCATGTGTATAAGTATATGGCACATGCAATAGATGACTTACAATTAGTAATGCTAAATTTAGAAGGATTCACTTGTATTCTAGTAAGTCTATGTAAAATAGATTTTCATAAACTAAAACTTAATTATTGACATTTATATTACCTGCAAGTTATGCTTATCCATAATTTAAGTGATCTGTACTACTTCCTACTGCAGTCTTAATTTTGCCCTATTGTATACCTGCATTTAGAAATGAATGATATGTCATTAGGAGAAAGTTGGAGCATCATAAAGAATCAGTATGCAGTTTTAGTATCCTGCTTGAATCTGTACTCTTATTATGTTGAAATCTTGGTTCTGATATTTACATACTCATATTATTATAAAATAGTGTTGGTGATGCAGACAGCTAAGCAATAGTTGGAGCATCAATTATGTGCAGGTATGTGTCATCAAGGTTTTTGGTCATGCTTGTGTGGCTGTTGAACAGTTTGTCATTCTCTCTATTTACACATTCATGAGCTCCACCATACTGTATATATATTGATATACATTTACAGTTTAATTGCATTAAGAACACATACTATTTGCACTATTTGAAATGTGCAATTTTCATATTTGTGTTTTGTAATTTCATCAATATAATGCATTACACTTAATTTTCTTCTAAGATTCTGCAAAAGCTAGCAGGATCTAAAATAGTTGGGTGCTCTAATTACAAAAGCTAGCAATATTTAAAATAGTTGGATTACTGATACACGCTGGTCTTATCTCATGCTCTCTGTTGTATCATGCAATGCAGAAAAATAGCAGATCTGAAATAGGCTTGTTTGTAGCCTTTAGACCACAATTACAACCCTCAAGTGCTGGATCTGCTCCTTGTGCAAAGTTAGCAACCAGAGCCCCACCCTGCTGTTAGAGCAAGCACAAGCAGCAGGCCATCTTAGCCATCCTAAATGTGTAAGGTCTCATGATTACATATTCCATGGATCTAGGTTCTCCTAGTCTTTCTCATCTGATCTGCTAATTTCTTCGTTTTTGCTTCTTCAGGTAAATTGGAATACCAGAAAGTTGGATTCAAAAGATTGATCTACTAACATTGGCTGATGAGGTATGAATCAAACTTCCAGTGCTTGTTCTTTAAATTTCCTGTTGTTCTTGTTTGCAATCATATTTCTGCCTCTTTCCCCTACTCCGCGTGAGCAGAGCTGAGCCTTTTTTCACGCAGAGCAGATCTATTTTCTTCTTTCCCAAGTATATCTAATATAGACCCTGTTCGCTAGGAGGAATTTGGAGAAATCTGGAGGAATATGGAGGAATTTGTGAGAGTGAACAGTATTTTTTATCCGCGCACAGTGAAATCCGGCTGGTTTCTCAACCAACCGAACGAGCCCATATTCCTTTCGATTTCTGCTTTTGGGCTTTCACTATGGGCTCCGTAGTTGTTGGGCTCTACTATTTTACTCTCAACTGCACAGAAATTGCATCTAGATCTACTCTGCGTGGGCCTTTTTGTCTGATGAAATTTGTGTGCTAGCTTCTCCTAAAACACATGGTTTTTTTCCAAGTTATAATTTATGTGTGTTTTAGACAGCCAACAACCATGTGTTAGCTTCTCATAAAACACATGGTTTTTTGTCCGTTGGAATTCATGTGTTTTTAGGCAGCCAACAATCATATGCTAGCTTTGGCTGAAATACACGGTTGTACAGTAGACAGACTCTTGCAAAAATGGTCTCCAAACGTTACATACTTGATTTTCTTGCTATTATATGTATTTCATCTCTGTTTTTATTTTAAGTACGTGTATTTTCTCCCTGAGCGTTGTCGAGGAGGCTGGCGTTGTCATTCCGCGCGGAGAAGGCTGCGGTGGCGCCGGGCCGAGGATCGCTCGCCGACGTCACAGATCCAAGTGACGTTGACATGGCTGACATGCCACGGATCTTAACATATCTTGGGCCTTGTTTAGATTGGGATTAGAAATTAGTATTGAGCACTGTAACACTTTTGTTTGTATTTGATAATTATTGTCCAATCATGGTCTAACTAGGCTCAAAAGATTCGTCTCGTAATTTATAATCAAATTGTGTAATTAGTTATTTTTTTTATCTACATTTAATACTCCATGCATGTGTCCAAATATTTGATGTGATGGAGAGAGAGTGAAAAAACTTGTAATCTACAGTGGCGTTTTGTTTTTATTTGGTAATAATTGTCCGATCGTTGACTAATTAGACTCAAAATGTTCGTCTCGCAAAGTACAACCAAACTGTGTAATTAATTTTTGATTTCGTCAACATTTAGTACTCCATGCATGTACCGCAAGTTTGATGTGACGGGGAATCTTCTTTTTGCATAGTGCCAAAGTTTGGATTTTGGTAAAACTAAACATGGCGTAAATCAGAAGATATCTCGCCCACCTCGCCCATCCGTTGTGCGCTGTCCAAACTGCCCACATTCCGCATAAAATGGGGCCACAGTTTGTAGCATGACAAAATTAATTATCCAGTAAATCAAAGCACCATGTAGCAGGATGCAATCTAGGCAATTTAATATTAAACATTTCATAGAATGACCGCCAAAACATGGTAGCAAAAGTACATGTAATTAAAGCATGATAAACAGTTCATTTTGAGCACCACAGGACATGTACCTAGATTTTCTATATGCCTTTCCATGAGATGTGCTTTAACCGGCACAAAGTTATGCATCACCCGCCACCAAAAAACTTTCACTTTGGGAGGAATTGCCAATTTTCATATCCTTTTTCCAAAATAGATTATCCTCACTTACTGAAGAATTTGCAGTATTTGTTTTGTTATGTTCCAACATAAGCATTGAGAGGGATATTAATCGATATGCAGATTTGACGGAGTATATGACATTTTTTTATGCACTACATGCCCACATATCCTCTTTTAATCTTCCAAGTGGAATTTTCCGGATTTCCTTTGCATCAGCTTCTAAGAAATTTTCTTGTAAAACCTATTCATTCCAAGCAGAGCCTTCTGAAGTGAGGAGTTTATGAACTCTCTCAACTGTAGCTTCTGGTTTCTTGTACAATGGTTTAAACCCTGGTATTCCTGGAATCCATTGGTCTGTCCATACTTGTGTAGAAGTGCTATCACCAATTAATTTGATTAAGCCCTTCTTCAATACTTGTCTACCCTTAAGGATTGCTTGCCATGTATGAGAACTGTTACATTTCCTTTTTGCAGACAAGAAAGATGAATTGTGTTAATATTTGCCCTTAAGAGTACGAGCACAAAGAGAATCAGGTCTGGTTAAAATTCTCCGGCCTTTTCCTAACATTGCTAAATTAAAAAGGTGCAAGTCTCTAAAACCCATACCACCTCCTTTTTCATATGGGTTATTTCTGACCATTTCCTCGTGTGCATCTTCCTTCTATCACCATCGCCTCCCCACCAATACCGAGCTACTGAAGAAGTAATTCTTTTACATGTAGGGCCATGTTTAGATTGCAAATTTTTGTAATCTGGACACTGTAGCACGTTTCGTTTGTATTTGACAAACTTTGTCCGATCATTGACTAACTAGGCTCAAAAGATTCGTCTCGTGATTTACAACCAAACAATGCAATTAGTTATTTTTTTACTTACATTTAATGCTCCATGCATACGTCCAAAAATTAATATGATGAAGAGAGAGTGAAAAAACTTAGAACTTTAATGTTATCTAAACAAGGCCTACTTTTGGATAATTCAAAGCAGCTCATAGAATATGTAGACACTGATTGTGCCACAGCCTTGATAAGCACTTCTCTCCCAGCGGAGCTCAACTTTTTCTCACTCTAATCATTCACCAGTTTCTCAAAGGCCTCAGGCCTGGTTTAGATGGGTGTTAGAAATCAGTATTTGGTATTATAACACTTTTGTTTGTATTTGATAATTATTGTCCAATCATAGCTTAACTAGACTCAAAAGATTCATCTCGTAAATTACAATCAAACTGTATAATTAGTTATTTTTTATCTATATTTAATACTCTATATATGTATAGAAAGATTTAATATGATAAAGAGAGTGAAAAAACTTAGAATCTAAACCAGACCTCAGTTTTTGACCGACCTACTGCTGTAGGTAGACCCAAGACACCGTGCAAACATTAATGTGATGGATACTCCAGTCAAACTCAACGGATCAGGCAGGCGGCAGGCCACTACCGCCACTCGTTGGGCGTGCGGGCCTGCGGGCTGCAGTCCCACGCGCTGACACGCACATGGTGCGGCTTCTCCATCCTGACGCCCACAGAAGAAGGGCACTGCTACACGCTAGCTTTTGAATTAAAAGCAGACAAGTGGCAGACGATATGTGACGCCGAGACGCCGAACGCCGACCGCCGAGGTATCGACCACATTAACATTACATAGATCTCGGTTAAGTATCTCACAGTCAAGATCTGTAACATAGAGATGTATTACCTCGATGCCATAAGCTCTGGCGTTGGCCTCTATGTGTATAGACAAGTTTACTTCTCTCGTAAAGCAAAACGTAATTTTTTTTTCAAAAAACAGACTAAATTATAAAAAATTAGGCGGGACGCTGGGTGGGGCCACGCGGCACCAGGGCGTCGGAGAGGAATCCTCCGCCTCACGAGTCGTATCGTAGAAGATAAGGATAAGGTAACAGAAAAGGAAAAGAAAAAAAAAGGAAAGAGAAAAAAATAAAAGAACATTGTAGACATCTTATCCTCGGTATCTGTTAAAGAGCTATTTTACTAAATATTTTTCTATAACAGATTTAGCTTCCCCACAAAAGTCAGGACCTATTTGGCACGGATCCAGACGGCTCCGGCTTCTTCCTGCAAAAACACTGTAGCGTACTGCTTATGGAATCCAAAACTCTCTCTTCTCTCCTTTCACAGCCGAGGTAGTAGCCAGTGAAGTTAAATTTTTTTTGGCTCCTATAGCTCCATGTGTGTCAGTGAGAGAGAGAGGAGAGGAAAATAGAGTGCATACACCGTGTTTGAGTAAGGGTGCGTTTAGTTCCAAAAAATTTTGGATTTTGGCTCACTGTAGCATTTCGTTTGTATTTGGTAATTAGTGTTTAATTATGGACTAATTAGGTTCAAAAGTTTCGTCTCGCGATTTCTCGACCAACTGTGTAATTAGTTTTTTTTTCATCTACATTTAGTACTGCATGCATGTGCCGCAAGATTCGATGTGACAGTTACTATGCAAAATTTTTTGGCAACTGAACGGGGCCTAAGAGGATCCCGAGTAGCAGGAATTTCTACCAAAACACCCTCACCCCTCCAAAGAAGTGAGGGTGTGTTTAGTTCGCGAAATGAAAATATTTGGATATCATATCAGATGTTTCGGGAGATGTCGGAAGGGATTTTTGGATACTAATAAAAAAAACTAATTACACAGCTTGTCTGGAAACTGTGAGACGAATTTACTAAGCTTAATTAATCCAGCATTAGCGCATGCTGGTTACTGTAGCACTTATGGCTAATCATGGCATAATTAGGCTTAAAACATTCGTCTCGCGATTTTCAACCAAACTGTGCAATTAGTTTTTTTCGTCTATATTTAGGTCCCGTTTGATAGGGCTTCACTTCACTAGTGAAGCCATTTTTTTTTTGCTTCAGCTCCACGAACAATTCCACCGGTTGAGCTGAAGCGGTTTTGGTAAACCGTTTAGCAAAATGGCTTCCCTGTGAGAGCATGTTTTTAGGGACCTGGATGAGGAGCCGGGAGAAGCCACTTTTTTGGCTCTATCCCACCCCAAATCACTGTGAGAACATGTTTTTAGGGGCTTCACAAGTGAAGCTATTTTACTTTACCCCGTTTGATAGAAAACGGCTCCTGAAGCCGGTGGAGAAGCCCTGTCAAACGGGGCCTTAATACTCTATACATATGCTGTAAGATTCGATGTGACACTTTAGGGTAAAAATTTTTGGGAACTAAACAGGGCCTCGGAGCCGAATCTATTTTGGAGGAGCTGAAGCTCTACAGAACGGATGGTATTACTTGTTGTGAGATGTGGTCTTAAAATTTCTGACGCTAGAATAACAACCACCCTCACCGTCGATCTCTTTCCTCGATGATCCTCACCATCCATCTTACCAAACTCTTCGCCGATCTAATGCAACGGGCTTGGCAGTTGGCACCTACCTCCAGAAGTGGAGCCCGGAGTCACTCTGATGATTTTTTTTCCTCTCATCTGAGTACAGCTGCAGTATCTGTTCGTACACACACGCTCACTTGATACACGCACACTACACAGCACTCGTGTACAAATAAACCTACAACTATACTCAAATCTGAAATCGCGTCCTTCTTAAAATCATCGAAATCCATTAATTCCGTAGGTGACGGACACGTCACGATCCCATCGCGTCCTTCTTAAAATCATCGAAATCCATTAATTCCGTAGGTGACGGACACGTCACGATCCCATCGCGTCCTTCTTAAAATCATCGAAATCCATTAATTCCGTAGGTGACGGACACGTTACGATCCCATCGTGTCGTGGCATTACGCGAGAGAGGCAGACATCTGAAAATTATTTTGCTTGCACGAGCAAGCGGTGTAGAACCGGGTTCGAACCCCGGTCGGCCAGCTCCCACCACCGGAGCTGTGCCGCTGCGCTACACGCGCGTCCGCGTCACTCTGATGATTGGTAAGAAGGATGGTGTGCGGCTCCGATCAATCCGCTCTCCATTCACTAGGCGACGCCAAAGAATGGGCAGCTCAACTCCTCCGTCCTCGGCACGGGATGAAATTCTATGTCGACACACACCAATGGTGTTCCTGGGCTACGCGGAGGGTACCAAGGTGTACCGGCTCTACGACCCACGCGGAGACAAGGTGCTTGTCTCACGCGACGTTGTGTTCGACAAGGAGGCGGCTTGGAACTGGAGCAGTCCGAGCACGGGGGAAGCTGGCAACTTCACCAACACCTTCATCGTCGAGCACTTGGTCATCCACGGTGGTGGAGACGCTGGGGAAGAGGTGCCGAGCACTCCGGCGGTAGAGCCGGGCACTCCTGGGGCAGTGCCGAGCACTTCGAGAGGGATGCCGAGCACTCCAGGAGGAGTGCCGAGCACTTCTAGAGGGATGCCGGTCACGCCAGGAGTAGTGCCGGGAGGTTCTACAGTGGTGGCGACCACTCCAGGACGGGTGTCGAGCACTCCCGTGGCGGAGCCAAGACGTCTTATAGTGGTGCCAACCATTCCAAGACTGAGGCTAGCTACTCCTACAGTATGGCCGAACACTGCAGGAGTTATGACAAGCTGTCCAGAAGTAGTGCCAAGCACTCAAGGTGTTGTGCCCAGCACTTCGGCGGAACAGGGAACTCCATCGACACCGATCGAGTTCGCCTTACCTCCAAGTGACATCACTGAGTTCGTGGACGCCTACCACAAAGGTGAGGAGGTGTGGTTCCACAGGCTGGACGACATCGTCGGCGGCACAGGTCCCTCAGGTCTGGCGGGCAGGCTGCTCAATGACGCGGAGTGGCTACTCGTCAGTGCAGAGGAACCACCCATATTCGCGCTAGCCAAGCGTGATGGAAACTGGCGACGGGCGATGCTGGAGGAGATGAAGGCGATCGAGGAAAATGAGACTTGGCAGCTCGTCGATCCACCTCTAGGATGCCATCCGATCAACCTGAAGTGGGTATACAAAGTCAAACGGGACGAGCTCGGTGCCATTGTCAAGCACAAGGCGCGCCTCGTCGCCTGAGGCTTTGTTCAGTGCGAGGGCATAGACTTCGAGGAGGTCTTTATGCCAGTAGCGCGCATGGAGTCGGTCCATTTGCTACTTGCTTTGGCAGCAGCAAAGGACTGGCGCGTCCATCACTTGGACGTTAAATCGGCCTTCCTCAACGACGAGCTAGCAGAAACGGTCTTCGTCAGGCAACCTCCAGGTTTCGCTGTCAAGGGAAAGGAGCACAGGGTGCTCCGACTGCGCAAGGTGCTCTACGGGCTGCGACAGGCCCCTCGAGCATGGAACGCCATGCTTGACGCCACGTTGGGCGAGCTTGGGTTTCAACGTTGCGCAACCGAGCTCGCGCTCTACACGCGGCGACGGGGGAAGGAGGAACTCATCGTCGGCGTGTATGTGGATGACTTGATCATCACCGACCGTGGTTTAAGGTAAAGCCTATAATTCCTGGATAAAAGAAGGCCCAAAGTTTAGTATCTATTTTAGAAAGAGTGTGTTGTTGTGGTATTAAATCTATCAAAGAATTGACCGTGATGATGAAACATGCTCTATGCGCTAATCTGTAATGGAATGAACAAAAGTAAATGATATGAATTCACTCTCGCGGGGGGAGCTATTTCATGGAAAAGCTCAAAACAAATTGTCACTACATCGTCCACAATGTATGCCGAGTTTGTAGCGTGTTATGAGGCAACGAGGCAGGTGAACTGGCTAAAGAAGTTCATACCCGGTTTGAAGGTGGTTGACGACATCTATAGATCACTTAAGTCAAGTGGTGCTGCCAAACACATTGACATAAAGTATTATGTTGTGAAAGATAAAGTCCGAGATTATGTCATAAGTCTTGAGCATATAAGTAGCGAAAAGATGCTCATAGATCCGCTTACAAAAGGCTTACCACCCAACGTGTTCGAGAGAACATGTAGCCAAACATGGGTTTAAGGGAAAGCCTATAATTTCACGGACAAAAGAAGGCCCAAAGTTTAGTATCTATTTGAGCAGTGGTGTGTTGTAGTTATTAAATCTATCGGTAATTGACCGTGGCGATGAAACATGCTCTATGCGCTAATCTGTAATGGAATGAACAAAAGTAAATGATATGAAATTGAAAGATGATAGGAGATCAAGGGGGAGATTGTTAGATTGATCTCTAATCCTAAACTGGGCCCAACGGCCCAGTTGGGCCTTTGATCCGCGCCCTGATCGGGGGCGCCCAGCCCACTATGGCTAGAGGGCCCCAGTCACACTGCGTAATAAATAGAGGTGGGGGCCGGCGGCTCAAGTCACAAGGTTCGCCTGAGCCGAGCTCCCCACCGACAAACCCTAAACCCGATCTAGTGAGGGGCGCAACCACTGACGGGAAGCACCTCCACCACTGCACTGCGTCGCCATCGGTCTTCACCGCCGGTCGCCACCGCCCATCATCGACACCGTCTTCACCGACCGTTGCTGCCCTCGCGCAGATACCGGCACAACAACCATGGCCGACGCCTCTGGATCGAAGGTCTACGATGGTCGGTAACCTAGCTCTATTCCTCCCTTTAATCTCTGTCTAGTAGATGTACTAGTACATGTTATCCGTTTACTAGATGTACCCGGCTAGATCTATGACCATGTAATCGGAAAATATTAACATTGTAGACATTTTATCCTTGGTATCTGTTACGAGGAGCTGTTTTACCGAATATTTTTGTAAAATAGATTTAGCTTCCCCACAAAAGTCAGGACATGTTTGGCACAGATCCAGACGGCTCCGGCTTCTTCTAAAAACACTGTAGCGCACTGCTTACGGAATCCAAAACTCTCTTTTCTCTCCTTTCACAGCCGAGGTAGTAGCCAGTGAAGTTAAAATTTTTGGCATCTACAGCTCCATGTGTGTCCGTGAGAGAGATAGAGAGGAGAGAGGAAAATAGATTATAGCAACAGTGCATACACAGTATTTGAGTCAGAGGATCCCGAGCAGCAGGAATTCCTACTAAAGACACCCTCACTGATGCAAAGAAGTCAGCCGAATCTATTTTTGGAGGAGCTGGAGCTCTACCGAACGGGTACTAAGAGCAGTATTACTGGTTGTTGTGAGATGTGGTCTTAAAATTTCTGACGCTAGAATAACGACCACCCTCACCGTCGACCTCTTTCCTCGATGATCCTCACCATCCATCTTACCAAACTCTTCGCCGATCTAATGCAACGGGCTTGGCAGTTGGCACCTACCTCCAGAAGTGGAGCCCGGAGTCACTCTGATGATTGGTAAGATGGATGGTGTGCGGCTCCGATCAATCCGCTCTCCATTCACTAGGCGACGCCAAAGAATGGGCAGCTCAACGCCTCCGTCCCAGTCTGGTAGTGGTACGCCAGCGGCGAAGCCGACTGTTGTATTGGTGGCCCTATGGGGCGTCAGTCACTTTGCGCCTATGGTCGAGGTCGGCAAGCGACTACTCGCCATCAGCGGCCGCTCCCTCACCGTCAATGTGCTCGTCGTGCCGTCGCTGACGGGGAAGTGGGAGGCCGAGATCTTCGAGCGTATACGCCGAGACGAAGCCAGCGGTCTGGACATCCGCTTCCACCACCTCCGTGCTGCGGAGCCCCCGACCGACCACACCGGCATCGAGGAGTTCGTCTCCCGCTACGTGCAGCTGTACGTGCCCCAAGTCAAGGCGATCGTACGTGTCCGGCTTGACATGCCCGGTCGCCGCGGTCGTGGTCGACATCTTCTGCACGACGCTCCTCGACGCGCCCCATGAGCTGGGCGTGCCGGCCTACGTCTTCCTCATCAGCAGCGCCGCGATGGGCGCGGTCTTGCTGCGCTCCCCGTCGCTCGACGAGGATGTGGACCCCGGGGTCGAGTTTGAGGAGTTGGAGGGCGGGTTGGACATGCCTGTGCTCCCGCCGGTGCCGGCGTCCTGCCTCCCGACGGGACTGGACAACAGGAAGATCTCGACATACGACTGGTTCTTGTATAATGGTAGGCGCTACATGGAGACCAACGGCATCATGATCAACACCATTGCCGAGCTCGAGCCAAGCGTTCTTGCAGCTATTACCGGCGGGAGATGCACGCGCGGGGTCCGGCCCCCCGACGGTATATACGATCGGCCCGGTGGTCGCCATCGCGCCACGGATCCAGCTGGTCAACGAGTGCCTGCGGTGGCTCGACTCACAGCCAACAGCCTCCGTGTTGTTCCTATGCTTCGGAGGCGGCGGCGGGTACTTCAGCACGCACCAGGTGCACGAGATAGCACGTGGCCTGGAGCGCAGTGGCCACCGCTTCCTTTGGGTGTTGCGTGGACAGCCGGAGCCCCCCGGCAGCAAGCTGCCCACGGACGCAAACCTCGCGGAGCTGCTACCGGCTGGTTTCTTGGAGAAGACAAAGGAGAGAGGGCTGGTGTGGCCCACGAGGGCGCCACAGAAGGAGATACTAGCCCACGTCGCTGTGGGTGGCTTCGTCACGCACTGCGGCTGGAGCTCGATCACGAGAGCCTGTGGTTCGGCGTGCCAACTCTGCCGTGGCCGCACGCCGCCGAACAGCACTTCAACGCGTTCACGCTTGTGGCAGATATGGGCGTCGCCGAGGAGATGGTGGACAAGAAGAGAAACAATTTCGTTGAGGCTGCCGAGCTGGAGCGAGCGGTCACTACGTCAGAAAAGGTTTTTAGGGGCGATTATAGACCATTGGGGCGGTTTGCCCAGCCGCCCCTACGCAAGAGTCTCTACAAATCATGTATTTATAGGGACGGTTCCTAGACCGCCCCTACAATAGACCGCCCCTACAAATAGATTTGTAGAGGCGGCTGGTACTGTAGCCACCCTTACAAAACGATTTATAAGGACGGTCGGGGAACACCAGCCGCCCCTACAAATCGATTTGTAGGAGCGGCTACAGTACCAACCGCCCCTACAAATCATTTTTCCACAAAAAAAAAATTAAATTTACAATTGAGAAAAACAATGGAACAAATGTAAGCAGGAAGGGTACATTACTACATTACAATTCCATGCCTTTTCTGTTAAAACTGAAAGTTTACTTTTGACTAAGCAAATTTCATAATGACATTGTTTTTAAACAAAGAGGAAAAACTAGAAGTCTAAAATTGCAGGTGAGCACCAATACTCCAGGTGCATTACCTGCAGAGCTCCAGTCCATAAGGAAGCTAAACGAGTAAGAAATCGCGAAGGAGCCCAACCAGCTAACAAGCATCACCAAGCTTCCACCAATTGCTTTCATGTTAATTGAGAATATCTGCAGGCAGTCAATTTGAGCAATGGTAAATCTCCAGCAAACTTTAATATTTGTCCATCTGTTATAAATGCATCCAGAACAAATACAATTCGGTTTCCAGTTTACCTCAGACATGACAACCCAAGGGACAGGACCCATTCCAATCGAGAATGCCCCGATGTAAACCTTCACAAAATAGCATCATAGGACAATTTCAGACTACAAGAAATATAATGCATAATGCATAACTTGTGTATACGGGAATATAGATCTTGACAGTTTGCCATGGTCCTATATGCCATGTCAATCCTATTTAGAATAAGCTGAATTTTTTACCAGCTTATCTCAAACCTGAATAATGCCTATCAAGATGGTTCCAAGTTTTCCAGAAAACCCTGAAGTTATGATAAAAGAAACATATTCATAAAGGACTGTTACAAAAGGATAACACAATATTAGAGAGACATTTGCATACCGGCAGAACTGAAGATATAGCTTGCATAGAATCCAACACTTGTGACCACTTGTGATGCTTACACGTGTTTGAGATGCTTACAGGATTGTGCTGACCACTTGTGACCCAGTATTAGAAGGCTGCAGAAACTTCAGAAATTGCATGTGTCAGAAACTTCCTCATGAGACTTGGCTTCAGAAACTTCAGAAATTGCATGTGTCACTAATAGGCTGACCAAAATGTAATGTTGATGAAACTTTAGGCATTGAAACTCTGTGAAGCATGCAAATATAGATCGAATGAGAACTCATCTGTTCTACTTCTCTCTGATCTCTATAATTCAGAAAACTGTTTCAGAAATGACGGAGCACAGAATTGACACCCCAAGAGGCAAAAATACAAAGCAAAATTCCTAACATGTCCTAGCCAAGGTTACTTTCTTTATGGAAACAAAATACTAGGAGTTGAAGTTAAGGGTAATTTACATTGAAATTGAAGTGACTGCCAAATACTGGATATCAATCTGCAAAGACCAGCCACCAAATAGAAGCCTCAGCCTCCAGCATCACAAGAAAACAACTAAATATGATAAATCTATAAAATCAGCTAAGAATATGGCAACTGAACTAACAGAAAATACAGACATCCTTTTGCTCACAAGAACTTCAAATAATGTAAGAATATCATACGGCATTGAACCAATTTTCATGAATTTGCATTCAACCAGTGATTAATTTTAGAAGTAATCCATTTGCTGGTCAGGGTTTCAGTGTTAGGGTTATTCACAGCCATGGCAGGAAGCTAATGTCAGGGTTTCAGTGTTAGGATCGTAACACAAAGATGAGGCAATCATAATTTGACTGGTGCACTGAAATAATAAAATGAAAATTTTAGTGATAAAATGAGGAAAGCCTATGCAGGATATTGGCAGTTAGAATGTAAGGCGGTGGATGTAATCCTAAATTGAAGCATGTCAAACTAAAGAATGTGTTATAGTGCCACTTAAGCTATATATTGAAGCCCGCTGCAATTGAGAACGATGAATTTCTATACAATGTATAGAGGCAAAATTGAGGGAAACCAAGCTGACCTATTAGTTCTTGCATCTCATCATCAGTTTTACGAGACTGTGAACATAGATCCCCTGCAGACAAGAAAATAGGAACAGATCTGAGAGGGAGGTTGGGGAGAGAGCACCTCGCGGTGGCAGCAGCATGGGTGCCGGAGAGGCCCTGCAGCGTCGGCGGTGCTGGCGTCAGGGGAGGCCCATGGGTTTGCGGCGCGGGCGTCGAGGAGGGGCCGGCGGCGCTGGTGGCGGGGTTACCCCTGGGCACTGCTTCCGCTTATTCTACTGCATGCATGCCTAAGCCCATCCTCTTCCTCTGAAACAGAGAGTGCTCACCTAGCTCCTCTGGATCCAAAGGCCCATCCTCTTCCTCGTCGCCTCCGCTGCGGGGAGCTAGTGGCGCGGGTCGCAGTCGCCGTCGCCGTGGCATGACTAAGCCCGGCCGGATCCGCGGCACCGACGGCCGGATCCACGGCACCGACGGCCGGATCCGCGGCGCTGATGGCCGGATCCGCGGCACCGACGGCCGGATCCACGGCACAGACGACCAGATCCGCTCCGCCACGACCTTGTCCTGGCCGCCCTCGGTCGTGCTTCGCAAGGGCCGCCGCCTCCGTTCGCCTGGGGCTACGCGTTGCCACCTCCGTCCGCCATGCGTTGGAGGCACGCAGGAGCTCGCACGAACAGAGTTCTGGTGGTGGGGAAGAAGGTGGAGGAGGAAGTCGATGGTGGTGCGCGCGGTGAGGGCCGAGGCCGCAGTCAGGAGGAGGAGAGTGACGATGGAGATGAATGAAAGGGCTTCTCGGAGACATATATATGTTAGGGTTTGCTGAGGGGTGTTTCGGCCGTCGGATACTAAATCTTGCAGTTGTCCGTGATTGAGCTGAGACTGGGGTAACGATTTGTAGGGTGATTCAGCCGCCCCTACAAATAAACACATATTTGTAGAAGCGGCTTGTATTATCAGCTGTTCCTATTGTGTTATTTGTAGGAGCGGCTGCTGTACTGGAGGTTGAACACATCACTGTAGGGGCGGCTCCAATGTCAGCTGCCCCTGAAGAAAAAAAAGTCCCGTTACTACAAACTGTTTTTCACGTAGTGGGTTAAAGCTCTCATGGACGACGGCGAGACGGCGAACAAGATTAGGAACAAATCCGTGGAGATGAAAGCTGTGTGCCGCAAGGCCGTGGAGCACGGCGGATCGTCGGTCGTCTGCCTAGAGAGGTTGTATGATGCGCTTATCCAAGGCGCTGTGGACCCGAAAGAATGATGCCACGGACCTTTGCATGTGCTTTCGAATTGTAAGTGGATATTTGCGACTCTAATAGTTGCACTTGTTGCATATATATTACGGGCTTGGCCCGTATAATGTTTAATTAATTAAATAAAATTCTATGGTATGTAATATTAAGCGTTGTATGATTTAATATCGTACGAGATTTTGACTGAACGTTAACTCAGCTTATTTGGTTGGAAATTATCCATCTTAATTGAGAAGTTGGGAAAAGGACAAAGGAGTGACACGCGCGCGCGTGCGCCGCTGCCGCCGGCCGGGCCGGCCGTGGGCGTGGACGCGGGCTGTGGCGGGCGGGCGGGCGTGGCCAGGTTTTATCACTTAATCCACATAATCACGGGAGTTTCTCTTATTTATGGAGAAGGCGAACTAATTGCGCCAGTTACCGTCTCTTGGTATCTCCGTCTCCTGGGTTTCTCCGCTGCCTTTCTCCCTCGTCCTTCGTCAGTCCAATGCTTCCGCTTCGCTTCCGAGAGATCACATCTCAGCCGCCCTTTTGGGTTTCTCTGTCCCGTACCTCTGCGCGCACGGAGTAGCGGGAGAGCATGTGCCTCCGGAACTCTCATCCACCTACGAATCTTGCACGGGGTGTGCGGCTATTAGGTTTTTGGGGAGCAATTCGGCGACTGCTCGTCCGACGTCTTCTTCCTAGTGATCGATTGTGGAACCCGTCTTCTTCCTGGGGATCGATCGCGGAACCTGTCTTCTTTGTGGTGATCGATCGCGGAACCCGTCTTCTTCCTGGTGACCGTTCGTGAGACTGCACTGCGAACACCTTTCTGCATCGACTGTGGTCCACGACTTCGAGCAACGCACTATATCGAGTAGTACGAATGGAGCCTCCGATGCCCTCGGCATGGGACCCTCCGCTGGGTACACTCTTATCTCTGTGATTACAACACTTTGCATTCTTATTGTATCGTTCTGTATGGCATAGTTGCATGCTGTAGCGTTTGTTAGTGATATACACATGCACATATATGACGTCACAAACCTGCTGATGTTTTATTTCTGAATTAAATTGACCATGAAAATGCCTATTTATCTAACAATTCAAAAACCTAATGTTAGGCAATTTTCTGTCAGTGGTTTTGCTGCTGCTTTGAAGCCAAATAATTTTGATGACAAGAATTTCATGATATGATGTGCCAAGATGGTATTGTGGTTGACTGCTATGAACTGCTATCACGTCGCACAGGGGAAGCCTGAACAATTTACTCCTGAGGAGAAAAAGTTCTTGGCTGCCGATAACCTGTTTCGAGGCGCCGTGATTATTGCACTTCATCCTAAGTATGAGAAAAACTACATATCTTGCACATCAGGCAAAAAGTTATGGGATGCTCTTGAGGCAAAGTTTGGAGTTTCTGATGCTAGTAGTGAGCTATACCTTATGGAGCAGCTGTATGACTATAAAATGGTTGAAAACCGTTCTGTGGTAGAACAGGCTCATGAGATACAGGCGCTAGCAAAGGAACTAGAATATTTCCATGTCTGTTGCCCGACAAGTTTGTGGCCGACGGTATAATCGCTAAGCTGCCATCTTCTTTGAGGGTTTTTGCTACTTCTCTAAAACACAAGAGACAAGAGTTTAGCGTGGCTGAGCTTATTGGATCTCTTGATGTTGAGGAGGGGGTGTAAGCAAAAGACAACTATAGAAAAGGAGTTGAGTCTTCCACTGCCAATATAGTGCAGAAGAAAAACTCATTTGCATCTCGTAATAAAAAGAAGAAGAACATGCAAGAGAACAACAATACAAAGCCTAAGGAAACTGCACAGTTTAAGAAGAAAAGCAACAATAAAGGTGGAGGTTACTTTGTTTGCGGGAGTGATGAGCATTGGGCAAGTGCGTGCCCAGACCGCAAATATAAGCAAGAAAAAAATCAGCAAACGTAGTGATTAGCGAGACTGGAGGAGGAACATCTGGGTATGGTAATTATTTACCTTTTGTTCTTTCAGTTTGTCTTTCACCTAAGTGGTGGATGGATAGCGGCACTGAAGGGGACCGTGACGCCTAAGAGGGGGGGGGTGAATTAGATAACTTAAAATTCTGAGTGAAAACTATGACCTCTTTTTCTAACCTTAGCAAAACCTATGCAAAAGATAAACTATCTAAATGTGCAAATACGGTTTTGCTAGTGTATTGCTATCTGTACCACAAAAGGAGTAAAGTAAACAATGTAAATGCGGAAGCTAAAGAGCAAGGTAGAGATATGCAAACTCCCGTCGACGACTCTGGTATTTTTACCGAGGTATCGAGAAGCGCTCAAGCTTCCCCCAAGTCCTTGTTGGAGCCCCTCGCAAGGAATCCCTCGCAAGGGTCAAGCTCCCGGTCGGGTAACTCCGTGGATAGTCTCGGGCCTTCCCCACGCGCAAGTGGGTCTCCGACGCGCCTTTCGGCAAGCCTCTCCTGGATGCTCCCCGCCGTCTTCACTATCAAGCTTCCGGCCAAAACGCCGCGGGCCTTATTCCCTCTAGTACACGGTGGCGGCCACAACACAAATGCGATTGGTGTGATCTCGTAAGACTACAAACCCCTCCAATATACAACAATGGTGCGCGCAAGCACCGAGTGGTAAGAGGTATGCAAACCTCACTAAACACTAGGCCTAAACCTAGAGCAAGCGCATAAGCGGTGGTCTAATCAACCTAAGCACTTCGCAAAGCACCTACGCTAATCACCTAATGAAACACTAAGCACTATGCAAGTGGAGATCACTAAAATGATGTATCAACACCTTTAATATGTTTCCTCAGCTCCACACTACTCAAATGGCCGGTTGGAGGGTCTATTTATAAGCCCCACTGAGAAAGTAGCCGTTGGGGACAAAATCCCACTTTTTTGCTACTGACCAGACGCTGATCACGTCCTGACCGGATGCGTCCGGTCATCCCGACCGTTGGAGCCACGATCCATTGATCGAACGCTGCCAGCGTCCAGTCACATGCCATCGGACGCGTCCGGTCGTATTTTCGCCACTCTAGAACCTCTCTGTACTCGACCGGACTCTGCTGTCCTACGTCCGATCGATCTGCCGCTAGCGTCCGGTCCAGCGTCTGGTCACGCTTGTTGCCGAGCCTCTTGATCGGAGCGTTCGGTCACTTTCCTCCAGCGTCCGGTTACCTCTGTGAGCTCGTTTCTTCGCGATCTTGCGTATGGCTTGGTTCCTATCTTCGTGCTTTGGACTTTGCTTGATATCTTAGGTCTTCTCTTGTGCTCCTAGGGTCTTGCTTATGGTGTTGATCATCGGATCATCACGTCGCCTTCGTCCAAGTCATGTCTTGCATCCTATTGAACTACAAAATAATCACTTACAAATTCATTAGTCCGATTTGGTTGTGTTGATCATCAAACACCAAAATCCAAAGTAAATGGGCCAAGGGTCCATTTTCCTTGCAGGCACTAATATTCATGTGTGTGCTGATGTTTCTTTGTTTACTTCCTATCGACCGGCGGGATTGGAGCCTTGCTGATGGGAAACGGTTCGCATGCGCGTGTTCTTGGTGGTGGTACGGTCGTTCTAAAGTTTACTTTGGGAATGACAGTGCTATTAAAGAACGTGTAGCATGTCCCCTCTATCAAGAAGAATCTTGTTAGCGGTTCTCAAATGTGTCGCGATGGCTTTAAAATTGTGCTTGAGTCCAATAAGTGTGTTGTGTCGAGACATAGAACATTTGTTGGAAAAAGTTATGATTACGGAGGCTTGTTCTACTTATCTTTACTTGATGATGTGTGTAATAAAGTAGTGAACAATGTTAATGTTTCGGATGAGTCAAATATATGGCATTTACGACTTTGTCACATTAATTTTGGCTGTCTCACGCGGCTTGTAAATCTAAATTTAATCCCAAAATTTAACTTAGTCAAAGATTCTAAGTGTCAGGTGTGTGTGCAATCGAAGCAACCGCGCAAGCCTCACAAAGCTGCTGAGGCGAGGAACTTGGCACTATTAGAACTCGTCTATTCTGATTTATGCGAAATGAATGGCAAATTAACTGAAGGCAGTAAACGATACTTCATGACATTTATAGATGATTGTATTAGATTTTGCTACGTGTATTTATTGAAAACTAAAGATTCTAGTGTTCCTGAGATAGCTGTTGATACAATCATGGAATCTAGAGACGTTACATTTTTTGAGAATGAATTTTCCATGAAAAATTCACCTAACACGACTGGTCATGAATTTATAATTCCCTATGAGCATAAAATTTTTACTTCGATAGAACAAATTGAGCAACCCTGTATGCAAAATTCGGAGGAGGATGACACTATAGTCACTAGAAAAAGTAAGAGACAGAGGACTGTAAAGTCTTTTAGTGATGACTATATTGTGTACCTTGTGGATGACACACCATCGACCATTGAAGAGGCATATTCCTCTCTTGATGCTGACTTATGGAAGAAAGCAGTACGGACTGAGATGGATTCTATTATGTCTAATGGAACTTAGGAAATAGTTGATTGTCTCTATGGGTGCAAGCCTATAGGATGCAAACGGGTGTTCAGGAAAAAGCTTAGGCCTGATGGTACTATCGAGAGGTACAAGGCAAGACTTGTGGCCAAGGGTTATACTCAAAAGGAAGACGAGGATTTCTTTGATACTTATTTACCGGTTGTCCGATTGACTACAATTTGAGTTTTGCTTTCCCTAGCAGCCTCCTATGGTCTTATCGTTCATTAAATGGACGTTAAGATAACTTTCCTAAACGGAGAGTTAGAGGAGGAGATCTATATGGATTAGTCGGATGGGTTTGTAATAAATGGTCAAGAATGCAAGGTGTGTAAATTATTAAAGTCATTATATGGCCTAAAACAAGTTCCTAAGCAGTGGCATGAGAAGTTCGACAGAACTCTAACATCTGCTGGCTTTGTTGTGAATGAAGCTGACAAATATGTGTACTATCGGTATGGTGGGGGTGAAGGAGTTATTTTGTGCTTATATGTTGATGACATACTGATCTTTGGATCTAGCCTCAAACTGTTTGAGGAGGTGAAGTAATTTTTATCTAATAATTTTGAACGGAAAGATTTGGGAGAGGCTGATGTTATTCTTAATATCAAGCTGCTGATGTTTTATTTCTGGATTAAATTGACCATGAAAATGCCTATTTATCTAACAACGCTTGGCAGTTTTGCTATTCTTAACGTCAACTTCGCAAAAATTGGTCTCCAAATATGTGACATTTGATTTCAATGCCATTGTGTGTATTTTCTCTATTTTTTTAATCTCTATACATGTATTTGGCTCCTAAAAACTATAAAAATACATTTTTGTCCTTCTGTATTTGGGTCTGTTCGCTTGACATTATCAGTCAGCTTATCAGTTAGAATCTATAGTATTTTTCTATCACAATAAAACAGCTTCAGCCAGCTTTAATATCAGCCGAACTGGCCCTATGTTTGCTTGCACCTTCTGATTTTTTCCGTCCGTACCAACCGTTCCTGGACGCCTAGCCGCCGCCGCCTAGGCATGCAAGCTGGCTGGCCGCCGCCAGGGCAGGCAAGCAGCGTGGCCAGGTCTTGAATGCCCTGAACGTCCGGCGCGACCAGGTCTTGAATGCCCGACGCGGCCAGGTCTACAGCGCCCGGTGCGGCCAGTGCTTGAGTGCGTGGCCAGGCCGTCTGCGGGTTGCTGCCTGGCCATTGGGTGGCCGTGGCCATGGCATCGGTATTTGGCCGTCCATGGCTGCCGGCGCGAGAGGTCAAGATTATGGTGGGTGGCGGCAAGACGAAGCTCGATTGGTTAGGGCGACTCGAAACGTCGGGCTCTCCACGTACGTACAATGCAAAAAAGACCACAAGGGTAAAAACATCCTTTCAGGTGCCAAATACAGAGAGCAATACTAGAAAAGAGAGAAAATACACAAAATGGCAAGAAAATCAAGTGTCACATATTTGGAGGCCTATTTTTACAAAGTCAACTTTACAAATGGCAATATTGCGAAGCATAACAATTGGAGTCGATCCTTAATATCTAATTTTCTCCGATTGTCACTATCCGTTCGTGTTTCATGTTTGATGCCCTAATCCTGATGGAGATTGGTTTTACTTGCGTTAATTATATCTGTTTATGGGATGCTTGCAGGTTTTTGTCCGTTAGCCTGTAAATAGATTTAGTTTTGGACGCGGCTAACGCACAGCGCCGTGTGTTAGGCCAGCCACACGCCCGGTCGATTTTCCCTGCGTCCCGATGGCTCATCTTCTTCCTGCTAGTGTCTTCTCCCTCTCCGGCGACCCTCGCCCCCATTGGCGCCCACCGCCCTGCCACGGTGCACTAGGGGTTCTATGCGGAGTGCTCCTCCCTTGGGGTCCAATATGCATCATTCATGGGCGTGGCACTTCAAATTCACAGATTTGGGGCATCGATCTAGTGCGGAGAAGCTAAAGGAGGACAATCCCTTGGGGTTCATGCGCGCGGTGTGCGTCAGCAGTTGGTGTGCTGCATGACCATCACATCATGGCGCTAGAATCGAGTGAGGAGGTGGTGGTTACCGCCCCCAAACTATAAAATGGGGAGGAGATGAGGGGGTGATCTGCTCTATCCACACGTACACACATGTCTTTGCTATCGTTTGCGTCGTCTTTGCAGTTGTGCCGCCGCTCACCCTTACGCCCACCTTGTTCTTGCTTCAGACCTCCAGAGTGATGGCGCGGAGTGGGTGGCTTCACAGGCGAACGAGGAGAGCACAAACCTTCTCTTGTCTTAGAACATGCTCCTAGAGGGAGGTCTTCTTGGGTGGAGACCGGCCCGATGGAGGAGGAACTAAGGCTAAGAGCGTCAGAGGTTGTCACCTTCACGTCCTCCCATCACGGTGGCTTTGGCATCCCCGCACACCCCTTCTTTCGAGGGCTCCTATACTTCTACGGGGTTAGCCTCCATGACCTGACTGCGTACGAGATCATCCACCTCGCCATCTTCGTGGCACTATGCGAGCGTTTCCTAGGAGTTGCCACTCACTTCGCGCTTTGGAGGCGGCTCTTCCAAGTGGAGCCGGTGGAGACTAATGGCGTCACCAACCGAGTGGGCATGCCGTCATATATATGGCTTCGCCCCGACAAGGGGTAGCTTTACCTCGACCTCACACCCCAAATCCATTCTCGCGGTCATTCACTGATTTCCGATCGAGCAAAGGATCTGATCGGACGAGAAGACTCCACCACGTGTTGCTCGTTGCCTCATTCTGTTACACGATGCCGAGCCATTCGAGACCGAAACATGCAAGTGCTTGTGGCCTCTTTTCTGTTACGTGGTGCGTCCATCTTTTTACTTTTTTATTTATCTTTTTATTTTTTATATATTAATCTATTAATTTTACATATACTAGTTGTAGACGAATAATATAAATTAGTGCACCATATTTTGTCTTTTTATGTTTTATCTTTTTTATAGTTTCGTATTTCTGTTAATATATTATGTTATGATATTAATTTGTACATTTAAATCTTTGTATATAACTTTTACGTTCAACTTTATATCTAACTCATTCAACAAGTTATATATCTAAGTTATACAAACAAGTTTTTATTATAATATAAGTTATCAATGTTGAGTACATATAAATTTGTTCATCTAACTTATAAGTTATACTACATAGTTATTTTCGTATATAATTTTTATATTTCTACTAATATGTTATGATATTAATATGTACATCTAAGTTCTTGAATATAACTTATACATCCAACTTTATATTTAAGTCATTCATCAAGTTATATATCTAAGTTATACAAACAAGTTATACATAAAAAGTTTTTGTGTATAATTTTTATAGCTTTCTAAGAAATTATGTTGATAAGTTTGTTCCGCAAAATATTATATATAAAAGTTATGCGTATAACTTTGTCATGTAGTAAGTTATATGTATAAGTTATATGCGTAACTTTGTCACGTTAAAGGTATATGTTGAAGTCATGTGTATAAGTTATATGTATAAGTTATACGTTGAAGTTTGTTCCACCAGTTATACGTAAAAATTGTGAGTATAACATTAACTTTCCAAAAAAAGAAAGTTGTGGAAATATTTTTTCCAAAAAAAAAGAAAGTTGTTGAGCTGTTGGATCATTGATTCGCTGATTCCGTGCATGCGCAGCCGAGCACGCGAAAACAGAACGACAACGCGTGCGCAGCACCAACCAAATATGAGAAAGAGGTGGAATTATTTTTTTTCCCAGAAAAGAAAGCAGCAGCATGTTGGAATTTTGTTCGCCGGATTTGATTCCCATAAACGTTCGCGAATTAGTCTCCCTGACCTCACACTCCCCTTGTGGAACCAGGGGTGGCACAAGGGATGGCTTACCTTCCCAACATGATGGTAGGTTTCAAGGTTTATTATATAGCACAAAATAATGATTTGAATAAATAATAGGTAGGAGCAATAGAACACTAGGAACGAGTACAAATAAGGTCTGAATAACTCCAAATCTAGCACTACTATACATATGTTAATTTCAGAAAAAGAGATTGAAGTAGTTTTAAAAATGAGTTACTTACATTTTAGAAAATAAACTAGTTTTTATTATTTTGATAAATATATAAATAAGCACTTATGAAACCAACTAAATGACCAAAATCTGGTAATAGTTCGGTGACAAAAGAACTTTCTAGTTTTAGACTTTGCAGAGCAATTAAAAACAAACTCGGACAATAGTTAGACACTAAAAATGGACATCTCCCTAAATGATGGTCAACAACCTTGATTAATTATTGTCCTAAACCATGTGTATATCTTGATAGGGCATATCACTAGGGCAACATATCATGCGCAAACCAATCAACCTGTGCAAACTTAGAAACTACCAATCAGGACCACTGGATGCTGATCCAATGGATGTGGTGAGGGGGCTTAAGCACAAAAAAGGACGGCGGGTGGGGGGCTTAAGCGCAAAAAATCCCACATCTCACCCCATTCATTGGATCAGCATATATTCATGTATACATATATAGTACATATATTCAATTTTTTTATATGTTTTAGGTATGGCGGCCGCCAAGGCTCGCCACATACCTGCCTCCGCCACTGATACCTGGTAACCATTCACTGGTGATAGGCAACGTATCAGGTGCAAACCAACTAACCTGTGCAAACTTGGAAACTACCTATCAGGATCACTAGATGCTGATCCAATGAATGGGGTGAGAGGTGATATTTTTTTGCGCTTAAGCCCCCCACCCGCCGTCCTTTTTTGTGCTTAAGCCCCCTCACCCTATCCATTGGATCAGCATCCAGTGGTCCTGATTGGTAGTTTTCAAGTTTGCACAGGTTAGTTGGTTTGCACATGATATGTTGCCACATACATGATATAAGTCAATATAGGCAACAGCCAACAACCAAATGGTGGGCTCCGCTCCACGCCTCCACTTGATGGGCCTCGTCGCCAGAAGCCCAGAACGGAGCACGGAGGGGGAGGGAAGCTAGGCCTGATCACGCGTACAGAATGTGGATCGACTCGTCTGCTCGTTTGCCTCTCCAGACCCATTCGGTTGGCAGAATTTTAGTTGAAACTGGCTGAAAATACTGTTCTGGCTGAATTGTTGTGAGAGAAAAATACTATTCTGACTTAAAAAGAAGCAAAACAAGCCGAATATGAGGTAAGCCAAACGGGGCCTCCGTCTCTTCCTACTCTAAATCGGATCAGGGCATTAGGCATCAGGAGTTCAGGACGTAGACGCGGTTGCCGGCGGAGGGCGGCGCGACGACTCAACGCGGCCCGGCGGACGGTGACGCGACTGCACAAGCGCGAGCGAGTACTCAATGTGGTGACAGCGTGCAACAATGGCACCGAAGGGAGTGTTCGACTGTCATTATAAGCCGACTTATAAGTCATGGTACAATATTTTTCTCTTCCAACAAATTAGCCGTACAAATCAGTACAAGTGGCTTTACGAGCAGCCGAACGGAGCCCAAGAACAAGAGCAGATAGTGATGAAAGGTATTTTTGTTTTATTTCAGAAACTATCATTGTAGATTGATACTAATAGACATTACACACGGATGACGGATGTAGGCATCAGGCATGTCGCATGTAGCCTATAGGTTTAATAATCAATAGTTTAATTATTAATTTATTATTTGCCTTTTTTGTCATGATTTTTTATGATGATTTGAATACTATTTTTGCCAAAGCATTTAGCATTAGTAGCTCCAACCCAGCCCTGCCTGTAGATGGCGCTGCTGGAATGAAGAAAGAATTTCAAAAGAAAAATAGAAGAATACCATTGCCAAGGTCTGTACCTAAATAAAACTTTATTATGGATATGTATTTGTTCCAACAATCTTCATTTAGTGAGGTATTTTCAATACAAATGCTTTACTTTTGGATTTCTGTTATATTTGCTAATCACAAAGTAATATACATATTTAGATAATATTCTGATGCGTTCCTTGCATATAGTTAATAGTTATATTATACATGTTAGACCTTTACAAGCCCGCCACACCTAAAAAAATATTCTTGCCTCTGCCACGGCCAAGTATGCTACGTCTAAGGCTTCTAAGCTATGCATTGCAGCGAACACCGCCTATTTACCAATTGGTTTATTCACTAGCTGTGGCCCTAGTGGGTACTCCACCACCAACTCCAATCAAATCAAAGCCCGATGCCGGCTGCATGTTTATACACATTTTCATGAATTACATAACAGGTGAAACCAGCTTAAATTAGCTGCAGCAAAATTGGACCACTAACCTCACATACAAGAGTTGGCGGAAGTCTTTGTCTGTGTGACTCGCCATATAGAGACTGGGAAAAATGCATTATTTGTTTCCAGTAGGAACGAGCTAGAACACTAGGTCCGAGCCATTATCTTATTTGGGAAAAAAACTCCCTGAATGTCTTCTTAATAATTATTATTACGGTAGATAAATAGCTGGTGTGTTATGAACGCCACACTTTCTTCCATTGTAAATCTACGAAGTTTTGAACACATTTACATGATCCCCAATGTGTATAGATACGTTTCACGACATATACAAAGAAACTATATTTCCATATGATCAACGTAAATAACTTTAGTCATTTGCATGCATATGCATGGTTGACCGGTTCTAAGTCAGTCCCTAGCAGCATTATCGGGCGGCCACAGTTGCGTACCAGGATACCACTGGTATAGGAATTCGTACGTCATGCTCCGGCCCGCTCGAGGAGACCATCACGTACAGGGTTACTGTTTAAATAGAACGCACTTCATGCTTGTCCAGACCACCAAGATGCAAACCCTCTCCCTAGAGCACTACTCGTAGTGTATATATATATATATATATATATACCGTACGTGCTTGTTAGTGTTTTTGTTATTTTGATAAGTACACAACCGCTTATAAAACCAACTAATTAATGGTCAAATTTGTTTGATATTAATAGTTTGGTGCCTAAAAAATCTAGTTTAGACTCGTATATATAGGGCCAAAAATAAACTCGGATAATAATTAGACACTAAAAACGGATTATATATTATCCTTAAATGATGATCAACAACCTTAATTATTATTGTCTTAAACCATGTGTGTATCTTGATAGGGCATAAACCGTGTGTATATCTTGATAGGGCATAAACCGTGTGTATATATTTTTAATTATAGGGCATATCGCTAGTGAATCCCTGATCAGGTAAGCTGTGGCCATCGTGGCTACTCCACCAACTCTGAATCAAAAACCGATGTCACCAGCATATGTTTATACACATTTTTATTAATGAATGAATGAATCTCTATCTATCTATCGATATCTATATCTATATCTATATCTCTTATAATCCTAAACCCTACTAGAGTTCTATGTCGACATGCCAGTTGTCTACCTAAGCAAGTTCACTATGAGATGTAATTACAACTACTAGCATCTACAATTACGATATACATGTCAGCAAGACACATGATCCATTAACATGTATTTAGTCGTTTACATCAACGTGCCACACCATTCACGAACATTAAAATAGTTTATTCATTGATATAAATAAAAATATGTAGTTGAATATCATTCCAAATCGACCGCAATTCTATCAGCAACGCGCGGATATGCTTCTAGTATCTTATAATCCTAAACCGCCACTAGAGTTCAATCTCAACGTGCAATCTAGTTGTCCACATCAGCAGTCCACTATCAGATGCATTTATGCCCATGCAATTATGATCTACACGTCAGCAAGACACATCCACTAACATGTATTTAGTTATCCACATCTGCATGCTACATCATCCACTAATATTAATTTAGAGTAAATTGCACCACAGGTCCTTAAACTATTGATCGATTCCTAGATGGGTCCTCTAACTAAAAAAGATACCATCTGGGTCCTGGATCTATATTTCGCAGTCACCAACGGTCCAAAATGTGCCACGTGAGCCCCAGCAGCCGACGTGGACAAGCCACCCTGGATGAAGGGCTTGGCTATTTTGCGGAACCCCCCCCCCCCGAACCAGCACGCTCTCCTAATTCTCCTTCCCATCGTCTCTCTCCCCTTTTCTCTCTGCTCAAGCGCTGAGCCGCAGCCCGCCTCCCCAAGCTTGCCTTCACCTTAGAGGTGCGCCGAGTCCCACCTCCGACAGCAGCCATGCGAGCGTCTACCGGCCTGCTTGGCGAGGGGAGCTCCGGTTACCAGCGCCTACCTGCCTGCCTCTGAAATGCGGGCAGCGCACTTGAAAGGTCCTAATGCTAGAGGGGGTGAATAGCCTATTGTAAAAATTCTACAACAACACTAAGACAAGTGATTAGTATAAAAGATGGCGAAGCGAATTTGGCGCTAGCACTACACTTGTGTTGCAAGCCACCTACCAAATTCTAATCTCTATGATCTCTAGTAAACACACAAGGGCTAAGTTACTAGATTACACCTAGGTGAGCAAGCTAGCAAGAGAACAACAACTAAAGTGCTACACTAACTAGCTACAACTACCACAAGCAGTACACAAGGTAAAGACACAATGTAAAACAAGAGAGTTGTAGAGAGGTATACCACCGTGGCAAGTGATCAATCAATAAATACCAAAGAATACCAAGGAGACAAATGATGACATAATCAATTTTTCCTCCGAGGTTCACTTGCTTGCCGGCAAGCTAATCTCCGTTGTGGCGATTCACTCACTTGGAGGTTCACGCGCTAATAGGCATCACATGCCTAACCTGCAACTGGGTGCCACACAACTAACACAAGATGAGGATCCACAAGCCACGCGCAATCCACTAGAGTTGCCTTTGGCGCTCCGTCGGGGAAGGCACAAGAACCCCTCACAATCATAATGACCAGAGCCGAAGACAATCACCTTCCTCCGCTCAACGATCCACCAATCACCAGGCCATCTAGGTGTTGGCAAACACCAAGAGTAACAAGATCTTCACCAGCCCAAATCGCCCAACTAGTGCCACAAGATGCTAGAACACTAAGCAATGCACTAGAGGCTCTCCAATCTCACTCAAGATGATGAAATCAAGTGTGCAAGTGAGTGGAGTGATGTGCTCAGCTCTCAAAGGGTGTATGCAGGTGTAAGAGGTGCCAAGAGAGTGGCCAAGGCCAGGCACAAGCTCTATTTATAAGCCCATAAGCAAATAGAGCCGCTACCCATATGGAGCACTTTCTGCGATGGCACCGAATATGGGGTGGCGGTGCCCCTCCAATGGTCATCCAATGGCTAGTTTCATTAGCTGTTGGGGCACTGGATAGGGTGGCGGTGGCACCGCCCCTGGGGTGGTGGTGGCCACCTGGCCAACCCTCCGAAAAACATAGCCTCTAAAAAAACGGCGGTGCACCGCCCTAGGAGTGGCGGTGCCTGCAGCGCTGCCCAGCTTGGTTAGCCCCTCTCTTTGGAAAATTACGGTGGTGACACCACCCGCTAGCGGCGGTGACTGGGCGGTGCACCGCCCTCACCAAGGCGGTGCACATCGGACACGCCGGTGCCACCCCTCACCATGCCTCTTCTCGGCCTGGTCCAGGTGGGCACCGCCCTAGGGGTGGTTGTGCCACCGGACATGGTGGCGGTGCCCCACTAGAGCATCTCCCTCTCGGCCTCCTCAGCCGGTCACCGCCACAAGGGTGGTGGTGCATCGAACTGGGCATGGCGGTACCCTTGGGATAGCACCAGGAGCCCGGTTTTGTCTCCATTTCCTGCCAATTTCACCACCTTTGCAAATGTGCTAACAGTCCAAGTATCTCACCATCACGTGCAAGTGTGTTAGCATTTTTACAATTATTTTTCAAAGGTTAATCACTTTCTCACCAATTGTGCACTAGGCCTAAAATGCAATGCAAGTTTTCCAACACCTAGTGGCACTAGATGATCGAGTTGTGTGATAAGAGCTCTCCTCTTAATAGTACGACCATCTATCCTAAATGTGATCACACTCTCTATGGTGTCTTGATCACTAAAAACAAAATAGCCCTACAATTATACCTTTGCCTTGAGCCCATTTTATTTTTCTCTTTCTTCTTTTACAAATCCGGAGCTTGATCATCATCACATGTCCACACCACCACCATGGATTTCATTTCATGTGGCCATCTCCATCCATGAGTGCCACCTAGCTCTTTCACTTGGGTTGGACCAACCTATCTCAAATCCATACTTAGAGCATAGGGTTAGTCCAAATAGGTTTCATCAATTAACCAAAACCAAACTAGGGCTTTCAATATCCCCCTTTTTGGTAATTGATGACAACCTCTACAAAGATATGAAATAAATTCAAATTTGAATCCATGTTGCTTACCCAAGCATATTTACCATGTGTAAAGAATTTGTACAAGTTTCATGAATCTCCACTGGTAGCATTTGCTCCCCATACATATGTGCTAAGAGTTTGGATTGAAAGCTTGCACATATGCATGGATTAGAGTTGTGGGAGAGTAATGTCTACCTAATGATGCTAAGGTATAAGAGATGGACCTTTGAAGCGTGATACCAATCGAAGGGCACCAAATATACCATCCTTAGCACCATGGTTAGTTAGATGTCACTTAGAATTACTTGCAAAACACAAACACTAGATACCTCGTGAGATCAACATTATATGCAAGGCTCTAGTACCACTTGTGAAAGCAAAGCAAGTAAGCAAAGCATATCTAACTACCATCTATGCATGCTAGTTTTTCATTTCATCATTCAATTCTACAACTAGCATACACCACACAAGCATGGAATTTTAATTTAAAACTTGTGCCATGTAAGTATACATATGAAATGCACATTCAAATGCATCAATCAAGTTTAAGAGCTTGCTCCCCCTACTTGTGTGCTCAAATTTTAATTGATCCCCTTGCTTTCATATTTCTCCCCCTATGTCTTCTCTCCCCCTATCTTTGCGAACTACTTCTCCCCCTTTGTCGTCAATGACCACAAAGGTTCAATTTTAGATAGGTTAATATTATCAATGTCAATCAATGGGGTGAGGATCAATTTTCTAAATTTGGTTCAATCTAGAACACTTGCCAAAGATATTTAACTCGGTTTGATCCAAGGACAAGCTTCTTCACACCTCGTTTCAGAGGTTATCTTGTACCATGTTGAGTTAAACACTTATAGCTTATTTTCTAGATCAAACACTAGGTTCACAAGCCCACAAACATGCCATATGCTACCACGAGATCAAGTCAAGCATAGAAGCAATAGTGGTACCATACAAGCATCAAATTAATTTGATTTTCATGAATGAGCCTATAAAACATGAGGAATGACTAGATGCACTAAACATGTCCTTAGCAAAGGATGTATACATGCCAATCAACTTTTACCTTGGATAGCTCAAAGGAAAGACATGTCATATAAGTGGGGGGTGCATCAACACATATTTGAGAAATCCAATATGTTCAACTCATTCCTTAGCTTGCAAAACCTCTTCTCATTCAATGGCTTGGTGGATATATCGTCAAGTTGATCTCTGGTGCCCACACTCTCAATTGAAATGTCCCCTTTTTGTTGATGATCTCTTATGAAATGGTGGTGGACATCAATGTACTTTGTTCTTGCATGTTGAACCGGATTGTTGGTGAGCTTGATTGCACTCTCATTGTCACATAGCAATGGCACTTTCTTGAACTTGATTCTAAAGTCATTCAAGGTGGCCTTCATCCAAAGAATTTGTGCTCAACAACTACCGGTGGATATGTATTCGGCTTCAGCGGTTGATAATGCAACACTATTTTGCTTCTTTGATGACCATGAAACAAGTGATCTTCCCAATAATTGACAAGTGCCCAAAGTGCTTTTCCTTTCAACATTGCATCCCGCATAATTGGAGTCCGAATATCCAACTAGCTCAAATTTTACTCCTTTGGGATACCACAAACCAACATTTATATATACTTCAAGTACCTCAATATTCTCTTTATAGCCTTCAAATGACTTTCTCTTGGTGAGGCTTGGAATCTTGCACACATGCACACACTAAACTTGACATTCGGCCTTGATGCGGTCACATAGAGTAGGCTTCCAATCATAGACTGATACAACTTTTGATCCACCATGTTGTCACTTGCATCACTATCCAAGTTGCCATTTGTTCTCATTGGTATACTAATGGCCTTTGCTTCATTCATGTCAAACTTCTTGAGCATGTCTTTGATGTACTTGCCTTGACTCATAAATGTACCATGCTTCAATTGCTTGATTTGAAGACCAAGGAACTCAACTCTCCAATCATAGATATCTCAAACTCATTAGCCATCATCTTTCCAAACTGTTCACAAAAGTCTTGATTGGTTGATCCACAGATAATGCTATCAACATAGATTTGCAACACAAACAAGTCCTTGCCAATCTTCTTGGTGAAAAGAGTGATGTCAACCTTGCCCATTATGAACCCCTTAGAGAGTAGAAAACCCCTCAACCTCTCTTACCATGCTCTAGGTGCTTGTTTCAATCCATACAATGCCTTCTTTAACTTGTACACATGGTCGGGCTTCTTGTCATCTTCAAAACCGGGAGGTTGCTCAATATAAACTTCTTCATTAATGTAGCCATTGAGAAATGTACTCTTGATATCCATTTGATAGAGCTTGATGTTGTGGGCACAAGCATTGGCTAGCAAGATTCTAATTGCTTCCAATCTAGCAACCAGAGCATATGTTTGACCAAAGTCAAGACCTTCCACTTGAGTGTAACCTTGTGCTACCAATCTTGCTTTGTTCCTTACTACTATCCCATCTTGATCTTGATTGTTTGTAAAGACCCATTTGGTTCCAATCAGATTGTGGTTCTTTGGTCTTTCAACTAACTCCCATACTTGATTTCTTGTGAAGTTGTTCAATTCTTCATGCATAGCATTCACCCAATCAACATCCTTCAATGCTTCATCTATCTTGTTTGGTTTGATGGATGACACAAATGAGAAGTGCTCACAAAATGATGCTTGCGAATACTATAAAAAGGGGTACCCTAAGCAAGAACCAAAAAGATTGCTTAAAACCTCTCAAATATCAAAGTCAAAGGACAATCACAGGGTCTCGGCTGATTCTCCAACTCGCCCGAAGCCCGCGTCACAACCACTCTCCGCCTCGCCGAGGCCCTCTCGTGCCGAGGCCCCGCTCCGTAAGGCCTCGGATGGGTTACCGATTCTCCGATTCGCCCGAGGCCCCGCAAGTGAAGCCTCGGACGAAGTACCGATTCTCCGACTCGCTCGAGGCCGGCTCGGCAACAACCTCGTCGCCTCCGCCTCGACCGACTTCTCTGACAAAACATCACGCGTCCAACCACTCCCGCAACATCAGCCGCATGTGGGCGCAGTACAGCAGGGTGGCTGACAGGACGTGAGACAGGACAGAACAGGGGTTACCGACCACTGTGCTCAGCACTGCACCCATGCCTGGCACCCGTACTGCACTGTGCTACCTAATTCCTGCTCCAGGAGCAGCACGGCGTGGGGAAGCAGGCACGGGTCACTGTAGCCTCGTAATCGGTGCATGAGACCAACTGCTCCATCCAAGGCCTCGACAATCCACTTCAAGGTCTCGGTAGCCTCGGGATTCGTGCCCACCGAGCTCCCCATGATGGCTCGGCCTCGGCACCAACTGAGCCTCGACTCTTTTCACCGTCAACCCATAGTGACCAGCACATCGTCGGCCATGCCCTGTGTCAAGCTGTCACTAGAGCGCCCATGTCATACGAGATCGGGTGTGACCGGCGCGTTGCTCCGGTACATCAAGGACAAGACCACTCCGTTGACCATGCCGCTACAGTAGTAAGCTACAGGACTCCAGCACGCCACCTTCGCTCACCGCATGGCGAACACATGTATCACCCCTGTCCCTCCTTCAACTATAAAAGGGGAGACCGGGGCCGTTCTTAAGGAGGAGGCACTCATGAGCTCACCAAGATAGGCTCACGAGGCACACACTCTCCCAAGCTGCCTGAGAGAAACATCTCAAGCAGCCCGCACCGCTCCAATCTGAGACCTAGGACATGTTCTCTCTCTCACCCAGCTTGTAACCCCCTACTATAATCACTTCGGTGCAAGGAATACAAGATCGATGTCTCAGACTGGACGTAGGGCATTGATTGCCTGAACCAGTGTAAACCTTGTGTCTCTTTGCATCACCATCCGGGATAAGGGGCACGTAGTTCACATTTAGTAGTTGGTTGAGGACCCCCCCGGTCCGAAACACTGACAGTTGGCGCGCCAGGTAGGGGCCTCTGCGTGTTAGCTTGATCGTCCCAACAAGTTCTGGATGGCTGACCCCATACGCCCACTACGTCTCGGCACAGTGGTCTGGTTTGGGAGCCTAGAGTTCATGTCTCTAGGATGTGAGTACGATATGGTACTTCTCACACCCAGAGCCCCACCAACCGACGACGACGTCATGCATCGGCAGCCCAGGCGCAGGCGGCGCCCGGGCCGCCGCTCTCGTCGCGCTCACCAGGCACGACGTGAGCGGGACTACCCCGACACTACACGAGCTTAGGGTGGTGCGCCGCACTCAGCCGGCATCCCATACCCGGCTATTGGTACAGAGTCCCTGGTTGGGGACCTGTCTAGCTTATGCCTAGGCAGGGGAAAGATGCCGGTGGCACGCAGCGACGTCCCGTCGTCAAGCTCTGCCCCGCCACATCCTGAGGAATCAACTCAGGCGGAGCGGAACCCAGCGGTGGCACCATCCCCGTATCCCTTCGGGCTAAACAACATCGCCGCCACCTACGCTTTCGCCTATGGCTCCGCGCACGCGGAGCCCTCGGGTGAAAGCTCTAGTTTGGTTTTGGTTAATTGATGAAACCCTAAGTGCTAACCTAGTTTATCAAGATGATTATGAGATAGGTAGCACTACTCCAAGTGATGAAGCAATGACAAAGATCATGACAATGGTGATAGCATGGTGATGATCAAATGCTTGAACTTGGAAAAGAAGAAAGAGAAAAACAAAAGGCTCAAGGCAAAGGTATAAAATGTAGGAGCCATTTTGTTTTAGTGATCAAGACACTTAGTGAGTGTGATCACATTTAGGATAGATAGCCGTACTATTAAGAGGAGTGTAACTCGTATCGAAATGCGGTTATCAAAGTGCCACTAGATGCTCTAACTCATTGCATATGCATTTAGGATCTAGTGGAGTGCTAACACCCTTGAAAATATTTGTGAAAATATGCTAACACATGTGCACAAGGTGTTTGCAGGGTTGAGATGGGTTTGGGTCCCTCTCTCCCTCCCGCCGAGCTTGCGAGGCGGGATTCGGCGCTTTTGGAAAAATGAAATGTCTATTTTCTATTGCGCCGGATGCAAAATTCTTGGTGGTTGGCACATTTGAGCAAGGGTGAAGAAGTTAGAGTTGAAATGGAGTTGGTCGAAATGATGCTGGCGTCGGTCCTGTGACCGGACGCTGAATCCAGAAGCACCGGACGCTGACTGCCTGCGTCCGGTCGCGCTGACTCGGCGGCACAGTAGGAAGGGTTGAGCACCGGACGCTGGTCTGCGTCCGGTCAAGGTGGACCGGACGCGTCCGGTCGAAGAAATACGCCTCGGGGAGCTTACTGGAAACGACCGGACGCTGGGGCTTCAGCGTCCGGTCAGTTCGAAGGAGCAGCGTCCGGTCGAGGCTGATGACCGTTGAGTCTGGACACGTGGCTGACATCAAGCGACCGGACGCTGAGAGCCAGCGTCCGGTCAGTCTGACCGGAGCGTCCGGTCAGAACGCGTTTTGCCCAGTGAAGGGGTATAACGGCTCTATTTGATGGGGGCTCTATTTATAGCCCCATGGCCGGCTCAAGGGTCAACTCTTGCACATTTTCATTGACATAGCAACCTTGTGAGCTTAGCCAAAGCCCTCCCACTCATCTCCATCATTGATCCATCATCATTGTGAGATTGGGAGAGAATCCAAGTGCATTGCTTGAGTGATTGCATCTAGTGGCACTTGGTATTCGTGTTGCGCTGCGGATTTCGCTTGTTTCTCTTGGTGGTTGCCACCACCTAGACGGTTGGAGCAGCGGTGAAGGATCGGCACGAGTTGGTGATTGTTCGTGGCCGCCTTCGGTGATTGTGAGGGGAGTTGTACCTTCCCCGGCGGAGTGCCGAAAGGTAACTCTAGTAAATTGCTCGTGTCATTGAGTTACCTCACGTGTGGGTCGGTTCTTGCGGTGTCCTATCGTGTGGACGAGGTTTGTAAACACCTCTTAGCCGCCGAACCACCAAGTGTTGGTCGACACAACAGGGACGTAAGCGTGTTGGCAAGCACGTGAACCTCGGGAGAAAATCGATTGTCTCTCTTCTTTGTCATTCTCCGGTGATTGGCTATATATTCATCTTGTGATTGGTTCATCCCCTACACGTTGGTATAATCACTCTACTCGCTCATTTACATTCTTGCAAACTAGTTGATACAAGCTCTTTAGTGTAATTAGAATTGAGAGCTTGCTTTATTATTTACATTCATCTAGTTGAGCTCTTTAGAGTAGCAAGGTTGAGAGCTCTTAGTGAGTAATTACATAGCTAGTTTGTGTGCCTAAGTATTCATTGCAACTAGAATTGTTGGATAGGTGGCTTGCAACCCTTGTAGAGCTAGAGCAAGTTTGCATTACGCTATTTGTCTTACTAATCAAATTGCTCTAGTTGATTTGTAGTTTTCAAATAGGCTATTCACCCCCCCTCTAGCCATATTAGGACCTTTCAAGTGGTATCGGAGCCGTGGTCACCGTTTGATTGAAGGCTTAACAACCTCGGTGTCAAATTATGGCTCAAGTTGTGTTCAACCATGTGGGGGGCAAACCACCATTCTTTGATGGCACAAGCTATGATTATTGGAAGAGAAAGATAAGTGTGTATCTTGGTTCAATCAATGATCAAGTATGGGATGTAACCGAGAATGATTATGCTATCATTAATCCCGACAATCCCACCAACCAAGATAAGTCTAACAAGCAATGCAATACAATGGCTCTCAACACCCTATACAATGCCCTTGATCCAAAGGTGTTTGAGCAAATCAAGGATTGTGAAAGAGCAAATGAAGTGTGGAGGAGATTGGAGGAAACCTATGAGGGCACACCGGCGGTGAAGAGTGCCAAGTTGTACATCCTCAAGGACAAGTTGACAAGTTTCAAGATGAAAGATGATGAGAGCATACGGAGATGTTCCATCGCTTGCAAGTCATTGTCAATGATTTGAAGGCTTTGGGAGAAAAGATCAAGAATGATGATGTCTCTCATCGGTTCTTGATGAGTCTACCTCAAAGGTTTGAAATGTTGAGAATGCTAATCATAAGAGGAGGATTAAAGGAGATCACCCCAACCAAGTACTAGGTGAAGTCATGACACAAGAGACATACCGTGTGGAAAGGGAGGGGATGACAAGGAGGACAAGAAGGAAGATGAGGACAAGAAGAAGAAGAGTGTAGCATTCAAGGCTAGCTCATCATCATACAAGAACAAGGGCAAGTCAAAGAAAGAGTCAAGTGATGATGAGGATCTTAGTGATATTGATGATGAAGCTATGGCTCTCTTTTGCATAAGATGGGCAAGTTCATGAAAAAGAAAGGCTATGGTGCAAGAAAAGAAGAGATCATACCAAGAGCAAAGAATATGTGAGAAGATGCTATAATTGCAAGAGTCCCGATCATGTGGTAGCCAATTGTCCTTACAATAGTGATAATGATGAAGATGAGAAGAACAAACACAAGAAGGACAAGAAAGAAAAGAAGGAGAAGAGGGAGAAGAGGATGACCTTTCAAAAGAAGAAGAAGGGTGGAGGCTATGTGGTCACTTGGGATAGTGATGGCTCATCGGATAGTGATGACTCTAGTGATGATGGCAATAAATCAATCAAGAAAGCACTAGCAAGCATCGCCATCAACGACAAGCCCTCCATCTTCGACACTCCATCAACGTGCCTCATGGCAAAACCTACCAAGGTAAAATATGATGTGAGTGATGATGATGAGTATGAAAGTGATGCTTGTAGGAGTGATGATGAGGAGGAGGAATACTCCAAGGAGGAGCTCATGGACATGTGTGAGCAAGTGCATACTTGCTTTGAGATGAAGAGAAAGGAGTGCAAGGAATTGAACAAGAGAGTCAAATTTCTTGAGCAATCCTTTGATGAGCTCAATGCCACTCATGAGGGGCTAGTGGATGCCCATGAGAAGCTTGGCAAAGCTCACTCTAAGCTTGAAAAGGCTCACTCCTCTCTCATTGAGCAAATCAAGAAGGAGGAAGCCAAGGAGGAGCAAGTGATAGTTACATGTGATGTGGGACTAACATGTGATCTTATTAATGAATCTACTTATAAGCCTATTGCTATTGCTCCCACTAACCCCTCTTGTAGCACAACCATTACCACTCCACCTATGAATGATACATCACTAATGGTGGAAAATGAAACCCTCAAGAAGGAGGTGAATGAGCTCACTCGTGCCTTAGGCAATGCCTATGGTGGAGATGCCCGCTTGCTAAAGTGCTTGGGTAGCCAAAGGTTTTCTCTCAACAAAGAGGGATTAGGCTATACCCCAAGAAAGGCAAGGCGGTTTTGTCACTCCCAAAGCTAGCTTTGTGAAGGGCAATGGTCGGTTTTGCAATAGATGCAAGCAAGTTGGGCATATAGAGCAAAATTGCAAGACTAACAAGAACAAGCTACCTAATGTATCCTCAATCAAATTTGATTCTTGTTACATGCTTTATAAGGGTGCCAATGGTGTGACGGCTAAGTTTATTGGTACACCGATTCAGGGCCCAAAGAAGAAGGCCATTTGGGTACCAAAGACTTTGGTGACTAACCTACAAGGACCCAAGCAAGTTTGGGTACCTAAAAAGAATTGATCTTCTTTTGTAGGGTAAATTATAAAGCCGGAGGAAGGCATTGGGTGCTTGATAGTGGGTGCACACAACACATGACCCGGTGATCCAAGAATGTTCAATTCAATCAATGAAAGCAAGAGCAATGGGATTGATAGTATCACATTTGGTGACAATGGCAAAGGCAAAGTCAAGGGACTTGGTAAGATTGCAATATCCAATGACTTGAGCATTTCCAATGTGCTACTAGTAGAAAGCTTGAACTTCAACTTATTGTCGGTAGCTCAATTGTGTGATCTTGGTTTCAAGTGCATATTTTGTGTGGATGATGTAGAGATCATAAGTGTAGATGGCTCTAACTTGATATTCAAAGGATTTAGATATGAGAATCTATACTTAGTTGATTTCAATGCTAGTGAGGCTAAATTGTCAACATGTTTGATCACTAAGTCTAGTATGGGTTGGTTATGGCATAGAAGGCTTGGTCATGTTGGAATGAAACAATTGAACAAGTTGATTAAGCATGACTTAGTTAGAGGCTTGAAAGATGTCACATTTGAAAAGGATAAGCTATGTAGTGCATGTCAAGCCGGAAAACAAGTTGGTAACACACATCCTAAGAAGAGCATGATGAGCACATCTAAGGCATTTGAGTTGATGCACATGGACTTGTTTGGACCAACCACATACACTAGCATTGGTGGAAACAAATATGGATTTGTGATTGTGGATGATTTCACTAGATACACTTGGGTGTTCTTTCTTGGTGACAAGAGTGATGTGTTCGCAATATTCAAATCATTTGTCAAGGGCATTCACAATGAGTTTGAAACAACCATCAAGAAAGTTAGAAGTGACAATGGTAGTGAATTCAAGAACACTAGAATTGATGAGTTGTGTGATGAATTTGGAATTAGACATCAATTCTCGGCCAAGTATACTCCTCAATCAAATGGGCTAGTTGAAAGAAAGAATAGAACCTTGATTGATATGGCAAGATCAATGTTGAGTGAGTACAATGTGAGTCATTCATTTTGGGCGAAGCAATCAACACGGCTTGCTATTATAGCAACCGACTCTATTGTCACCCCATGATGGAGAAGACACCCTATGAGCTATTAAATGGAAGAAAGCCCAACATAGCATACTTTCGGGTTTTGGATGTAAATGCTATATATTGAAGAAAGGCACTAGATTGAGCAAGTTTGAAAAGAAATGTGATGAAGGGTTCTTGCTTGGTTACTCCACTACTAGCAAGGCTTATAGAGTTTGGAATTTGGCTAGTGGTACTCTTGAGGAGGTTCATGATGTGGAATTTGATGAAACAAATGGTTCCCAAGAGGAAGATGAGAATCTAGATGATGTGAAAGGCACTCCATTGATCAATGCAATGAAGCACATGGACATTGGTGATATAAGGCCTAGAGAGGTGATTGATGTTGAGGATAACAAGAATCAAGTGCTCTCTAACTCAAATGTGCAAGCTAGTGGTTCTCATGATCAAAGTCAAGCAAATACTAGTGATGACAATGTGCAAGATCAACAAGTGGCTAGTTCATCATCTCAACCAAATGCTAGAAATCAAGTGCAAGTGCTTCAACCAACCAATGTTGCAAGAGATCATCCATTGGACACTATCATTGGTGATATTTCAAGAGGTGTGCAAACTAGATCAAGATTGGCATCATTTTGTGAGCACTTCTCATTTGTGTCATCCATTGAGCCTAAGAAGATAGATGAAGCTTTGAATGATGTTGATTGGGTCAATGCTATGCATGAAGAGCTAAACAACTTCACAAGAAACCAAGTATGGGAGCTAGTTGAGAGGCCTAAAGGTCATAATGTGATTGGAACAAAGTGGGTCTTTCGGAACAGCAGCAAGATCAAGATGGGATAGTAATAAGAAACAAAGCAAGATTAGTGGCTCAAGGTTACACTCAAGTTGAAGGTCTTGACTTTGGAGAAACATATGCCCCGGTTGCAAGATTGGAAGCAATTAGGATCTTGTTAGCCTATGCTTGTGCCCACAACATCAAGCTATATCAAATGGATGTGAAGAGTGCATTTCTCAATGGGTACATCAATGAGCTTGTGTATGTTGAGCAACCTCCCGGTTTTGAAGATGAAAAGAAACCCAACCATGTGTTCAAGTTGAGAAAGGCTTTGTATGGATTGAAACAAGCACCTAGAGCATGGTATGAGAGATTGAGGGATTTCCTACTCTCTAAGGGATTCAAGATGGGAAAGGTTGACACCACTCTCTTCACCAAAAGGCTTGGAAATGACTTGTTTGTAATGCAAATCTATGTTGATGATATCATCTTTGGATCAACAAATCAAGAATTTTGTGAGGAGTTTGGCAAGATGATGGCAAGTGAGTTTGAGATG
Organism: Miscanthus lutarioriparius; assembly: GCA_904845875.1. Classification (NCBI taxonomy): domain Eukaryota; kingdom Viridiplantae; phylum Streptophyta; class Magnoliopsida; order Poales; family Poaceae; genus Miscanthus; species Miscanthus lutarioriparius. The sequence goes on from CAJGYO010000003.1 coordinate 22,039,387, forward strand.
TCTATGATTGGAGAACTTAGTTACTTCCTTGGTCTTCAAATCAAGCAAATGGAGAATGGCACATTTGTGAGTCAAGGCAAGTATATCAAGGACATGCTCAAGAAGTTTGAAATGGATGAGAGTAAAGCTATTAGTACACCAATGGGGACAAGTGGAAGCTTGGATAGTGATGCTAGTGGCAACATGGTGGATCAAAAGATGTATCGGTCTATGATTGGAAGTCTACTCTATGTGACCGCATCAAGACCGGATGTGATGTTTAGTGTATGCATGTGTGCTAGATTTCAAGCCTCACCAAGGGAAAGTCATTTGAAGGCAACAAAGAGAATATTGAGGTACTTGAAGCATACACAACATGTTGGATTATGGTATCCCAAAGGAGCAAAATTTGAGTTGATTGGATATTCGGATTCCGATTATGCGGGATGCAAAGTTGAGAGAAAGAGCACATCGGGCACATGTCAACTATTGGGAAGATCACTTGTATCTTGGTCATCAAAGAAGCAAAATAGTGTAGCACTTTCAACCGCCAAGCGGAGTACATTTCGGCGGTAGTTGTTGTGCACAATTACTTTGGATGAAGGCCACTTTGAGTGACTTTGAAATCAAGTTCAAGCAAGTGCCATTGCTATGTGACAATGAAAGTGCCGTCAAGCTCACCAACAACCCGGTTCAACACTCAAGAACAAAGCATATTGATGTCCGCCATCATTTCATAAGAGATCACCAACAAAAAGGGGACATTTGCATAGAGAGTGTGGGCACCGAAGATCAACTTGCCGACATATTCACCAAGCCACTTGATGAGAAGAGGTTTTGCAAGCTAAGGAATGAATTGAACATACTTGACTTCTCCAATATGTGTTGATGCACCCCCCACTATATGACATGCCTCTCCTTCGAGCAAAGCAAGGTAAAGTTGATTGACATGTCATTCATTCATCACTAAGGACTTGTTTAGAGCATCTTGTCATTCCTATCATGTCCTAGGCTCATTCATGAAAATCAAATGAATTTGATGCTTATATGGTACCACTATTGCTTGTATGTTTGAAATGATCTAGTGGTAGCATATGACATGTTTGTGGGCTTGTAAACCTAGTGTTTGATTTAGAAAATGAGCTATAAATGTTTAACTCAACATGGTACAAGATAACCCTTATTTGGAGGTGTGAAGAAGCTTGTCCTTGGATCAAACCGAGTTACATATCTTTTGCAAGTAATCTAGATTGAACCAAAATTGAGAAAATGATCTTTATTTCACATGGTTTCACCCCAACCTATCCATAATTTAAGCTCACCTTTTGTGCTAATTGTTGACAAAGGGGAGAGAAACAAAGATATGAGTGATAGGGGAGCATTGGACATAAGGGGAGAGATATGCTAAAGGAAAGGGACCAATTAAAATTTTGAGCACACAAGTAGGGGGAGCAAGCTCATAAACTTGTATGATGCATTTGAATGAACATTTCATATGTTTTGCTCGCATGGTACAAATTCCAAGTTTCAACATTCATGCTTGTGTGGTGTATGCTAGTTATAGGTTTGAATGATGAAATAAAAAACTAGCATGCATAGGCTAAAAGTAACTAGACTCATGCTCACATTATGAAAACTAGACCCTTGGTTTTAATGTTGATCTCATGGGGTATTCTAGTTTTTGTGTATGTCTAGTTACTAATGGTGCTAAGGATGGTATATTGGTGCACTCCGATTGGTATCACGCTTCAAAGGTCCATCTCTTATACCTTAGCATCATTTGGTAGAAATTGACTCCTATATTTCCTATCTAAGCATATGTGCAAGCTACAATCCAAACTCTTAGCACATATGTAGGGGGAGCAATTACTACCATATGGAGTTCATGAAACTTGCCTATACCCTTTACACATGGTAAATAAGCTTGGGCAAGCAACATGGATTCAAATGAACTTTAATTCATATCTTTGTATAAGGGTTGTCATCAATTACCAAAAAGGGGGAGATTGAAAGCTCTAGTTTGGTTTTGGTTAATTGATGAAACCCTAAGTGCTAACCTAGTTTATCAAGATGATTATGAGATAGGTAGCACTACTCCAAGTGATGAAGCAATGACAAAGATCATGACAATGGTGATAGCATGGTGATGATCAAATGCTTGAACTTGAAAAGAAGAAAGAGAAAACAAAAGGCTCAAGGCAAAGGTATAAAATGTAGGAGCCATTTTGTTTTAGTGATCAAGACACTTAGTGAGTGTGATCACATTTAGGATAGATAGCCGTACTATTAAGAGGAGTGTAACTCAGATCGAAATGCGGTTATCAAAGTGCCACTAGATGCTCTAACTCATTGCATATGCATTTAGGATCTAGTGGAGTGCTAACACCCTTGAAAATATTTGTGAAAATATGCTAACACATGTGCACAAGGTGTTTGCGGGGGTTGAGATGGGTTTGGGTCCCTCTCTCCCTCCCGCCGAAGCTTATGAGAAGGGATTCGCGCTTTGGAAAAATGAAATGTCTATTTTCTATTGCGCCGGATGCAAAATTCTTGGTGGTTGGCACATTTGAGCAAGGGTGAAGAAGTTAGAGTTGAAATGGAGTTGGTCGAAATGATGTTTGGCGTCGGTCTCTGTGACCGGACCTTTGAATCAGCAATGGACACCGACGCCGACTGCTCAAGGCCCCGTCCAAGGCTGACTTCAGCGGCACTGAAGAGGAAGGTTGAGCACCGGACGCTGGTCTGCGTCCGGTTAAGGTGGACCGGACGCGTCCGGTCGAAGAAATACGCCTCGGGGAGCTTCTCGAAACGCACCGGACGCTGGGGCTTCAGCCGTCCGGGTCAGTTCAAAGGAGCAGCGTCGGTCGAGGGCTGATGACCGTTGAGTTTGGACACGTGGGCGACATCGAGCGACCGGACGGCGAGAGCCGTCGTCGGTCATCCGACCGAGCGTCCGGTCGTAAAGCGTTGTTTTGCCCAAAGTGAAGGGGGTATAACGGCTCTATTTGATGGGGGCTCTATTTATAGCCCCATGGCCGGCTCAAGGGTTAACTCTTGCACATTTTCATTGACATAGCAACCTTGTGAGCTTAGCCAAAGCCCTCCCACTCATCTCCATCATTGATCCATCATCATTGTGAGATTGGGAGAGAATCCAAGTGCATTGCTTGAGTGATTGCATCTAGTGGCACTTGGTATTCGTGTTGCGCTGCGGATTTCGCTTGTTTCTCTTGGTGGTTGCCACCACCTAGATGGTTGGAGCAGCGGTGAAGGATCGGCACGAGTTGGTGATTGTTCGTGGCCGCCTTCGGTGATTGTGAGGGAGTTGTACCTTCCCCATGGAGTGCTTAGAAAGGTAACTCTAGTAAATTGCTCGTGTCATTGAGTTACCTCACGTGTGGGTCGGTTCTTGCGGTGTCCTATCGTGTGGGACGAGGTTTGTGAAACACCTCTTAGCCGCCGAACCACCAAGTGTTGGTCGACACAACAGGGGACGTAAGCGTGTTGGCAAGCACGTGAACCTCGGGAAAAATCGATTGTCTCTCTTCTTTGTCATTCTCCGGTGATTGGCTATATATTCATCTTGTGATTGGTTCATCCCCTACACGTTGGTATAATCACTCTACTCGCTCATTTACATTCTTGCAAACTAGTTGATACAAGCTCTTTAGTGTAATTAGAATTGAGAGCTTGCTTTATTATTTACATTCATCTAGTTGAGCTCTTTAGAGTAGCAAGGTTGAGAGCTCTTAGTGAGTGAGTAATTACATAGCTAGTTTGTGTGCCTAAGTATTCATTGCAACTAGAATTGTTGGATAGGTGGCTTGCAACCCTTGTAGAGCTAGAGCAAGTTTGCATTACGCTATTTGTCTTACTAATCAAATTGCTCTAGTTGATTTGTAGTTTTCAAATAGGCTATTCACCCCCCCTAGCCATATTAGGACCTTTCAAGTGGTATCGGAGCCGTGGTCACCGCGTTTGATTGAAGGCTTAACAACCTCGGTGTCAAATTATGGCTCAAGTTGTGTTCAACCATGTGGGGGCAAACCACCATTCTTTGATGGCACAAGCTATGATTATTGGAAGAGAAAGATAAGTGTGTATCTTGGTTCAATCAATGATCAAGTATGGGATGTAACCGAGAATGATTATGCTATCATTAATCCCGACAATCCCACCAACCAAGATAAGTCTAACAAGCAATGCAATACAATGGCTCTCAACACCCTATACAATGCCCTTGATCCAAAGGTGTTTGAGCAAATCAAGGATTGTGAAAGAGCAAATGAAGTGTGGAGGAGATTGGAGGAAACCTATGAGGGCACACCGGCGGTGAAGAGTGCCAAGTTGTACATCCTCAAGGACAAGTTGACAAGTTTCAAGATGAAAGATGATGAGAGCATCTGGGAGATGTTCCATCGCTTGCAAGTCATTGTCAATGATTTGAAGGCTTTGGGAGAAAAGATCAAGAATGATGATGTCTCTCATCGGTTCTTGATGAGTCTACCTCAAAGGTTTGAAATGTTGAGAATGCTAATCATAAGAGGAGGATTAAAGGAGATCACCCCAACCAAGTACTAGGTGAAGTCATGACACAAGAGACATACCGTGTGGAAAGGGAGGGGATGACAAGGAGGACAAGAAGGAAGATGAGGACAAGAAGAAGAAGAGTGTAGCATTCAAGGCTAGCTCATCATCATACAAGAACAAGGGCAAGTCAAAGAAAGAGTCAAGTGATGATGAGGATCTTAGTGATATTGATGATGAAGCTATGGCTCTCTTTGTGCGCAAGATGGGCAAGTTCATGAAAAAGAAAGGCTATGGTGCAAAAAAAAAGAAGAGATCATACCAAGAGCAAAGAATATGTGAGAAGATGCTATAATTGCAAGAGTCCCGATCATGTGGTAGCCAATTGTCCTTACAATAGTGATAATGATGAAGATGAGAAGAACAAACACAAGAAGGACAAGAAAGAAAAGAAGGAGAAGAGGGAGAAGAGGATGACCTTTCAAAAGAAGAAGAAGGGTGGAGGCTATGTGGTCACTTGGGATAGTGATGGCTCATCGGATAGTGATGACTCTAGTGATGATGGCAATAAATCAATCAAGAAAGCACTAGCAAGCATCGCCATCAACGACAAGCCCTCCATCTTCGACACTCCATCAACGTGCCTCATGGCAAAACCTACCAAGGTAAAATATGATGTGAGTGATGATGATGAGTATGAAAGTGATGCTTGTAGGAGTGATGATGAGGAGGAGGAATACTCCAAGGAGGAGCTCATGGACATGTGTGAGCAAGTGCATACTTGCTTTGAGATGAAGAGAAAGGAGTGCAAGGAATTGAACAAGAGAGTCAAATTTCTTGAGCAATCCTTTGATGAGCTCAATGCCACTCATGAGGGGCTAGTGGATGCCCATGAGAAGCTTGGCAAAGCTCACTCTAAGCTTGAAAAGGCTCACTCCTCTCTCATTGAGCAAATCAAGAAGGAGGAAGCCAAGGAGGAGCAAGTGATAGTTACATGTGATGTGGGACTAACATGTGATCTTATTAATGAATCTACTTATAAGCCTATTGCTATTGCTCCCACTAACCCCTCTTGTAGCACAACCATTACCACTCCACCTATGAATGATACATCACTAATGGTGGAAAATGAAACCCTCAAGAAGGAGGTGAATGAGCTCACTCGTGCCTTAGGCAATGCCTATGGTGGAGATGCCCGCTTGCTAAAGTGCTTGGGTAGCCAAAGGTTTTCTCTCAACAAAGAGGGATTAGGCTATACCCCCAAGAAAGGCAAGGCGGCCTTTGTCACTCCCAAAGCTAGCTTTGTGAAGGGCAATGGTCGGTTTTGCAATAGATGCAAGCAAGTTGGGCATATAGAGCAAAATTGCAAGACTAACAAGAACAAGCTACCTAATGTATCCTCAATCAAATTTGATTCTTGTTACATGCTTTATAAGGGTGCCAATGGTGTGATTTGGCTAAGTTTATTGGTACACCGATTCAGGGCCCAAAGAAGAAGGCCATTTGGGTACCAAAGACTTTGGTGACTAACCTACAAGGACCCAAGCAAGTTTGGGTACCTAAAAAGAATTGATCTTCTTTTGTAGGTAAATTATAAAGCCGGAGGAAGGCATTGGGTGCTTGATAGTGGGTGCACACAACACATGACCGGTGATCCAAGAATGTTCAATTCAATCAATGAAAGCAAGAGCAATGGGATTGATAGTATCACATTTGGTGACAATGGCAAAGGCAAAGTCAAGGGACTTGGTAAGATTGCAATATCCAATGACTTGAGCATTTCCAATGTGCTACTAGTAGAAAGCTTGAACTTCAACTTATTGTCGGTAGCTCAATTGTGTGATCTTGGTTTCAAGTGCATATTTTGTGTGGATGATGTAGAGATCATAAGTGTAGATGGCTCTAACTTGATATTCAAAGGATTTAGATATGAGAATCTATACTTAGTTGATTTCAATGCTAGTGAGGCTAAATTGTCAACATGTTTGATCACTAAGTCTAGTATGGGTTGGTTATGGCATAGAAGGCTTGGTCATGTTGGAATGAAACAATTGAACAAGTTGATTAAGCATGACTTAGTTAGAGGCTTGAAAGATGTCACATTTGAAAAGGATAAGCTATGTAGTGCATGTCAAGCCGGAAAACAAGTTGGTAACACACATCCTAAGAAGAGCATGATGAGCACATCTAAGGCATTTGAGTTGATGCACATGGACTTGTTTGGACCAACCACATACACTAGCATTGGTGGAAACAAATATGGATTTGTGATTGTGGATGATTTCACTAGATACACTTGGGTGTTCTTTCTTGGTGACAAGAGTGATGTGTTCGCAATATTCAAATCATTTGTCAAGGGCATTCACAATGAGTTTGAAACAACCATCAAGAAAGTTAGAAGTGACAATGGTAGTGAATTCAAGAACACTAGAATTGATGAGTTGTGTGATGAATTTGGAATTAGACATCAATTCTCGGCCAAGTATACTCCTCAATCAAATGGGCTAGTTGAAAGAAAGAATAGAACCTTGATTGATATGGCAAGATCAATGTTGAGTGAGTACAATGTGAGTCATTCATTTTGGGCGAAGCAATCAACACGGCTTGCTATTATAGCAACCGACTCTATTGTCACCCCATGATGGAGAAGACACCCTATGAGCTATTAAATGGAAGAAAGCCCAACATAGCATACTTTCGGGTTTTTGGATGTAAATGCTATATATTGAAGAAAGGCACTAGATTGAGCAAGTTTGAAAAGAAATGTGATGAAGGGTTCTTGCTTGGTTACTCCACTACTAGCAAGGCTTATAGAGTTTGGAATTTGGCTAGTGGTACTCTTGAGGAGGTTCATGATGTGGAATTTGATGAAACAAATGGTTCCCAAGAGGAAGATGAGAATCTAGATGATGTGAAAGGCACTCCATTGATCAATGCAATGAAGCACATGGACATTGGTGATATAAGGCCTAGAGAGGTGATTGATGTTGAGGATAACAAGAATCAAGTGCTCTCTAACTCAAATGTGCAAGCTAGTGGTTCTCATGATCAAAGTCAAGCAAATACTAGTGATGACAATGTGCAAGATCAACAAGTGGCTAGTTCATCATCTCAACCAAATGCTAGAAATCAAGTGCAAGTGCTTCAACCAACCAATGTTGCAAGAGATCATCCATTGGACACTATCATTGGTGATATTTCAAGAGGTGTGCAAACTAGATCAAGATTGGCATCATTTTGTGAGCACTTCTCATTTGTGTCATCCATTGAGCCTAAGAAGATAGATGAAGCTTTGAATGATGTTGATTGGGTCAATGCTATGCATGAAGAGCTAAACAACTTCACAAGAAACCAAGTATGGGAGCTAGTTGAGAGGCCTAAAGGTCATAATGTGATTGGAACAAAGTGGGTCTTTCGGAACAAGCAAGATCAAGATGGGATAGTAATAAGAAACAAAGCAAGATTAGTGGCTCAAGGTTACACTCAAGTTGAAGGTCTTGACTTTGGAGAAACATATGCCCCGGTTGCAAGATTGGAAGCAATTAGGATCTTGTTAGCCTATGCTTGTGCCCACAACATCAAGCTATATCAAATGGATGTGAAGAGTGCATTTCTCAATGGGTACATCAATGAGCTTGTGTATGTTGAGCAACCTCCCGGTTTTGAAGATGAAAAGAAACCCAACCATGTGTTCAAGTTGAGAAAGGCTTTGTATGGATTGAAACAAGCACCTAGAGCATGGTATGAGAGATTGAGGGATTTCCTACTCTCTAAGGGATTCAAGATGGGAAAGGTTGACACCACTCTCTTCACCAAAAGGCTTGGAAATGACTTGTTTGTAATGCAAATCTATGTTGATGATATCATCTTTGGATCAACAAATCAAGAATTTTGTGAGGAGTTTGGCAAGATGATGGCAAGTGAGTTTGAGATGTCTATGATTGGAGAACTTAGTTACTTCCTTGGTCTTCAAATCAAGCAAATGGAGAATGGCACATTTGTGAGTCAAGGCAAGTATATCAAGGACATGCTCAAGAAGTTTGAAATGGATGAGAGTAAAGCTATTAGTACACCAATGGGGACAAGTGGAAGCTTGGATAGTGATGCTAGTGGCAACATGGTGGATCAAAAGATGTATCGGTCTATGATTGGAAGTCTACTCTATGTGACCGCATCAAGACCGGATGTGATGTTTAGTGTATGCATGTGTGCTAGATTTCAAGCCTCACCAAGGGAAAGTCATTTGAAGGCAACAAAGAGAATATTGAGGTACTTGAAGCATACACAACATGTTGGATTATGGTATCCCAAAGGAGCAAAATTTGAGTTGATTGGATATTCGGATTCGATTATGCGGGATGCAAAGTTGAGAGAAAGAGCACATCGGGCACATGTCAACTATTGGGAAGATCACTTGTATCTTGGTCATCAAAGAAGCAAAATAGTGTAGCACTTTTCACCGCCCAAGCGGAGTACATTTCGGCCGGTAGTTGTTGTGCACAATTACTTTGGATGAAGGCCACTTTGAGTGACTTTGAAATCAAGTTCAAGCAAGTGCCATTGCTATGTGACAATGAAAGTGCCGTCAAGCTCACCAACAACCCGGTTCAACACTCAAGAACAAAGCATATTGATGTCCGCCATCATTTCATAAGAGATCACCAACAAAAAGGGACATTTGCATAGAGAGTGTGGGCACCAAGATCAACTTGCCGACATATTCACCAAGCCACTTGATGAGAAGAGGTTTTGCAAGCTAAGGAATGAATTGAACATACTTGACTTCTCCAATATGTGTTGATGCACCCCCACTATATGACATGCCTCTCCTTCGAGCAAAGCAAGGTAAAGTTGATTGACATGTCATTCATTCATCACTAAGGACTTGTTTAGAGCATCTTGTCATTCCTATCATGTCCTAGGCTCATTCATGAAAATCAAATGAATTTGATGCTTATATGGTACCACTATTGCTTGTATGTTTGAAATGATCTAGTGGTAGCATATGACATGTTTGTGGGCTTGTAAACCTAGTGTTTGATTTAGAAAATGAGCTATAAATGTTTAACTCAACATGGTACAAGATAACCCTTATTTGGAGGTGTGAAGAAGCTTGTCCTTGGATCAAACCGAGTTACATATCTTTTGCAAGTAATCTAGATTGAACCAAAATTGAGAAAATGATCTTTATTTCACATGGTTTCACCCCAACCTATCCATAATTTAAGCTCACCTTTTGTGCTAATTGTTGACAAAGGGGAGAGAAACAAAGATATGAGTGATAGGGGAGCATTGGACATAAGGGGAGAGATATGCTAAAGGAAAGGGACCAATTAAAATTTTGAGCACACAAGTAGGGGAGCAAGCTCATAAACTTGTATGATGCATTTGAATGAACATTTCATATGTTTTGCTCGCATGGTACAAATTCCAAGTTTCAACATTCATGCTTGTGTGGTGTATGCTAGTTATAGGTTTGAATGATGAAATAAAAAACTAGCATGCATAGGCTAAAAGTAACTAGACTCATGCTCACATTATGAAAACTAGACCCTTGGTTTTAATGTTGATCTCATGGGGTATTCTAGTTTTGTGTATGTCTAGTTACTAATGGTGCTAAGGATGGTATATTGGTGCACTCCGATTGGTATCACGCTTCAAAGGTCCATCTCTTATACCTTAGCATCATTTGGTAGAAATTGACTCCTATATTTCCTATCTAAGCATATGTGCAAGCTACAATCCAAACTCTTAGCACATATGTAGGGGAGCAATTACTACCATATGGAGTTCATGAAACTTGCCTATACCCTTTACACATGGTAAATAAGCTTGGGCAAGCAACATGGATTCAAATGAACTTTAATTCATATCTTTGTATAAGGGTTGTCATCAATTACCAAAAGGGGAGATTGAAAGCTCTAGTTTGGTTTTGGTTAATTGATGAAACCCTAAGTGCTAACCTAGTTTATCAAGATGATTATGAGATAGGTAGCACTACTCCAAGTGATGAAGCAATGACAAAGATCATGACAATGGTGATAGCATGGTGATGATCAAATGCTTGAACTTGGAAAAGAAGAAAGAGAAAACAAAAGGCTCAAGGCAAAGGTATAAAATGTAGGAGCCATTTTGTTTTAGTGATCAAGACACTTAGTGAGTGTGATCACATTTAGGATAGATAGCCGTACTATTAAGAGGAGTGTAACTTGTATCGAAATGCGGTTATCAAAGTGCCACTAGATGCTCTAACTCATTGCATATGCATTTAGGATCTAGTGGAGTGCTAACACCCTTGAAAATATTTGTGAAAATATGCTAACACATGTGCACAAGGTGTTTGCAGGGTTGAGATGGGTTTGGGTCCTCTCTCCCTCCCCGAAGCTTGCAGAGGCGGGATTCAACGCTTTGGAAAAATGAAATGTCTATTTTCTATTGCGCCGGATGCAAAATTCTTGGTGGTTGGCACATTTGAGCAAGGGTGAAGAAGTTAGAGTTGAAATGGAGTTGGTCGAAATGATGTTTGGCGTCGGTCCTGTGGACCGGGACGCTGAATCAGCAGCACCGGACGCCGATCGTCTGCGTCCGGTCATACTATTTCACTCGGCAACCTGAAGAGGAAGGGTTGAGCACGGACGCTGGTCTGCGTCCGGTCAAGGTGGACGGACGCGTCCGGTCGAAGAAAATACGCCTCGGGAGCTTATTGAAGCGACCGGACGCCGGGCTTCGGCGTCCGTCCGATTCAAAGGAGCAGCGTCCGGTCGAGGTGATGACCGTTGAGTTTGGACACGTGGTGACATCGAAGCGACCGGACGCCGAGAGCCGGCGTCGGTCGATCGACCGGGCGTCCCGGTCGTAACGCGTTTTGCCCAAGTGAAGGGTATAACGGCTCTATTTGATGGGGGCTCTATTTATAGCCCCATGGCCGGCTCAAGGGTTAACTCTTGCACATTTTCATTGACATAGCAACCTTGTGAGCTTAGCCAAAGCCCTCCCACTCATCTCCATCATTGATCCATCATCATTGTGAGATTGGGAGAGAATCAAGTGCATTGCTTGAGTGATTGCATCTAGTGGCACTTGGTATTCGTGTTGCGGCCGCTTGATTTCGCTTGTTTCTCTTGGTGGTTGCCACCACCTGACGCCAGTTGGAGCAGCGGTGAAGGATCGGCACGAGTTGGTGATTGTTTGTGGCCGCCCGGTGATTGTGAGGGGAGTTGTACCTTCCCGGCGGAGTGCCGAAAAGGTAACTCTAGTAAATTGCTCGTGTCATTGAGTTACCTCACGTGTGGGTCGGTTCTTGCGGTGTCCTATCGTGTGGACGAGGTTTGTGAAACACCTCTTAGCCGCCCGAACCACCAAGTGTTGGTCGACACAACGGGACGTAAGCGTGTTGGCAAGCACGTGAACCTCGGGAGAAAATCGATTGTCTCTCTTCTTTGTCATTCTCCGGTGATTGGCTATATATTCATCTTGTGATTGGTTCATCCCTACACGTTGGTATAATCACTCTACTCGCTCATTTACATTCTTGCAAACTAGTTGATACAAGCTCTTTAGTGTAATTAGAATTGAGAGCTTGCTTTATTATTTACATTCATCTAGTTGAGCTCTTTAGAGTAGCAAGGTTGAGAGCTCTTAGTGAGTAATTACATAGCTAGTTTGTGTGCCTAAGTATTCATTGCAACTAGAATTGTTGGATAGGTGGCTTGCAACCCTTGTAGAGCTAGAGCAAGTTTGCATTACGCTATTTGTCTTACTAATCAAATTGCTCTAGTTGATTTGTAGTTTTCAAATAGGCTATTCACCCCCCCTCTAGCCATATTAGGACCTTTCATCGGGACGCCACCAACGATTCGCCCTCAACTTCTCCACCACAACCTCAACCCACACCCACGCTGACTCCTCAGAGGAGGACGAGGCGTGGGCCGGAGCGGACTTCTCCGGGCTTCGTGACCCTGAGGCTATGCATCGCTTCTTGGTCGCAAGCGACTACTGCTTCAGCTACTCCGACTCCGATGACGAAGGCACTTACAATCCCACTCGAGAGTGTTTCCACATCGGGCTCCGAATGCCAGGGGCAAGTAATAAGAGTGAAGGGGCAGGCAACCGCTCCTCGCTCCGCCAAGGGGCGAGCGATGCCACACCCCCGCTCGTCGAGCTTCGGGCAGAATGGAACGTGAACGACGCCCCCGAGGAACTCCGACGCTTGGACCTGGAGCAGCTCCGTGAGCTCCAGGCAAAAGTTGACCAAGACTGACTCCTACTGCAGCAGCTCCGAGACACTCTCGAGCAGGAGCAGCGAGGTCGCGGTGATGGCGGAAGGGCCCGGCGGAGGGCCCACGACGTGCACCGCCGCATCAACAATGACGAGGGAAGTGAGCAACCCCCAATCTTCAATCGCGCTAGCCACAACGTCGCGGTAGTGGCGATGCTAGTCCGGGCGATGCTCGAGCCCTCTACCATGGAGGGGCGATGGGTTCGCAGCGAGCTCCGAGACCTTCTCGAGACCGCCGCGGTACAGCAGGCCGAAAGCTCCATGTCTCAACGGTGTGAGGACACCTCAAAATGGCCCACGGTGCACGATCGCCTCAAGGCCCCCTCAGCGATCGACGCGTCAGCAGGCGATGATGCCACGACAATGATGGGCCCGCCTGAGGCTACCACCCGCATCGAGGTGGCCGCTACGATAGTGGCGAGGACCGCAGTCCTTCTCTTGGGCCGCCTGGCCCTCGAGTCTTTAGCAAGGCCATCTGTGGCGCCCCATTCCCCGCTCGGTTTCGACAACTAGCCAACCTCGCAAAATACAACGGTGAGACCAACCTCGAGTTGTGGCTGGCCGATTACTGCCTAGCTTGTCAGCTAGGCGACGTGAACGATGACCTGCTCATCATCCGCAACCTCCCCTTGTTCCTGTCAGACTCAGCACGAGCCTGGCTCGAACACCTCCCGCCCTTGCAGATCCACAACTGGCGTGACTTGGTAAAGATCTTCGTCGGGAATTTCCAAGGCACGTACGTGCGCCCCGAGAACTCCTAGGACCTCAAGAGTTGTCGCCAGAAGCCGAACGAGTCTCTCCGAGACTTCATCCAGTGATTCTCCAAGCAGTGCATTGGGTTGCCCAGCGTCGGCGACTCAGAAGTTGTCCATGCTTTTCTCTTCGGCACCTCCTGCCGAGACCTGGTCCGAGAGTTAGGCTGGAACGTACCAACCTCAGCAGCCGCGCTCCATGACATCGCCACCAACTTCGCCTTGGGCGAAGAGGCTGTCGGGGCCATCTTCCCTAACAGCGACGCAAAGGGGAAGTGGAGGGACGAGACCCTCGGGGCCTCGGCCTCCCGTTTCTCGAAGAAAAAGAAAAAGGGGCGCCCAGGGAAGCCAGAGGCCCTCGAGGTCGATCTTGTCGCAGCCGCTGATCGCAAGAACCCCCGAAGCCCCGTCAGGGGCCCCGGAATATTCGACAACATGCTCAAAAAGCCCTGCCCTTACCACCAGGGCCTGGTAAAGCACACCCTCGAAGAATGCACCATGCTCCGATGTTACTACGCCAAGCTCGGGCTTCCCAACGACAACACCAGGAAGAAGGGCATCGGCGACGGAGACAACGACAAGGACGACAGGTTCCCTGAGGTGCACAATGCCTTCATGATCTTCGATGGGCCTTCAGCGTGCCTCACGGCACGTCAACGAAAGAGGGAACGCCGGGAGGTCTTCTCTGTTGAGGTAGCTACTCCCCAGTACCTTAACTGGTCTTGGGAGGTGATCACCTTCGATCGGGAGGACCACCCCAACTATGTCCCAAACCCCGGGCAGTATCCGCTCGTCGTTGATCCGATCATCGGCAACACCCGGCTCACCAAGGTACTGATGGATGGAGGCAGCGGCCTCAACATCCTCTACGCCAACACCATGGAGCTCCTAGAGCTCGATCAGTCATGGCTCTGAGGCGGTGCCGCACCCTTCCACGACGTCGTGCCGGGGAAGCGCACGCAACCCCTCGGGCGCATCGACTTGTCGGTCTGCTTTGGCACTCCCTCCAACTACCGCAAGGAGATCCTCACCTTTGAGGTGGTTGGATTCAAGGGGACCTACCACGCTATCCTGGGGCGCCCGTGCTACGCCAAGTTCATGGTGGTCCCGAACTACACCTACCTCAAGCTCAAGATGCTAGGCCCCAACGACGTCATCACCGTCGAGTCCACGTATGAGCATGCATACGACTGCGATGTCAAATGCATCGAGTACGCCAAGGCTATCGTGGAGGTCGAGGCCCTCATCATCAACCTCGACCAACTCGGTAGTGAAGTGCCCGACTCCAAGCGCCGTGCCGGGACTTTCGAGCCCACAAAGACCGTCAAGCTCATCCCGGTCGACCCCAACTGCTCCAACGGCCGAACGTTGAAGGTCAGCGCCACCCTCAACAGCAAATAGGAAGCCGTGCTCATCGACTTTCTCCGCGCGAATGCCGATATGTTCGCATGGAGTCCCTCGGACATGCCAGGCATACCGAGGGAGGTCGCCGAGCATGCCTTGGACATCCAGGCCGGCTCCAGACCAGTGAAGCAGCGCCTGTGCCGATTCGACGAGAAGCACAGGGCCATCGGCGAGGAGGTGCAGAAGTTTTTGGCGGTCGGATTCATCAAGTAAGTGTCCCATCTAGAGTGGTTAGCTAATCCTGTATTAGTTAAGAAGAAAAATGGAAAATGGAGGATGTGTGTGGACTGTGACAGAACCGCCCAATTTATACAAGATCAAGTATGGCTATCCCCGCTAACACGTTGACACACATACTTTTACTCATATAAACCCGGTAGTCCGCCGAGTGTCACGAAGGACCTCGGTAAATCAACATCACAACCAAGATCGCGTGTTTAAGCAAATACATATCACATACGTAGAGTTGCAGCAGAAATAATATTACAAATGAGTTCACAAATAATAGTACAAGTTTAGGTTTCAAAACCGATTAGTGAAAACAACATAGTGTTCAAATGATTACATTAATATAAGTTCCAAATACATTGCTAGCATAAGTGACATCCTTAGACAAAAGCATATAGATGAGAAGTAAATATAGAATCGCCGAGCCCACCGGCGGTTAGCCACCATCTTCAACAGGCCAAGAACTTCACCTGCAACATGGTGGGATAAACCCTGAGTACTCAAATGTACTCAGCTAGACTTACCCGTCATAAACCAGAAATAAAGTGACACCAAGGATTATGCAAGGCTTTATCAGTGGATCTAGCTGGACAACCTTTTTGCATAAAAGCTTGAGTAACCATTAGCATTATTCACCTGTACTAGCAGTGACTTTTAGCCATTACCTACCATCTATATTAGCACCTGTACTAATCAATCACTTGATTAATTTGCAAACAATAATAACCATATCAGGTATTTCATGGCTCATAATCATAATCATCATCATCATCATCATCATTTAACCATATCTTTAAATTTAGTGAATCTACGTTGCCGCTGCTCAGTCAAGTTCTCACTATCCGGGAGAGACGGCGATTCGAATTGATTCCTATCCAGCTGGAGGGGTATTCCTAACACTCACCCAATCCACCTGATCAATGGTTTCCTCGGGTCACCTTTGGTACGACTTAGGAATCGCGGCTCCGAGCAGCGCCGCACCCTCAGGGAGTCCACTCTGCCAGGTGGTCAATCTCACCTCGGACTTACACCAATAGCTCCCCGCACATCCTTACTACCACCAGGGTGCGCACTTTCACTTCTCGGTCTTCCGGCCTGAGTTGAGCTACTCGGCTTCGCGGTCGGAACGAGTTATCCGGCCAACTAAGTGATAGGCATGCGTTCAACATGACATGAGGACGTACAGCAAATCGGTCCTTAAACGACACAGACGGAGATAGATTCACACCCAAGACCTCCATGCCTTGTTGCTGCACTACCGTCATCCCGTCCGGTCTCTTTTCATTATTAACACATGGTTCTTTTTCATGATAGCAAATATAGCCAACCATGACCAGAGCTCATCCCACATCTCGCAGGTGACAGGAAATCACCCGACTTCTACCGGTCTAAGCATAGCTAAGCATCATCTGATCCAACACTTAATTAGGATTCATAGGATTTTATCTGGACAAGGTAAGGATATAATGCAATAATTGGTTCCAACCAATTCCTATACTTAATGCATCATCAATAATAAAAGATACTCAAGATATTTGTAAAAACATGGGAGACTTAGAATGCTCCAGGGCTTGCCTGGGATCCGACACAAGCCAGTTTAGTTAGCTTGCACCGTCCTGGTGACGTCTCAGGTCCTAGCACTCGCTTAGTCCTTCCATCTTCGGGATAGATCCTCCATACACCGTCTTCGGGTTTGGCTCCAACATCACGTCCTTCATGTGGTTCATCTAGCGCACCTAGATGAGATGCAAGATGCATGTGTATGAATGTGATGAATGGTAACACAAGATGCATCACATAAGCATTCAAGACAAACCAGTTATTCACGGCAATCACAGAGTCAAGGCTGCAAACAGCAGCAGCTAATTTTACTCATAACAGGAGTTGTACTAATCCAAAAGACATGCAACAAGACAATCTGGAAAGCTTATGAAATTTTCTACAATTAATCTTTAATCATCTTAGCATGATTTTCAAGTTAACTAAGTCAAATGTATCCATTTACAGAAACTGGTCCACAATTGACAGAAAGCAGCCATTTCTAAAACCCAACTTTAAATAGACATAACTCACCAACCACAAGACCAAATACCACCAAATTTTAACAGCATCTAGATACATGAATTATCTACAACTTTGTTATTATCACCAAAAGCTCATTCAAATCATAACTAGATCAAACACTAGCATCTTTTAGATCTGCTCAGAATACAATCAAAACCTGACAGAAGACTTAAAAGTCATGTAACTCCTACACTATCAGGTCTATGGCCTTACAATTTGAACACAAGCAAGATCATGAAATTTTCTACAACTTTTTTATTCACTACAACCATAGCAAACATCATTTACACCACGAAAATAATTGCACAAGCAAAACTGTAAATGCAACCCAACAGCAGTGGTACAGAAAACTGATAGGAACTTCAGAGAAGCATAACTAGAGTTCTAGACCTCCAACAAACATGAACCATAACTTTTTCAAAAGCTTAGGAATTTACCTACAACTTTCTTATTCTCATATTAAGATGATTCTACAGTTAGAAGGGGCAATTACTCCAATAAATGCATCTCTGTCCAAAACATAGACATAAACTGACATGCCACTTTAAACAGATATAAATGGAGTTATACATGTCCAATAAATGTGGTTCTAGACTTTTTAGAAAGCTTATCAAATTCTAAACAACTTTGTTGTAAACACCCCAAGCTAATTCTACTATTAAGAAGGCCCTACAGTAAGAACAAGGAAACCCTCTCTGGGTTTGGGCAGAAACAGCCACAGAGATTTAAGCAAGTATAACTCAAGATCTACTTAACCAAAAATCATGATATTTAGCTTTTTGAAAATATTAATAAAAGTAATACAACTCATGTATTATCATAAAGTCTTGATTCATAACTTAACTGAGCCAATTAATTCAAACATGCAGGACTATTCATAATCGGAGCAAAGCAACACAAGTAATTTGTTATTTTTATAACTCTTAAACCATCAAGACTAAACTACTGAAATTTTTACCAGACATCACTAATCACATCAGTAACACTTCAGAAAAATTTCACATTTATTTGAGTAAAATAACTGCAGTTATGAAAAAGACAAGACATAACTAGTATTAAGAACCTAACTGCATAGATCTATTTGTACAGCAAAATATTTAAACTAAAACATGTAATATTATAGATCTAATGCATAGACAATTTCACAAGGATTCCAAAAAGTCCTTATTTACTATTTTACGATGTTTATACTAATTAATATGAATTTTCAAAGTTCATCATTCAAATCTGTAAAAACAAAAGAAAAGACATGTAAGTCTTGCATCGGGGTCCCTGCGAAAAACTGAAATAAAAGATCAGTGATTGACCCTTCTCGACACTATTCACCAGAGTCACTGCTTAATCACTTAACCCCCTGAAGAATGTCAGATTGATGAGCGTGGTCCTTCTTCTTCCTCAACTCGAGCAGAGCAGAGGAGATGGCCGGAGCTCGCGGTTTCGGCCAGCAAGGACGGCGCCGGTGGCGAGCTGCAAGACCGCGGCAAGACCTGGCCTGCGCGCACTCGCACAGGGCTTTGGCTTGGCCGGTATTGGCCTGGGAAGGTCCAGCCACGTGCGACCGCGACGCCGGCGGAGAGGAGCAACGGCGGCGAGCCAAGGTGGAGGATGAGGGCGCGAGAGGGCAGTGGAGCAGGGAGTGGCTAAGGTGGAGGCGAATGGGAGCTGCAAGGGTGTTCGACGAAGGAGGAATGGCAGCAGCAAAGGAGCTCTGCTTGTCGGCCATGGCGGACGCGACTCTGGCGCGGAGTGGAGCGAGGAGGAGCGAGAGGAAGAAAGCACGGAGCGGAGCTCTGGCCGGGACAGCGTGTGGCAGCGACGCGACTTAGGCAGGGCGTAAGGACGCGCGTCGGCCATGGTGGGGGCGAGCTCACGGATGGTTGCCACGCATAGGCCACGTGATGTCAAAACACTGTGGCCGGCCGGCCATAGCTGTCGTTCCTGCCTTTTCAAAATCTAATACCACCTCAAACCTTCAACTGAAACTCAATTCTTCCTCCCATCATATCACCTAAACCGATCGACGATTTGTTGAATCAATTATACTGTTCTGTAGAGCTACGGGAGTACTCCAATATTGCTTATATGAAGTTGAGCTGGTTCGGCCTGGTTTGGGAGGTACAGTGCTCCAAAGGCAAGTACATGAAACTGCACCGAGTTCAGTTAAGGGCATCGGTCGGTCCTGTACAATCAGATTCAAAACTTCTAATTCTACTCCAAAAATACAACTGAAATCCATACTTCGTGCCTCTGTAACTCCTAAAATACGACGATTTAGCAAAAACACTATTAATAAAAGTTGTAGATCTACATACCAGCTCCAAGTTTTATTAAAGATTCAAAGTCTAATTAGGCATGGTTAGAGAGATAGAAGGATCTAAAGTGGGGTACACGAAACTGAAAATTCAGGTTTTAGTTAACTCAGACTTAGAATATTTTTGGACTCTGAAAACAACAGCAGATTCAAAGTTTGAGCCTCGGTTTGACTTTCATACAAGCTGATATGGCTCTTGGTACAAAAACAAAGTTTGTTCTACTTCACTCAAACTTCAACTTTTGTTTAAGGTGCAACTCCATGCAAGCACTGTAAGCCACAGTTCAAACCAAGTCAAAGTAGCATCATGGTAAAGCTTAAATTAGAGTTTTAGACCGTTTGAAGCATTTTCTTGACTTCTGCTCAACATGAACCCTTCATGACTTTCGTTGTAGAGTACAATTAGAGTCACTTGGGCAAAGTATCAAGGTTTGATTGATGATCTAGAATTCCATTCACTTTATAAAACAATTCAGGCGAGGACATAACTTGTCATTTCATGTGACTTCTTGATTCCAAAGTTCATGAAACTTTTCTAGGGATCAATATAGATGGGTATTGATGTGAGACACATGAAGGTATCCCAATCACCCCACCCAAGCATATATCTTGAAAAGAGGCTATAGGTGAGCAAAGGTGCAATATCCAAGTTTAGGTTGGGGCTCGTTTCCATAGGTTAGACCTTGATACCTTTATCACCGCTTAATCTGTCATGTTTGAGCTCAAACCCATTGCTTAACTGGTGACAAACACCTGGGGTGTTACATGGAGTACACCGGTTTAAATAAAGCATGTCCAAAGGTTCCATTCCCATTGCCTCGAATCGATCAAATCGTTGACTCCACTGCAGGATGCGAGACCTTATCCTTCCTTGATGTGTAATCTGGTTACCATCAAATCAAGATGAAAGAGTCCGACCAGCTCGCGACTTCTTTCATCACCCCATTCGGCATGTAATGCTATGTAACCATGCCATTTGGTCTCAGAAACGTAGGGGCCACATACCAGCGGTGCATGACCCAGGTCTTCGGTGAGCACATCAGGCAAACTGTCGAGGCCTACGTGGATGACATCATGGTCAAGTCCAGAAAGGCCAGTGATCTCATCGATGACCTAGAGATTGCCTTCAAATGCCTCAGGGAGAGGGGCATCAAGCTTAATCCCGAGAAGTGTGTCTTCGGAGTCCCCCGAGGCATGCTCTTGGGGTTCATAGTCTCAGAACGCGACATCGAGGCCAACCCAAAGAAGGTCTCGGCCGTGACCAACATGGGGCTAATCCGAGACCTCAAGGGAATACAGAGAGTTATGGGATGTCTTGCGGCCCTGAGCCGCTTTATCTCGCGCCTTGGCGAAAAAGGTTTACCTCTGTACCGTCTCTTGAGAAAATCCGAACGCTTTTCCTGGACCCCCGAGGCCGAAGAAACCCTCACCAAGATCAAGGCACTACTCACCAACCCTCCTGTCCTGGTACCGCCAACCAAGGGCGAGGCCCTCTTACTCTACGTCGCTGCAATGACCCAAGTGGTCAGCGCGGCCGTAGTAGTCTAGAGGCAAGAAGAGGGGCATGCTCTATCTATCCAACGACCTGTTTACTTCATTAGCGAGGTACTCTCCGAAACTAAGACACGCTACCCCCATATCTAGAAGCTGGTCTACGCCATAGTCTTGGCTCGGCGCAAGCTGCATCACTACTTCGAATCCCACCCGGTGACCGTGGTGTCATCTTTCCCTCTAGGGGAGATAATCCAGAACCGAGAGGCCTCGGGTAGAATAGCCAAGTGGGCCGTTGAACTCATGGGGGAGGCCCTATCTTTTGCGTCCCGGAAAGCAATTAAATCCCAGGTCTTAGTCGATTTTGTGGCTGAGTGGACCGACACCCAGCTGCCACCTGCTCAAATCCAAGCGGAATGCTGGACCATGTACTTTGACGGGTCTCTGATGAAGACCGGGGCAGGCACGGGCCAACTCTTCATCTCTCCCCTCGGAGTGCATGTGCGCTACATGATTCGGCTCCACTTCGTCGCCTCCAACAACGCAGCCGAATATGAAGCTCTCGTCAATGGCTTGCAGATCGCCATCGAGCTTGGAGTGCGGCGTCTCGACGTACAGGGCGATTCGTAGCTCATCATCGACCAAGTCATGAAGGAGTCGAATTGTCACGACCCCAAAATGGAGGCGTACTGCAAACTGGTACGTCGCCTAGAAGATAAGTTCGATGGTCTCGAACTCAACCACATTGCGCGGAAGTTCAACGAGGCCACGGACGAACTGGCGAAGATGGCATCGGCATAGGCCCCGGTCCCCCCAAACATATTCGCCAGAGACCTGCACAAGCCCTCGGTGGACTACGCCTCGGCGGTAGAAGAGGGCCCACCATAGGGCCCGAGGCCCCCTCTATTACCGAGACCCCGGCGGCCGAGCCCGAGGCCATGGAAATCGATGCAGGGCCTCCCGAGGCCGACTAGGGGGTGGACTAGCGGGTCCCGCTCCTTGATCGCCTCATTCAAGGAATGCTTCCTGCGGACAGGACCGAGGCCCAACGGCTTGCACGACGAGCCAAAACTTACGTTGTCAGCAACGGCGAGTTGTACAGACAAAGCCCATCCGGCGTCCTCCAATGATGCATCACCACCGAGGAAGGCCAAGCCCTACTTTGGGACTTGCACGCGGGAGCCTACGGGCACCATGCTGCGCCTCGGACGCTCGTCGGAAACGCCTTCCGCCAAGGATTCTACTGGCCAACGGCGTTTGCCGACGCCACCAAGCTGGTACGCTCCTACGAGGGATGTCAGTACTATGCGTGGTAGACGCACCTTCTGGCCCAAGCCCTCCAAACCATCCCCATCACATGGCCGTTCGCCGTGTGGGGACTAGACATGGTTGGGCCTCTGCAGAAAGCCCCCAGGGGTTACACCCACTTGTTGGTAGCTATTTACAAGTTCTCCAAGTGGATCGAGGCTCGTCCGATCACTCAAATCAAATCCGAGCAAGCGGTACTGTTCTTCACTGATATCATCCACAGGTTTGGGGTTCCAAACACCATTGTCACCGATAATGGGACACAATTCACCGGCCACAAATTCCTGACGTTCTGCGACGACCACCACATCCGTGTGGTCTGGTTGGCCTAGGACACCCTAGGACGAACGGCCAAGTAGAACGTGCCAACGGCATGATCCTATAGGGCCTCAAGCCAAGGATATACAACTGGTTGAAGAAATTCAGCAAGAAATGGCTGGCCAAACTCCCGTTGGTCATCTGGAGCCTGAGGAACACCCCGAGCCGAGCCACGGGGTTCACACCATTCTTCCTAGTCTATGGAGCCGAGGCCATCCTCCCCACTGACTTGGAGTACGGTTCCCTAAGGCTATAGGCCTACAATGAGCAGAGCAACCGCACTACCCACGAGGATGCCCTAGACCAACTGGAGGAAGCCCAGGACGTTGCGCTGCTCCATTCGGCCAAGTACCGGCAAGCCCTACGATGCTACCAAGCCCGACGCATTCAAAGCCGAGACCTAAAGGTGGGCGACCTGGTGCTAAGACTGAGGCAGAGCAACAAGGGCCGCCACAAGTTGACCCCACCATGGGAAGGGCCGTACATCGTCGCCCAAGTGCTAAAGCCTGGGACCTACAAGCTGGCCAACAAGAAGGGCGAAATCTTCACCAACGCTTGGAACATAGAATAGCTACATCGTTTCTACCCTTAAATTCCCAAGCATTGTATACATTGTTTCTCGAACTATATTAAAGAAGCGTTCTTTAGTTGTTCTTATTTTTCGAGAAACCCCCCGAGCAGATCGATGGGGGATTGGCGTTACGATAACGCTATAAGGGAGACTTGGCTCTGCCTCTGCAGAGGTGCCCACTGCGGGGCTCGGACAAGACTCGGCTCTGCCACGGCAGAACCGAGCCTCCCTCGGGGCTAGAGGGGGGGACCCCCCCTAAGTCCTGGAAACCATTTTTTCTGATTTTTGAATAAATTTCTACACCAAACTCTCTCGCGTACTCTGACAAATCGATTGTAAAAAACCTAAGGACCGAAAGCGTGCCTCGAGGGCAAAAGGCCGACCGAGCCACGAGACCACCTACGCCCCTGGGCTACGGCAACTCCCTCAACACCTTTCGCCGGAGGGGCAGCTGAGGCTCCGAGGAAGTTTTTTGCAAAAGACTTGTCTAGAAATGGGACAGAGAGCTGAGGCTCGGAAATATAATAAAAAACGATTAAAAAAGCGTACGCACGAGTACTGTATAAAGGCCTCAACGGCCGCGAACATCACGACAATAATCCTAACCAGTTTACATGGCCTCTTTTTCCCAGGTCAAGGCTCGGGATCTCTCGCATCAGCGGCTGGCGTGGGAGGAACCACCTCTTCTTCAAACAGACTAGCCAGCGCTGTGCCAGGTCCCTCAACCGCCTCCATCAGCTTGTTGACCTCCTCATCGGCCTCCTCGTCATCCTCAGGCAAGACGTAACCGTCGCTGACGACCTCAAGGTTGACGGCGTAATGCGAGGAAATGACGACCAGGGTGCGCTTGACGCCCGTATGCAACGCCCCCGAAGTCGCTCGCGCACTTGGCCACTCAACGCAGTCAGGCGGCTCCTAAGGGAGCTACCCGACTAGACCCCCTCAACCTCCAGGGCCTCGCAGATGGTATGGGCTATGCTCTACAGCGCGTCGTGCTCCCCGGTCTCAGCCTCAAGTGCCGCCTGCACTGCGGCTGAGGCCTCAGCTGCCCGAGAAGCCTCCTTCTCCAACACTGCGCCAGAATACGCAGGATGCGGTTAAGCGCGAAAGAAAAATAGGCCAGATAGGGGCAAAGCCCTACGGGACTCACCCTTAGTTTTCTCTTTCCAGCGCTGGACTTCGAGCTGAGAGGCCTCGGCCCTCTCCTTCTAGTGCTGGACCTCAACCCGAGAGGCCTCGGCTACCCGGGAAGCCTCTTTCTCCAGCTCTATACCACACTAGGGAGTTAGGGGCCGAACGCAAGAAAAACAAGTAAAATAAAGGGAACAGAACTCACCCTCGTACTTCTCCTTCCAGGCCAAGGCATCGACCCAGGAGGCCTCGACCATCTTGAGGGCCTCATCCAGGGCGCCCTTTGTCAACGCATGCGCGCCCTGCTCCTCACCTAACTGCGCAGCGACGGCCTTGGCAGAGACCGTCGCCTCTTCAGCCTAGGAAAAGAAGGCGTCCCACTCACTGGCCACCCGGGTTAGCTCCTCCTCCAGCTCCTTGACTCACGCCACCAAAGGGGTGACCTACTCCCAAGCCGTGGCCACCTCGGCCTTCATATCTGCACAGCAAAGGCGGAGGTCCTCCGCCTCCACGCTCTATGCCGATAGAAGCTTGTTGGTGTTGGCGAGCAGGTCCTTCTGCTCCCCGAGCTGGTCCCAAACGTCCTTCTCCTAATGGAGGAACAACGACTTCCCGAGGGACCGGGCCTCAAGCTCCTAGATAGACAGAATAGAGGTCATGCATTGCGAGGAAACTCAGAACAAGACAACACCACACAAGAAAAGAAGACGCGTACCTGGGCGACGCCGGGTAGATCGTCATCCATGATGGACAGCGCTGTTCACAGCGACCGCACCGCCAACTGGCGATATTGCTCGAAGGTGCCCCAGCGCCCCCCACAGCCGCATCCTCGAGGGCGAACAAAGGCTCCCCCTCAGGGTCGTCCCTGCTCCACCACAAGACACGCGGGTGATCCCACCCGCGGGACTCAGGCTGCACCCGCACGAGGGCCACGCTTCCCTCGCCAGAGGTCGGAGCTGGCTGCTCCACGGCGCTGGCCGCCTTGGCATTTGGCGCCTCCTTTTCCTGGGAAGTGCTGTTGGAGGAGGCCGCCTGAACCTCCACTTCTCGGGCGCTCTCCAGCGATGGCGGCGGGTCTTGGGCCGGGGGCGGCACCAAAGGTTGCCCTGCCTCCATCTCCATATCCTGGGCCACCGAGTCCGCCGTGCTCGCCTCCACTACCTCGGCCCCGAAAGTCCCAGGGGCCTCGACTTCGACCCCGGTGGCCTCGATGACTGGGGGCACCCCGGCCCCATCTGACTCGTGGGCCTCGACAAAGCACGGCGTAGGCCCTTCCTCCTTCGTCTGCTCTGTGGTCGCCCCGGGAGCCTCTTCCTGGGCGATCGGCTCCTCCAGGTCGGCCCCGACCGACACCGCACCACGCTGCGCGGCGGCTTGCGCCTCCACTACCTGCTGAGCAGTGGAGCTGGCGCTCACCTTGAGCGCCTTACATGGCGCCAAGGCAGGCTCCTCCACCTGACGCTTCTGCCTGAAAGCAAAAAAACACCCCAAGGTCAGCATATGACCAAGGGGCAAGCAGGAAATACTGCCAACTCTGCCAAAAAGACACTCACCTCGAACGGGGATGCAACCGCTTCGGCACTGCTACCCTCCTCTGCAACGGCGATGGTGGCGGCAGACGGTCCAGCGCCCCCTCGATCCTCTGCGGAGACGATCGCTCCGCCCCCACCGTCACCTGCTCCACCTCCACCGTCGAGCCCACCGGGCTAACGGCACACTTCCCTAACGCCCGTGCCTCGGACGTGTCGGCCTTGGACCCAGGGTGGGTGATCGCTGGCCCCGGGGCATTCTCTCCTCCTAGAAACGCTGGGCTATTCACCGATGCCCCGAACGCTGTCCCCCTGATGTTAGGGAGATCGTCATCCTCGCCCGAAGAGTCCGCTGACAGCGATGGCGACGGAGACAGCTCCACCGGGAGACCGTCCTGCCTCTGCTGCCGGTGGTGCTTGTCCAGCTGTTTGCACTCAAGGATCTTCCTTGTGCGCTTTGCCGCCTCGGCGTCCTTCTTCTTCTTCTGCGCCTTAGCGTGCGCCCGGTTCACCGCCCGTCGCCTTGCGTCCTCGGGAACAGGCGGCGGGGAGGCTCACACATCTCTCATCCCCTGTAGGAACAGCGAGCGCAAGTAAGCGAACGGGAAAACAGTGAGGAACAAGGAGGCCTCGGGGGCTGCAGCGGCGCGTGACTTACCAGGGAGAGGTACCCCTGCGACGGGCGCATCACGATGGGGGTTAGACCACTGCTCTTTAGCTTCCCCTCCACCTACTCCCTCACCCGACATAGAATTTCCTCGTCGGAGAGGGCGGCGGCAGACATCCGGATGCCCTCGATTGGCTCATTCGGTCTCATGTCGAATAAGCGCCGCCGCCGAGCCATCAACGGCAGCACCCTCCGGTGGTGGAAGGCCGCCACGTCCACAGCCGCCATAAGGCAGCGGCCCCACAGCCTCTCTAGCCCCTCCAGGAGCGGCTGCAGCTTGGGCTGATCCTCCCTCGGGATGCCATACCCCCACTTCCGGACAGTCCTCCATGATCCGCTCGGTGTAGGGGGGAAGTCCGCCGTCGTCGTTGCAAAGGTAGAACCAGCTGGTGTACCAGCGGTGATTGGTTGACGTGAGCTAGGCCGGGATATAAAGCTGCTGCCGGCCTTGGCGCACCTGGAGAGTGCAGCCGCCGGCCCTCGTCGTCTTCCTCATACCCGTCGTGCCTGTCGGCTTGGTGGTATGCCCCGCTTGGAAGAGATGGAGCCACAGCTCCCAATGGGGTACAATGCCCAAGTACCCCTCGCAGACGACGATAAAGATGGCCGCCTACGTGATGGAGTTGGGGTTGAAGTTATGCAGCTCCACGCCGAAGTAATGCGGGAGCGCTCGCATGAATCGGTCCACCGGTAAGCCGACACCACGCTCGTGGAAGGACACGAAGCTCACGACGTACCCCGCGGGTGGCCTCAGCTCCGGCTCGCCCAACGGAGCAATCCACTCTGGCCTATCGGGGTCGATGATCGAGTGGAGAAGGCCGTCGTCGACAAGAGACTGCAGCGTCTCCATGGACACATCGGACGGATCCCAAGGATTCGTCGGGAGGATGACAGGAGGGCCGCCGGCCATTGCGTGATGGAGAATGCGGGCTACGGCGGTAAGGCTCTCTCTCTCTCTCTCGCTCTCGCTCTTCTCCCTTCTTCTCCCCGGCGCTCTCTGTTCTTTGCAACGGCTCGAAGGCAGAAAAGGCAAATACGGGCAAGGTAAGGAGGGGAGGGGCGAGACTCGTTTCGTATTTATGCAGGGAAAGGACAAAATGGTCAGGCGACAAAATCGGGGAAGTTTCCCTCGAGTCCAGGCATGGTTAATCCAGATCCAATTTCAGCGCCCACGCGCCCACCTTTTCCTCATTAATCGCACGCACAGTTATGTCCTGTCCACTGACACCGCATCACATCCAACCGCAGCAATAGCAAGTCCTGAGAAACCACCTCAAAAGGTGCGCCTGCCGTTGTTAGCCGATGGGAGGGGAATATTCCCCCAGCCGATTCCTTCCAGACTAAGGAACTGGGCGCCGAGCCCATTACGGTCCAGGGGTTCGAAGGCTGGGCCCCCCAAAGGTCTCGACAGCCGCCCCAGGACAAACAGAGTCAGGGACAACTATGGACGAGCCTGTACATGGCCGAGGCCCGAGCAAGCGATCGCTCGGGATGCCCTAAGTCATGTCCGAGACCGACAGGGAAGTCTCCGAATAGGATCCCACCGTAGGGAGGCAACGAGCCCCTGGGGCCAATCAAACGGCCCTGGGACCCACTAGAGAAGCCCTCTGGTACTTTTGGAGTACGTCTCTAGACCGCAAGTCGACCCCTATCGAATGGGGCACGGGCCTCCACACGGACTTACCCGATAACAGCTCACCCGAAGTGTCACCGCTCGCGCCCACCGAGGGTAGCCTGACATATTTCACCCCTCCTTCCGAACGAAAAGGATGCACGAGGGTTGCATAAAAAGCCAGGGGAACTCCTGATCGCCCTCTCGCTCCATGTGGAGGCTCGGGGGCTCTTCCTGCAAACTTGCTGGGACCCAGCGACCCGGGCTCGCACTCGATGGGCTCGGCAAACAACCCCTCCTTCCGACCGAAAAGGATGCGCGAGGGTCGCATAAAAAGCCAAGGGAACCCCTGATTGCCCTCTCGCTCCATACAAAGGCTTAGGGGCTCTCCCTGCAAACTTGCTGAGACCCAGTGACCCAGGCTTGCACTCGATGGGCTCGGCAAACAACCCCTCCTTCCGAACGAAAAGGATGCGCGAGGGTCACATAAAAAGCCAGGGGAACTCCTGATCACCCTCTCGCTCCATGTGGAGGCTCAGGGGCTCTCCCTACAAACTTGCTGAGACTCAGCGACCTAGGCTCGCACTCGATGGGCTCGGCAAACAACCCCTCCTTCCGAACGAAAAGGATGCGCGAGGGTCGCATAAAAGGCCAGGGGAACTCCTGATCGCCCTCT
This sequence comes from Miscanthus lutarioriparius, assembly GCA_904845875.1. Taxonomy (NCBI): domain Eukaryota; kingdom Viridiplantae; phylum Streptophyta; class Magnoliopsida; order Poales; family Poaceae; genus Miscanthus; species Miscanthus lutarioriparius. Next base: position 22,068,233 of record CAJGYO010000003.1, read on the forward strand.
CGCTCCGTGTGGAGGCTCGGGGGCTCTCCCTACAAACTTGCTGAGACCCAGCGACCCAGGCTCGCACTCGATGGGCTTGGCAAACAACCCCTCCTTCCGAACGAAAAGGATGTGTGAGGGTCACCTAAAAAGCCAGGGGAACTCCTGATCGCTCTCTCGCTCCGTGCGGAGGCTCGGGAGCTCTTCCTGCACGCAAAACGAAAGCAAGCCACCCAAGCTCGCACTCGAAGGTTCGGAAAAACGTGACAAAAAGGGCACCGAGCCCATTATGGTCCAGGGGTTCGAAGGCTGGGCCCCCCAAAGGTTTCGACAGCCGCCCCAGGACAACAGAGTCAGGGATGATTGTGGGGAAGCCTGAACATGGCCAAAAGCCCAAGCAAGCAAATGCTTGGGAAGCCCTAAGTCATGTCCAAGACCAGCAGGGAAGTCACCGAATGGGATCCCACCGTAGGGAGGCACCGAGCCCTCGGGGCCAATCGAATGGCCCTGGGACCCACTAGAGAAGCCCTCTAGAACTTTTGGAGTGTGTCTCTGGACTGCAAGCCGACCCCTATCGAATAGGGGCATGAGCCTCCACTTGGACTACCCAATAACAACTCACCGGAGATGTCACTGCTCGTGCCCACCAAGGGTAGCCTGACATGTTCCACCCCTCCTTCCGAATGAAAAGGATGCGCGAGGGCCGCCAAAAAAGACAGGGAAACCACTGATCGCCCTCTCGCTCCGTGCAGAGGCTCGGGGGCTCTTCCTGCAACTAGGCCAAGTCCCAGCGACTCGAACTCGCCCTCATGGGCTCGGCAAACATGATAAAATTCCTCGCTCAACAGGGACAAAGCCCCTGGAGGTGTAAACCCACTCCTCCAGGGCCTCGGGGGCTACACCCAGCGGGTGCACTCGCGCGCACCCACCGAAACCACGAGTACAAAACACTATCCTGACGGGAGCCGCTGCACGCCAAAATCTTGACAAAGCCTTAGGGAGAGTGCTCGCACTCACCCCAAGGCTCGGGGGCTACTGTCGGATACCATAAAAAGGGGTACCCTAAGTAAGAACCGAAAAGATCGCTTAAAACCTCACAAATATCAAAGCCAAAGGACAATCACAGGGTCTCAGCCGATTCTCTGACTCGCCCGAAGCCCGCGTTGCAATGACTCTCCGCCTCGCCGAGGCCCTCTTGTGCTGAGGCCTCGCTCCACAAGGCCTCGGACAGGTTACCGATTCTCCGATTCGCCTGAGGCCCCGCAAGTGAAGCCTCGGATGAAGTACCGATTCTCCGACTCGCTCGAGGCCGGCTCGGCAACAACCTCATCGCCTTCGCCTCGACCGACTTCTCTGACAAAACGTCACGCGTCCAACCACTCCCGCGACGTCAGCCGCACGTGGGCGCAGTACAGCAGGGTGGCCGATGGGACGTGAGATAGGATAGAACAGGGGTTACCAGCCACTGTGCTCAGCACTGCACCCATGCCTGGCACCCATACTACACTATGCTACCTAATTCCTACTCCAGGAGCAGCACGGCGTGGGGAAGCAGGCACGGGTTACTGTAGCATCGGAATCGGTGCATGAGACCAACTGCTCCCTCCAAGGCCTCGGCAATCCACTTCAAGGTCTCGGCAGCCTCGGGATTCGCACCCACCGAGCTCCCCACGATGGCTCAGCCTCGGCACCAACTGAGCCTCGACTCTTTTCACCATCAACCCATAGCGACTAGCACATCGTCAGCCATGCCCTGCATCAAGCTATCACTGGAGCGCTCACGTCATACGAGATCGGGTGTGACCGGCGCATTGCTCCGATACATCAAGGACAAGACCACTCCGTTGACCATGCCACTACAGTAGTAAGCTACAGGACTCCAGCACGCCACCTCCGCTCGCCGCATGGCGAACTCATGTATCACTCCTCTCCCTCCTTCAACTATAAAAGGGGAGACCAGGGCCGTTCTTAAGGAGGAGGCACTCACGAGCTCACCAAGATAGGCTCACATAGACACACACTCTCCCAAGCTGCCTGAGAGCAACGTCTCAAGCAGCCTGCACCGCTCCACGCCAAGACCTAGGACCCATTCCCTCTCTCACCCAGCTTGTAACCCCCTACTATAAGCACTTCGGTGCAAGGAATACAAGATCGATCTCTCAGACTGGACGTAGGGCATTGATTGCCTGAACCAGTGTAAACCTTGTGTCTCTTTGCATCACCATCCAGGATAAGAGGCACGCAGTTCACATTTACTAGTTGGTTGAGGACCCCCCGGTCCGAAACACCGACAATGCTAATCTTGATCTTGTTTGTACACCTCTTGAGATATCACCAATTATAGTGTCCAATGGATGATCTCTTGCAATATGAGTTGGTTGGAGTATTGGAACATTGTTGCTTGCACTTGCTTGATCATTCGGTTGAGATGATGAGCTAGTCACTTGATCTTGCACATTGTCATGAGAGCCACTTGTACTTGCTTGATTTGTATCATCTTGTATATTTGAGTTAGAGAGCACTTGCACTTGATCATCTTCATCATCAATCACTTGCCTAGGCCTCAATTCACCAACATCCATGTTCTTCATGGCATTTGAAAGTTAGATGCCTCTAACATCATCAAGATTCTCATTATCATCTTGGGAGCCCTTGGTTTCATCAAATTCAACATCATGAACTTCTTCAAGAGTACCACTTGCCAAATTCCAAACTCTATATGCTTTGCTTGTAGTGGAGTAACCAAGCAAGAATCCTTTATCATATTTTTTATCAAACTTGCTCAATCTAGTGCCTTTTCTCAAGATATACCATTTACAACCAAAGACCCGAAAGTATGCAATGTTGAGCTTTCTACCATTCAAGAGCTCATAAGGTGTCTTCTCTTTCAATGGGTGACAATATAGTCAGTTGCTACAATAGCAAGCCGTGTTGATTGCTTCGATCAAAAAAGATTGACTCACATTGTACTCACAAAGCATAGACCTTGCAATGTCAATAAATGTTCTATTCTTTCTCTCAACAAGGTCATTTGATTGTGGAGTATACTTAGCCAAGAATTGATGTCTAATTCCAAAGTCATCACACAACTCATCAATTCTAGTGTTCTTAAACTCACTACCATTGTCACTTCTAACTCTCTTGATGGTTGTCTTAAATTCATTGTGTATGCCCTTGACAAATGATTTGAATGTTGCAAATACATCACTTTTGTCCACTAGAAAGAATGCCCAAGTATATCTAGTGTAGTCATCCACTATCACAAAGCCATATTTGTTTCCACCAATGCTAGTGTATTGTGTTGGCCCAAACAAATCCATGTGCAATAACTCAAATGTCTTGCTAGTGCTCATTATGCTCTTCATAGGATGGGTGTTTCCAACTTGTTTGCCGGCTTGACAAGAGCTACAAAGCTTATCCTTCTCAAACACAACATCTTTCAAGCCTCTAACCAAGTTATGCTTAACCAATCTATTCAATTGTTTCATTCCAACATGACCAAGCCTTCAATGCCATAACTAACCCATGCTAGACTTAGTAAACAAGCATGTTGACAATTGAGCTTCACTAGCGTTGAAATCAACCAAGTATAGATTCTCATATCTAAAGACTTTGAAGATCAAATTAGAGCCATCTACACTTATGATCTCTACATCATCTACCCCAAATATGCATTTGAATCCAAGATCACACAATTGAGCCACGGATAGCAAATTGAAGTTCAAGCTCTCAACTAGCAACACATTGGATATACTCAAGTCATTGGATATTGCAATCTTACCAAGCCCTTTGACCTTGCCTTTGCCATTGTCACCAAATGTGATACTATCATAACCATCATTGCCATTGCCTTAGGGCCAACAACCGTCCCTAGCCAAGATCGAAAGCCAGCTTCGGAATCTGCTAGGCGCTAAGAGCCTGACAATCATAGAAGCACTACACCACCATCCTGTTCCATAGCCGTGGGGCATTGTAGAGCACTCCCTCGATTGGGTTACACCCAGGGCATGACATGTTAGGACAAAGAACTCCCGAAGCCCTCGATGGGAGGGGCTTCGGGCTCGCCTGGCAACCCCTTTGGGCAGAAAAGGAGGAGCCTAGCGTGTCAAAGAAGTTGAGAAGGTTCACCAAGGGAAGGCACCGCTGCAGCAGACAACACTTGGCGATTAGCACCAAGCTGCAACAGAGGTGTCAAGGAGTGGTTGAGGTTTTGTTAGCCCCCAGCTACAAGACAAAGAAGGGCCAGGAAGGCACCAAGACAATGAAGGCGAGAAGGCCTAGGTAGATGAAACCACCTAATTTGTACCCCATGCACTCCTTAGTATATAAGGGGAGGCATGGGCTCCTGTAGAAAGGTTTGACCAAACTAAGAGCAATGAAGCTTATAGAGATAGGATCCCTCAGGATTAGACTTGGGGACGATTAGGCCGAGACCAGATTGTAACACCCTAGGTGTTTGGCTTCCACATTTGCACTTGCATTTCATAAATATGAGCATCATTCATCCATTCATGAGCTTATATTGCATGAAACATGCTTGTGAAACATTGCAACATATTGTTATATTTCATGTGTGTTTGTTTTATGAAAAGAATAGTGTGCAACACTCAAGTGCAACATGTGTAACTCACTTTAGTGAAACATGGTTAGTAGTACTATGCAACACACTCATGAAACATATGAAACATGGCCTTGAAACAAAAGTAACACTTCACTTGTTCTTCCTTGTTTCAATGCCTGTGATGCCTGATTTTGGTGTGACCAATGTGTGGTGTGGCTAATAATTCTCTTAAGCAACTTAGTTATACTTAGAATGTCATTAGGAATAAGGTTCATGTTGATCATTTTGCCTAATTAGGTTTCCAAGTCAAGATTTGACCAATTTGGACCCCTAGAGCTCCTGCGTTTGACTGTTTAAAAAGTGTAGCTTAGGATGTTTCCATGTCTGAGCAACCTAAAGCAAAGTTGTAGAAAATTATATAAGGAACAAAAGTTATTTTATGACCATCTCATGAAAATGTGCAGAACATGCTCAAAAATGGCCCACAAGTTAGTTTGAGGTCTATTTGGAAACTCAGGAAATTTTCTAAGTGTTGGAACTGCTTTCCAGTTTCATGAAGTCGACTTTGGAACCTTGTAGATGGAAATCCATGGTGAATTAGCCTGAGCTTATGTTGAGTCATTTGGAGTACTCACTTAGCTCTATCATGTAGTCCAACTTGATTAGAATTTGGCCGAGCCGATTAGGAGATAATTAAGGTCAAACTTCTCCTGTCAGTCGAACTCGATGAACACTGAAACGCGAAGTTCAGACCGGTCATGGCCGACCAGGCAACAGAGACCGGCTGCCGCGTGGCCGCCACGCGCCGTGGCTGGCCTGCCATCGCTGCCCGGTGTCCTCCGTCTTGAAGTCGCGTCCGCCTGCCTGTCTGCTCACTCTTCCTCGTCCTCCTTCACTTCTCCAGCTAACAGCAGCAGCAGCAGAAGCGCAGCCGCTCCGCCATTGCTGCCGTGGAACCGCGCCGTCGCCTAGCTCATTCGCTGCCGCAAAAACGCGTCGGCCAGCTCGCCCATAGCTCCACCGTGTCCTCCTATACCTCATCGATCACCTAGCCGAGCCATCCGTGCCATAGGTGAGGGCCATTGGCCGTTTTTCCGCCGCCGTCTCCGTGGCCATGTCTCGCCGGAGCGGAGCTCACCGCGGCCACCCACCACGGAGACCTCCTCATCCTCCTCTCTCGGCTTGGGCAGCTCCGTAGTGACCTCGTGGAGCTCATACCGAGCTCGGATGAGGCAGCAAGGGCTCGCCATCGTTAGTACACCGCGCCGAAGCTTTGCCATGCCGCCATCACCGGCGACGAGCCACCTCCGTTAGGTCGTAGCTCTAGCTAGTAGCACCAATCGAACCACCTCATCGCGTAGATCATGTAGGTAGCCTTGGTGTCGCCGGAGTCCTCGCCATCGACGAGCTAGACCACCGCCGCGCCATCGAACGCTGCCTCCTCTGTTTCCTCTCGCTGACCGGTGGGGTCGTCTGACCCGAGGGCCCCGCTTGTTAGTGACTGAGTTTAAGAGGCTAGTTCAAATAATTCCAGTTTTAGTGCTGTTTTGTAAATTTTGTAACTCCAAATGTGTATATTCAAATACTGTGATTCAAATTTTGTTAGACCCACTGTGAGGTTTAGTATTTATGAAAAATATGTCTTGAGCACATTATGTAGAAATTTTGGGTGAATTAAATAGGAACTTGAAATGTGTTTTTGAATGCATGCAAAATTGTTTAAATCATATCTTGAGTTTCTGTGATCCAAAAATTATGAAATTTTGTGTGTAAGCTAGTATTGCTTAGTAGAAGCTTTGGTTAAAATTTTAGAGTCATTGCATATGTAGTTTTTGAGTTATAGATTTTCCTTTTATCATTGGTGGATACTTGTGTGAATTTTTGTAAATTATCTAGGAATCCTATGACCATGAAACTTGGTAGGTAGTATCTTAGTACCTTCAGGATGCTAGGAAAAATATGAAATCTGTTGCTTGATACTTTTCACTAAGGTTTCCTAATTATGCCATTTTAAGCCATTCTGCCTTACCATTTTTGTGTAGGTTGTTATACTTACTCAAATGGTGTGAAATTTTTATGGTAGTCTACTTAGGGCATTTAGTGTCTACTGTAATTTTTGTAGATTTAATGGTGTAGTTTTCAAATATGTTTACTATTTCCTCTAATTAAATAAATAAATTAAGAAAGGTATTAAAAGAAATGTTTTGGGGATGAACACCCTACTTTCTGGTGTTCTTGTGATATGTGTGATATGTGAGTAAATTTGGTTTTGTCCAATTAAGTGTTTATATCATAAGTTAATAATTATGTGTTTGCATTATGTCCTTCTAGACAGATCTAGAGACTTTGGAAAGTTCCCCATGATATTTTGATTTGCTGTGAATGGGATGAATACAAAAGTTATAGATAATTTATGTATCTAGCTCCTGTCAAAATTTGAGGGCATTTGGCCCATTAGTTTATAAACTACAGCTGTTTAAAGTTAGGTTCCAGTTTTGCTTACTCTCTGCCTTGTGAGGACAGAGTTCTGTTGATTTATGAATTCGACTTGGTAAAGTGTTGAATCATGCTTTGAGGTCTAAAAATGAATTGTAGACAATTTCATAGTCTTTCCAGATTGTCTTGTTTGAAGTCATTTGGATTTATAAATCTCCAGTTATGGCTAGTTTACTGTACCACTACATAGTCTTCATTTTGCTGAAATACAAATGCTTGAGTGTATGTTGTTGCAATGTTCTCGTTGATTGTTTAGGGGTTAGCCTAACTTGAGAATATGCTTAGGTACAGGTGCTAGGTCATTAACTAAAGATGAGAAATTATACATTAGGTTGTATAAACTTGGTAAGTAAAGTCATTTGAATAGGGCTTAAGTTGGAATATGCAAACTACAGCGAACATGCGCATTCCCCGAGCATCCCTGACATTCGTTCATGTGCATCCATGATATTTATCTTGCGCATTCATGCAATAGGTGTGCCGGAGGGAGTGACATTGCTGGAGTTCGAGGGAGCCAACCAGGAGGAGGAACCCAAGGTGCAGGAAGCCGACGAAGCAGTCGCCACGGAGGAATTGCCCGAGTGCCCTGACCACCAGCCTTCCTCGTTCCTGAAAGGCAAGCCCCGGAGCATATTAAGCCTCCCATGTTTTTACAAATACTTTGAGTACCTTTTATTGTTGATGATGCATTAAGTATAGGAATTGGTTGGAACCAATTGCTGCATTATATATCCTTTCTTGTCCAGATATCGCACTGGAATCCTAATTAAGTTCAGGAACGGGTTAAATGCTTAGCCATGCTTAGTGCGGTAGAAGTCAGGTGATTTCCTGTCACTTGCGAGCTTTAGGATGAGGTGGATCACGGTTGGCTATATTTGCTATCGTGGAAAAGAACCATGTGAATAATGAATTAAGACCGGGCGGGGTCTTGTGTAGGTTTGAACATAGTGACTCCGTCTGAGTCGTTTAAGGACCGATACGCTGTACGTCCTCATGTCATGTTGAACGCAGCCTAACACTTAGCTGGCCGGATAAGTCGTTCCGACCGCGAAGCCTAGTAGCTCGACTCAGGCCGGGGACGCGAGCAGTGGCGACATTCTGGAGGTAGTAAGGATGTGCGAAGAGCCATTGACATAAGCCCAAGGCAGGTTAGAGTCCCGAACAACCTTGGCAGAGTGGTTCTCTGAGAATGTCGATCTGATTGGACTCGCGACTCCTGAATCGTACCAAAGGTGACTTGTTTGTGACTTCGACGGGGGAAGCAGGGTTTGTGTTTAGGAATACCCCTCCAGCTGGATAGAAATCGATTCGAATCGCCGTCTCTCCCGGATAGTGAGAACTTGACTGAGCAGCGGCAACGTAGATTCACTTAATTTAACGATATGGTTAAATGGAAGATGATGATGATGGATAATGTTGCCACAATGAATACCTGATATGGTTATTAATGTTTGCACCCTAATAAAATGATTGCTTAGTACATGTGCTAATATAGTTGACAGGTTAATGGCTTAAAGTCACTGCTAGCTCAGGTTAAAAGTTAATCATTATTACTTATGCTTTTCCGCAAAAAGGAAGTGTCAGCCAGATCCACTAAATAAAGCTTTGCATGATCCTTGGTGTCATTTATTTTTGGTTTATGATGGGTAAGTCTAGCTGAGTACATTCCCGTACTTAGGGTTTATTCTCTCTTGTTGCAGATGACCTTCTATATCAGGGATTCTGTAAGTATTGTCTCCACCCAGCGGGTGATGAAGACTAGATCATGGGCATGATCTCTGTTCTCTTATCTGAATGCTTTTGTGGGCTATGATCAGCAAACCAGTAGGTGTATTTGAACTCGGGTGTGTAAGTTAAACTATTTGCTTCCGCATGTTTTACAAGACTGGTTTTGTAATAACGATGACTCTGTGATGATGTAATCTATTTGCGAATGTCTGCGAAATGTTGTAACGTACGATATGTTATGTTGAATTACTGTGATCTTGGTTGTATGCAAGTTGGTTTGAAACCCTTCAAGATTTCAGTTGACTACCGGGTTTATATGGGCTCAAGTTCGAGAATTTGATCGTTTCAGCGATTGTTTTTGTACTTGTGCTCTTATAAATTGGTCGGTTCTATGACACAGATACTCGAACAATCTCACCAAGAAGCCTAGGATTGCACTGCTCAATCCTATGCCACACACTCTCTCTCTCTCTCTTACTTTCTCGATTCCTCCATTGTAAGAACTCTCCGATTAAGCATTCCTAACATGAAGAACACCATACTGCTAGACGTAGGGCTCCGAGGCCCAAAGCGGTATAAATTGGCTCGTGTACCTAAGTGTTTTAGGGCTCAAGCAACCGAAGGTCCACACATTGACCCTCAACGAAGAACACGATGCTCGCCATGGTTACGAACCCACAACAATCGCCAGGATAGCTTAACCCAGCTAGGCCGGGTTTGACAATGTGCTGCGATTAGTTGTTTTGATCGCTAACTTTTGTTGTAAAAGTTTTGTAGAGCTTATTCATCCCCTCTAGGCATTAAGTCGGTCCTTTCAGATATGGAGTCCAATTTCAAAATATATTGGTTTCCGTTGCAACGCACGTACACATTTGCTAGTAAATTTTTGAAAATAATGATCATAGTAGAAATGTTTGACTTAGAATAAAGCTCATGCGATATTAATTTTAGAACAGAGGGGATACGGATTATGGGAGATGGTTATTGATGAGTTGTTGCCATCTAAGTAATGATCTTGGAGCACATGTGTGTAAGTTGTAACCTTATTTGGTTTAGCAGTACAACCTATGGTTTTAAATATATGACGTTTGGATGGTTTAATTAGTTCAATTCATATGGCTTGTATATATTTTAGAGAACCGGAGGAAGTCCAGACGTCGCCACCCAATTGAGAGTATTATGACCAATTTACTCATTATTATAACAATATAGTACTATCAACTTATTATATATATATATATATATATATATATATATATATATATATATATATATAGGACAACCCTATTTGGTACCCAGGTACTAAATAGTTATTCGGTACCCAACGCCCCGCTCACAGACACCGACCGTAGGCGTAGGTGTTTTTTCCTCCGTATGGGTGTTTATCGTGCCGGTTTTATTTTTTTTTCCGTTGACTGAATTTCTGTTTTTTCGTTCGCTGAGTTTCTTTTTTCCTTTTTTTTTTGCTTTGACTGAGTTTCTGTTTCTTTCTTTTGCGTGGACAGAGTAGAGAAGCAACGTTTTTTTTTGTTTCTTTTGCATGGACAGTAGAGAAGCGAACTTTTTTTTTCATGTGCAATGCGTCAGTTAGCAGGGTTCGCGGCCATACTATCTATTCAGTTTGTGCTATGTTTTAAATTATTAATCCCCACATCCCAACAAAAACAGTGACTTTTATAGTTAACTATAAAATTGTTATAAGTATGTTTGTATCAAGAACAATAAAATTGGCAAATGAAAGAATGTGCAGCATTTTTTTTATTCTTGTCTGGATGCATAAAAGTAATTTCGTGACAAATGGTGTCGTTAAAAAAACTCCTAGTCTTGCAAACATTATCTGTTACCAAAGTAACATGGAAATTTGTAAATTTAATACAATTCTACTGACTACTTGACTGATCGTTGTATGTTGTATCATGCGGTCATGCCCATGTACAAGGAATATACAGCTGCAAGCGCCATTATCGGTTATGCTGCAGCAGTAGCATTGCATAGGGAGCAGAAGCAGAAGCAAAGCATGAACCACCCTTTTGAAAGCTGGTTAGACAACCCTGAATGCATCCTGCATGATCAAAATCATCACAAGTAATAATACAATTAGTTCAGTACAACAATCTCCACCTAATATATTTTTGCTTAAGATTGTTTAGCTAGCTGAAAATTACAAATACTTATAATAATTGTTTCTTTCAGATGAATATGGTAAAAATGCATGTCATCCATGGAGTGTCTCATCTTTTCATAGAGAAAAATGTTATATGCAAAACGTCTCTTTCAGTTGAGTATATCTTAAATGCGTGTCACACATGCTATCTCAAATAATCTTCTCATATCTGCAACTGCAACATGTCCCAGTAATTTCAGCATGCTTGTTTTTACAGATGACACGTATCAATCAACAAAAGATGGTAAATAACTAAATATCATAAGTGTATATGAGAAGCAGTAACATATTTTTATGAGCAAACGAAGTATGGTGATAGCATAACTTCGTGTGCAGTAAATATGTAATATCAACAAGTGCATACATAGATCTAGATAAATCATAAAATCAATGCCACATTTATGACTGGAGACAGTGACCAGTCCAAACAAGTGTCTCCAGCATACCTATTTCGTGCTAGCGGCATGCCACTGTTGCTGGAGTGCAGAAGAAGCCGACGTCTCCTACTGGTGGAAGGCTAACTAAAATGATCAAAAACAGCCATAACTAGTGTAAATGATTTGGAAGCTACAGCAGCCATAAATTAAATGTGTAAAATTGGAAAATTAGCAAGGCTGAAAAAATAAGCTAATTTCCAATGGAAACAAATGCAAAATTTATACTCTTGTAAATCTTCAAGCATAATTAGCAACACAAACAAATCAGTAATAGTAGAAGAAACTACCTATGTGAGTAATCAAGGGGAGTAGATGGAGGATGCTTTGATGGCGAGCGCCTGGGATCTTCACAAAAAAACAAAGAGAGAGAAAAGAGGATAAATAACGCTGATAAAACTATTAGCTCTAGTACATGATGTACACCTCTATTTTATTCTAAGCTCAAAAGAATTTTCACAATTCAAGATATAATACAGGAATCATGTTTGATTACTGATTAGATTCACAAATAGATGAATGATTGCATGAAAATAATGAAGAGACATATATGTTAACTATACACTGAGATGCCATGTAAAACAGGGGAAGAATATTCAAAAAGAACTACTAGCATTAAACCACACTAGTTGGCAATACCCTGATTTTTCTACATGCATGTATGTACACACCTCAGGTCAATATATTAATGGATCCATACCAGATGCAAGCATATGCAAATAAGGATGCAATCTAAGCTATGTTTGCAGTCTCATTAATTTACTCTGTTTTATATCTTACAAGTCCAGCTTTTTTTTAAGTTGCCTGATTAATCAACCTACAATACGACCATCGCAATATCACTTCAAAAAACCCGAATTACTAATATTGCTAGTCGCCTACGTAGTTCTACTAGCAGAAAAATAATCTAGGCAAGCACTGTGTGTATCACTTGAAAAGCCACCCAATCTGAACTGTTGGACCAAATATGATTGAAAGCATGCACTTGTGACTTGTCTATATAAAGGTGCTGATCAAAATAGCCTTCTTGGGAGCTTGTGTTTCTCTCTTATGGATTACAGTTTCTACTATTTGAAGACTTATGCAGCGAGGCCAAAACAAGTAATACTATTCCTAGTATTACTAATTTACTATTAGTTCCAGCTTCTTATCATTCAGCCATTGTTTGCAAAAAATTGAAATAATGTTAGTCTGATTTCTCACATAAAACCTCATTAATTGTAATTGCAAGATATCTACTTCTTGATGTAATGCAAGTATAGAAGACGTCACTGTAAGATATCTATTGAAGTACTTCTCCCTAATATGGCTAGCCTCAGAATGCCTCTTCTCCATAACACAAGGCCTAACAAGTTAAGAGTTCAGTTATGTACTCTGAATAAAAATCTAAATTTTGTGAAAATATAGAACAAACGTGTAGCTGAGTGAGAACATGTTGGAAATTAGAGCTGGAATTATCAGTCTATCAAATACAATTTGAAAGGACAATTGCACAAATTGTAAGACAGTTGTTATGCCATGGTTGCTACTTGGTAAAATTACCATTTTCACCCCATCCATTAGTTTTCCAAAAATATAGATTAATGTTAAAATTGATGTAGCACATCAAAAGCTTTGAGTGATATAATTTTAGTTTATTCAGACAACCCTTAACTCGACAGGATGCATATTACCAAAAGAAAAGTAGTATGTCAACTAACTAAAACTCTTGCGAAAAAACTAACTAAAACATCGTGCCTCAATATTCTACAAGTCTCCTAGTAACAATCAAATGGCACCTAAAATTCAACAATTCCCTCCATGAGATGCATAAAGTAACACTAGATTTATTCAAAATTGCACCTAATATAAATGTGGCACACGTCTTCCATGTAAATCCAGAAGTATGCATTCTGCGAGAACAGAATCATTGTCAGTTGTAAAACAACCACAAGGATATTGCAGTTCTTATTAATGAATCAGACTGCCAAGTCTTGTGCTCATATAAATGTCCCAGCAACATAGTAGTAATTAAATAAGTGAATAACTCAAATAAATTGTATGGCCAATCAGAAAAGCACAATACGTGAGACATTACATAATTCAAAAGCTCATAATACCAAGTCTTGATCACTTAGATAATGCATGCTAAAAAACACAGCCAAGAGCAGGCTAGCAGGTCACACCTCACAATCACACTTGAGACATTAATCATTTCCCAATTTTCTACTAAAAACTGAAATACTAATGCACAAATTCAGTAGAATCTACGAAACAATTAGCTAGCTAATTAAATAATCATAAATCTGGTAAGATGATGGTGAACTGCATGCACTGCACCAAAGTTATAATCAGATATTTATGAGCCAACTAAACAAATTTAGAATGGCAAAATAACCTTCACTAAAAACTTTACTATATGCAAGGTATCCTGGTAACAAATAATTAAATATATGTTGATGGGAAGACCTACGTACCTTCCAAAAAAAAGCACGTGGACCATAAAAAAATTGGTTATTTGCACCAGAACACATGTGTAACTAGGAAAACATCAATTATTATATGCAAATCTAGCAAGTTAAAGTGAGTTTTCTCGTCACAGACTCACATATAATACGTAGATGCAAAAACCTCTTATCCTCCAACAGGACAGGAGCAAACAATAAATAATTAAATTATTTGCACACTACCCTAATTGAAATCTTGTCATGTGTGAACCGGAAAATTAGGGAACCATGCATAGAAACCTAATGTGTGCCCAGAAAAAGCACTATATGCAATCTGGATTTTGAGTTCTGTTGTTTAGGAACATAATCCATTTGAAGAGCACCAGCCAAGCTGTGCATGTGGGGAGAAGTAGCAGAAGGCAGGAGTCACAAAGAGTCGATGCTGGAAGTCAGCAGCGGACGATATGGGACGTGCGGTTGTAAATAATAGTAATTTATATAGATCAAATTTGTCTGCGATTTATGCATGAACTGAGTTGTAGGAACACTTGCATGCAGTAAATATCTAGTACAGAATTGATATTTCCACAACATTCGTCTGTATAAAATCTTAAAATACATTGATATGCACATACTAGACTGCCGGCAGAATGATCAGAGAAATTGGATTTTCAGGGGATACTAAATAAGAAAATTTATGAAATGAAACAAAATTCAGAGCTATGAATAATCATACTTGGCTACAAAAGCCAAACCCTCCCTCCTATCACTGTATAGCACACACAATTATTGGTTGTGGATACTCACAATCAAAACATCAGCATCAGTATATTTAGAGGGTTTGAAGGTGGCTTCGGCCATGGCGCCACCTAATAATAAGAGTCAAAACCAAATTATCCACCAGTCATGGTTCACTATACAAATAAAATGAATAAAGTCTGTGTCATAAACCCATATATGAGCAGGAAGGTTAAAATAAAATACAGATGCACCTATAATAATCACACAGAGTGGTGAACCTGGAATAGACTTACCAACTAAGACAGAGCGTGTCAAGCATGCATACCTGCATTTGCAGAACAAAAATGAACTTCATTTCAGATTGCAACAAATATATTTCTCATAATAGCTATGTTTTAGACATCACTTCATGCCATAATATTTAAGATGGATTTAACCATACATTTCTAATAGCATTTAAGATGGTTTTTTCTCATAATATGTGATCAGTTTCCAATACATTTGTAATGCTAATCCTCAACGTTCTTCTTTTTCTTCTTCTTCTTCTTCTTGATTCAACACGTAAATCTCATCGACTGGACGTAATCATAAAGCACCACACAAGCATCCATACAATCATACACGAAGCAAACATTAGAACTAAATCAGAACAGTACACCAATCATCGAAAAATAAGTAAAAGAGTTTGAAACATGATTCTACGCATTGCTAGGAACACACAGTCGCAAGAAGCACGCTAATCGGAGCTACGGTTTGAAAAAGATACATCTACCGAAAAATCTACTTTATACGTGGAAAAGAAAACTATAGGCTTCATTCATTTTAATTATATATAAGATATTTTATAGATAATATAAATTGAATTAAGTCAAATTTAGATTTGATCTATAAAACTAAAATAAAACGAGTCATATTTTATTTATAAAATCCAATTGCGTAATTATTAATCAAGATATGATTTAAACCATAAAATTCTAGAAATAGTAACATGATAAACACTGTTACTAACGCGTAGATCTTGATACTATGAATCTAACGCAACTTGAATGGACTAAAACGGATCTAAGACGCAGAATATATGATTTAAACAAGATTTCTTTTAATCGAATAATAGATTAAATCTAATCACGAATTTTAAAAGTTAAAAACATACTAAACAGTAGTATGAACACGTAGATTATAAAATTACAAACCTAACGCAATTTGAACGGATAAAATCGGAGTTAAAACGGAAAAGTTATGACCAAAACAAAATCAGTGGCAATTCTGTAAATAGCTGAAAACGTATTTTAGACTTAACCGAAACAAAATACGCTTTCAAATGAAGAAAACAAGATCTGTAAACATGTTTTGCACTGCGGGTTTATTATTTGAAAATACAGGGTCTCTTTAGCAAAATGAACAGCGAAGGGGTATGTTTTAATCTGGGCCATCGATCTAAAAACGGACGGCTCAGGATGATACGTATTTCTATTTTTTTCTGGATTTGTTTTTTAAAGGAAAACGGCCACACATTGAGCATGACGTGGAAGATGATGTCATCAAGCTAACAACCAAATTTAATCACGGCGACGCATCGCATGCATGGCTCACGGCCAGTGGCGCCATGGCCGGTGACCAGAGCTACGCCGAAACAGTGATTTGGAGCGCGGTTTACAACGGAAAGGACTTGGGGAGGTGGAGAAGAGAACGGTGAGCTTACTTCGGCGGGTCTCGGCGGCGCGGAGCAAGCGAAGACGACACTGTGCTGGCCGAAGCGGACGGCGGACGCTGGCATTTGAGGCTTTGGCTGCTCGGCGTCTTGGTGAAGGGAACTGCAGCACTGGAGTTCGGAGTATGGAGGCAGCGGCGGACTCCCGGCTTCTTCACGGCGGCTCGGGAAGCTTCATTACCTTCACGCGAGGCAAGGCAGGCTGCTGGGCAAGTCGACGAAGCACGCGACGGAGAACCGAACGGCGGCAGCGGCTACCTGGGATTTGTGGTGCTCTCGGGCAGCGGCGAGGGCACGGAGGCGGCTCCAAAGCGGCTAGATGAAGGCGGCGGGTTATGGCGCATGCATCCGGGTCTTATAGGGTAGCTCGGCGTGCGGGTCACGTCAAGCCTTGAGGAGTCAGGGCGGAGGCGGTGACGGACACGGCCACCGCAGAGAGTCCGCGTCAGCGACAAGAGATAGGAGAAAAGACTGACGACAGGGCCCGGGGTGTCAGCGAAACCAGGCGGGGGTCAGGCCGTCAGTGAGCCAAGGTGAGAAGGCCGCGCGGGCGCAGCTGCCGCTGAACGGGCCTCGGGCGAACTGGGCCTGCGGCCGAATAGAGAAGAGAGGAAGGGAGGGAAAGCGTGGCGCGGCAAGCTGCTGAGCTGGGCTGTGGAGCTAGGCCGCTGCGGAACGACTTGCTGGGCCGCGTGGTAGAGTGGGAGCGGGCCGAGAAGGGAGGCGTGGGGAAGAAAGCAAATAGGCCGGCCTGCTGGGCTGCCTGTGGCCACGGGCCAGAAGAGAGAGGGAGAGTTTTTTTTTCCAAATTTTCTTTTCTATTTCCCTTTTCCATTTTCAAACCAAATTCAATTAGAATTTCGAATATACTTTTCAACTTAACTAAAAGTGAGAAATTTTAGTAAGTCCTCAAAAATAAATTTTACAACCTTTTTAAATTCTTTTGTCTTCAAATTTTCTTTTTCCCTCTTTTCTTTTACTTCAAAGCCATTTCTAATTATTTTTCCAAAAGCATTTTGAATGTTTTCAATTTGAATCAAATCCACATAATTCAAAGAAACAAATGCACCGGCATGTATGCACAAACATGTTGCTAAACCTTATGATGAATTTTAATTTAATGAAAAATTTTACTTTTCTATATTTTATGAGCACAAAATTCACGAATAACTCATTTTAAACCTATTTTCGAAAGAGGCAAATTTTAGGGTGTTACACCGGACGCTGCGGCGAGGGCGGTTGTGAGGCGCGACGCCGGCGGGTGCGGGGTGGAGCCGGCTGTAGTGCCGGTGCGGGCGGACGGGGTATGGAAATTGGAACCGCAAAAAATCGTGGGTGGGTAGGGGAGCTGAGCTGCTGCGCTCGACCTCGTTGGTGGGCTGGGCCTGTGAGCCTCTGGCCCGAACGACGGGTCAGGCCTGTTTGACTGCCGTTGAGTACGGAATAGCTATTTGATACCAAGTACCATATAGTAATAAAAAAAAATATATATATATACTGTATATATATAATACACCTGGGTGGATTATATATAGAGAATGCACCCGGGCCAAACCGACCGACACGCGCGCCCATCTGGTCCAGCCCGGACGCACCCAAGGTCGCCTCGCCCGCACCACCTAGTCCGCACGCCCGCACCACCTGGTCCGCACGCGGCATGCTCCAGCAAACCGCCTCCACTCCCTCTGTTCAGTTTCCGTTGCTCTTTTCCTCGCGAGGAACCACCGTCGCTCGCGCTGCGCCGAGAAAACCACCCCCATTGCCCCGCCGAGAAAACCGCCCCCACTCGCCCTTCATTTTTGTCGCTGCTCCCCCACCCCATACTCCCCCACACCCCCGCGCTCTCCATTTGCCGCTCTTCGGATTTCTAGACCTACGGTTCGAGCGTCGCCGTGTTGTGGCGCTCAAATTCGAATCCGCCGCTTTTTATCCCGATGTAAGTCATCCCCCATTCCCTATCCCTACTTAATTTTGAATTGAATTCGTTTTAACTGGCTTTTACGCTCGTTTGTAATCGGCTTTTTTATGGTTTGTTTGCAATTTAGAGGATCCATGGGGCAATTGCAATTGTAACCATATTAGTACTTAATTTTGTAATTTTTGCGATGACTTGTGTAACTAGCCTATTTGTCCTTATGTTTGCAACTGGTAGGGTGTTGTAGTTGTAAATGGTCGACAATTCATCTGAAATTCAACTGATTTTGTAACTGTTGCTGCAACTCACTTAATCTGAAGGTGCATCTCTAGTGTTTTATCGGTTGCAATTGGTTGACAATGCTGGTTTGTTCATTTCTGGGTTCTAATATGTAGAGGATACTGTTCGATTTTTGTTTTGTTTTGATCTATGGCTCATGGGCTCAAAATGACACCATTTTTTCATGGGTTCTAATATATGCATGAATTGGGACTTTTTTGTTTTCAATAACCTTATAAGTGTTGATGGACATAGTACATACGTCGGACTCAAAACCTTTCATGTTTTGCTCTTGATGACTTGTGTAACTAGCTTCTAACCTTAGTTGTAACTGGGAGGGTGTTCTAGTTGTGATTTGTTGACAATTCATCTGAAACTAAACTGAAATTGTAACTGTTGCTACATCCGGCTTTTTCAATCTTTTTTGAAGGTGCAAGTGTAGTGTTTTATTGGTTGCAAATGGTTAACAGTGCAATTTTATGTTTTATTCTCTTTTTTTTGTGCAACTGGTGTAACACCCCAGGTCTTTACCACCAGTTAAGCAATGGGTTTGAGCTCAAACATGGCATATTAAGTGATGGTGAAGATGCCAAGGTCCAACCTATAGAAATGAGCCCCAACCTAAACTTGGATATTGCACCCTTGCTTTACATATAGGCCCTTTTCAAGATATATGCTTGGCTGGTGTTATGGGAATATCTTCATGTGTCTCACATCAATACCCATCTATATTGATCCATGGAAAAGTTTCATGAAGTTTGGAATCAAAAAGTCACATAAAATGATAAGTTATATCCTTGTTGGGATGATTTTACTAAGTGCTTGAATTGAACTATTAAGTGAATGAGAGCATGAGATGTCAACCAAACCTTGCAACCTTGCCAAAATGACTCTAGATGAATAGTGCAACAAAAGTCATGAAAGGTTCATGTTGGGCAAATGCCAAGAAAACGCTCCAATGGATCAAAAAGGATAATTTAAGCTCAATCGTGATCCTACTTTGGTCAAAGTAGAACAGTAGGTTCTATACTAGTTTTGAGGTTGGACCTTAAATGAAAGTTGTAGTCCATATCATGTAGAACAAACTTTGTTTTTGGACCAAGAGCTAGTTTGGTCCATAACCTAGTCAAACAGAGCCCACAAGATTCAATAAAGTGCTGATTTGGAGCCCAAGATTTTGTCTAAGTCCTAACTGACGCTTTTGTTCGGGTACCCTAGTTTGGAGCTTTGTGTCTTCCTAATCAGGCCAAACCAGTCTAAGAACCTTTAATGAAAGTTGTTGCTTGGTTCGCGTACAACAAACTTTGTTTTTGGAGTACACCATGGATCGGCTCGGAACCAAGTCTAGTGATGGCTCAAAGTTGGAACACACATCGATTTCAGCACTTAGAATTCTAAGTCTAGGACTTCATCGACATCGGCATTGGCATCTCACGTTCTCCGAAATTCGTTAAGCAACTCGATTTGGTCCAAAGATAAAAGTTGGAGTATACGTTGTGGAGAAGAGCGTGCAAAAAGATAGCACCAGTTTGACTTTGGTTGGATGATCAATTTTTGCGTTAAATTAACCGCTGTCAACATGTTGACAGTGTCAACTTTGGACTTGATTAACCGCTGATCTACAACTCAAATGACTTGGCACCCTTAATAGAAAACGTAGAGCTTCGTGCGGGCTTCGATCTTCGTATTCGCCCATGTCCTGATTCGCCCGGATCTAGCCCAAAAGCGCCGCCCACCATGCCGTTCGCCGCCCCGCCACGTGCTCGAGGATTTGCCCGAACGGCGACGCGCGTGTCTGGGCGTGTCCGCCATGCCCGAGCTGAGCACCTCACCTTTTTGGCGCGTCCTTGCGCCCTGCGTCGATGCGGAGAGCCGAGCGCGTTTCCCTTCACTCGCTCTAGCCCTCCCTTTCTTTTTTCCCTCGCGTGCTGCTGCTGCTTGCGGGCGCGACCGTCGCCGCCATGGCCGGTCATGCCATCTCCATGGCCGCCGTCGTTCCTGCGTCTCCAACCTCCCTCCACCCAAATTGACCGCACCACCACCTCCCTCACCTCGCGCCGTAACCCCCGCACCCCTCTCCTGAAGCCGCTCATCACCGGTGGCGCGCCCTCACCATGGTGCGGCTCGGCCTAGGCCGCCGGCGCACGTGGCTGGGGCTCCATGCTCCACCTCGGGCCGAGCCGAGGCCACCGGGGAGTGCGCGCGGCCCTGCTTGTGCTCCGCCGCCACTTCCCCCACCGCCGACGAGCCTCCTCCGGCCGGCGAACGGAGAGCTCCTGTGCAGCCCTTCAAAAATTCGCGTCAGGGACTTCGTCCTCAAATTCGACTAAAGGGAAGGGCCTAAATGCAATGTCATTGACTCAAGTGAATAGTGCCTCGAGGGACCTATTTGTTGTAAATCAGGTGAAACTTTGGAAATTCATAGTAAATCGTAGAAAATTCGTAAAATAGTAAATGAGGACTTTTTGGAATCCTTGTGAAATTCTCTATGCACTAGATCTATAATATGTCAGGTTTTAGTTTAAAGTTTTAGCTGTAAAAATGGATTTGTGCAGTCAGGGTTTGAATGCTAGTCTTACTTGTTTTTTTTATAACTGCAGTTGATGTGCTCAAATAAATGTGAAATTTTTGTGGAGTGCTACTAAGATGATTGTTGTTGTCTGGTAAAAATTTCATGAATTTAGGATTTATAGTTTAAGAGTTATAAAAATAACAAATGCCTTGTTTTGATTTGCTCCTATTCTGAACAGTTCTGCATGTTTGAATTAATTGGCTCAGTTAAGTTATGAATCATGATTTGATGACAATACATGAGTTTTAGTACTTTTCTTAAGATTTTCAAAAAGTTAAATATCATGATTTTTGGCTAAGTAGATCTTGAGTTATACTTGCTTGAATCTCAGTGGTTGTTTCTGCCCAAACCCAGACAGGGTTTCCTTGTTCTTACTGTGGATCCTTCTTAGTAGTAGAATTAGCTTTAGGTGTTTACAACAAAGTTGTTTAGAATTTGCTAAGCTTTCTAAAGAGTCTAGAACCACATTTATTGGACATGTATAACTCCATCTATAGCTGTTTAAAGTGGCATATCAGTTTCTGTCTATGTTTTGAACAGAGATGCAATTATTGGATTAATTGACCCTTCTAACTGTAGAATCATCTTAATATGAGAATAAGAAAGTTGTAGGTAACTTCCTAAGATTTTCAAAAAGTTATGGTTCATGTTTGTTGGAGGTCTAGAACTCCAGTTATGCTTCTCTGAAGATGCTATCAGTTTTCTATACCACTGCTGTTGGGCTGGATTTGCAGTTTTGCTTGTGCAATTATTTTCGTGGTGTAAATGATGTTTGCTATGGTTGTAGTGAATACAAAAGTTGTAGAAAATTTCATAATATTGCTTGTGTTCAAATTGTAAGACCATAGGCCTGATAGTTTAGGAGTTACATGACTTTTAAGTCTTCTATCAAGTTTTGATTTTATTCTGAGCAGATCTGAAAGATGCTAGTGTTTGATCTAGTTAGGATTTGAATGAGTTTTTGGTGATAATAACAAAGTTGTATATAATTCATGTATCTAGATTCTATTAAAATTTGGTGGTATTTGGCTGAGTAGTTTGTGAGTTATGCCTGTTTAAAGTTGGGTTACAGAATTGATTACTCTCTGCCTTGTTTAGACCAGTTTCTGTAAATGGGTATATTTGGCTTAGTTAACTTGAGAATCATGCTAAGATGATTAAATATCAATTGTCGAAAATTTCATAAGCTTTCCATAATGTCTTCTTGCAAGTCATTTGGATTTGTGTAACTCCAGTTATAGCTAAATCTTGTAGCTGCTGTTTGCATGTCCAGAAATTGACAGATTCCAATTATAGTTGTTTGCTTGTATTTTGCTAAGTGTGGCTCATACCTTTGATGATGGTTGAGTTAGAGTACCTGAGATCTTGGGAAACTTGTGTCATGCTTGGTGTTGTCATCTTCTTTGCTATCGTGGCATTATAAATTGTGCGATATTTAAAGTAAGCAATGCGAAGTGCTTGTGCATGTTAACGTAACCTTGTGCTTGTCTTACTTACTGCATGCGCTGCATTATCTATTGCACTTCCATGTATTCATACACCTGCATCTTGCATCTCATTTAGGTACGCTAGATAAACCACGTGAAGGATGTGATGTGGAGTCAAACCCGAAGATGGTGTTTGGTGGATCTATCTCGAAGATGGAAGGACTAAGCAAGTGCTAGGACCGGAGATGTCACCAAGTTGGTACAAGCTAACTGAACTGACTTGTGTCGGATCCCAGGCAAGCCCCGGAGCATTCTAAGTCTCCCAGTATTTTATAAATGATTACTTAAGTACTTATGATTGATGCATTAGGTTATAAGAGTTGAATGGAACCACTTGATGCATATACATTCCTTGTCCAGATATTACACCTTTAACCGGTATAGGTCCAGGATTGAATATATGCTTAGCCATGCTTAGACCGGTAGAAGTCAGGTGATTTCCTGTCACCTGCGAGATATAGGTGGATACCGAAGCATGGTTGGCTATATTTGCTATCGTGGAAAAGAACCATGGGGTAAAAGTAAATCGAGGCCGGGCGGAGTCTATGTGTAGGTTGACTCATGTGATTCCGTCTGTGTTGATTAAGGACCGTACCGTTGTTGGCGCTTCTGACAAGATTGAACGCATGCCTATCACTTAGCTGGCCGGATAACTCGTTTCGACCGCGAAGCCGAGTAGCTCAACTCAGGACGGGACCCGTTCTGTTGTGCGCTCCTTACGGGGGGCGATCAGACTGAGCACAAGGGTAGGCTAGGCCTGAACGTCCTGGCATCTGGTGTCCCAGACTGTGCGGCGCAGTACGGACCCGTGAAATGTGTACCTGAGTTGTACCAAAGGTGACCTAAGGTGACCATTGATCTGGTCTGCCTGGGTTTGTGTTAGGAATAAATTCCCAGCTGGTTGAAATCGATTCGAATCGCCGTCTCTCCCGGATAGTGAGAAACTTGGCTAGTCCCAACATCGTAGTAATTGGATTATGGAATGTGATGGTTCGGATGAATATGGAATTACTACACCTGCTATGGTTACTATTGTATGCTCTAAAATGATATACCACATGTTTGGCATAGGATAGTTGCTAATCTAGAGATGAATGGTTCTAATTAACTTGATGACAGAATTATAATTGTATAATTGAGTTAATCGCTTTTTATACAAATTGTTGTCAAGCTACCTCCACTTATAAAGCCTTGCATACTCCTTGGAGTCAATTTTATTTCTGGTTATGACGGGTAAGTCTAGCTGAGTACATTCGAGTACTCAGGGTTTATCCCACCATGTTGCAGGTAAGGTTTTGACCTGCTGAAGATGGTGGTTAACCGTCGGTGGGCTCGGTGACTCTATATTTACTTCTCATCTACATGCTTTTGTCTGAGGATGTCACTTATGCTAGCAATGTATTTGGACTCATATTAATGAAATCCTTCGAAAGAAATGTTGTTTTCACTAATCGGTTTTGAAATCCAAACTTGTATTATTATTTATGAACCTAATTGTAATATTATTTCCGCTGTAACTCTGTGTATGTGATGTGTATTTGCTTAATCACGCGATCTTGGTTGCGATGTTGATTTACCGAGGTCCTGCGTGACACTCGGCGGACTACCGGGTTTATATAAGTGAGAGTATGCGCGTGTCAACGTGTTAAGCGGGGACAGCCGTACTTGATCTTGTATAAATTGGGCGGTTCTGTCACAACTGGCTTTTTTCTAATGTGTATTTTTTTCAATGGCAATGGTTATAATGAATTCGGAAGGGAATGTATCAGGTTCCCAGGGCAGTGACCCTCCCCGGCATTCCTCCCGTGTTGCTTCGCATGAGCAGAATGTATCAGGTGCTCAGGGCAGTGACCCCCCGGCGTTCCCCCCGTTTTGCTCCGTCGGAGCCGAAAAGGCTGAATGTATACAAGTCGAAGGGCAAGAAGAAGAGATTAAGGCTCCCCAGTCCACCCTGACCTGATGTTGAGAGTGAAGTGCATGAACGACAGGAAAGAGAGCAAGATCCAGATTTTGATCCTGACACTAATGGTGACGCAGGGAGTGAACAACATGGAGAGGATGATGTCGAGGCTGGCGGCGATGGTGACACTGGTGCTGATGGTGATGGGGATGCAGTGAATGTAGCCAATAAGAAGAGGCCCTGCAAGCAGCCTCCTGCAATTCGTTGCTCTCCTTCAAAATTTCATGAACTTCTCAAAGCTCTCCCTGCTGACCTCAAAGATATAGTAAAGGCAAGGGGTTTTGGTGGATTGTTGGGATTCAAACCAACCTGCCTGGATAGGAAGTTGCTCACCTGGCTTATGTTGAGGCTTAACCCAGAAACAATGAAATTAGAGCTTGGTGGTGGTAAAGTGATTGATGTTAATGAGCACACTGTTTGGTGTCTGTTCCAGATACCCAAAGTTGGCGGTGACCCACCTTATATGTCAGACGCTGAAGCTTGTGTTAGGCGGAATGAGTTGGGAGAACAAATCTGTCCCAGTACATACAAAAGGCTGGGTATCAGGATTGCGGATATTGTGGATGGACTGAAGAGCAAGAAGCTCACGGGGGATTTGGGTCTCAGGGCATTTTTTATGGCTGTATTCCAGTCTCTACTTTTCTCAAACACTGATAGTTGCATTAGGCTTGAGGATGTTATATATACTGAGGATCTGGACAACATTGGCAAGATTAATTGGTGCAAAGCAGTAGTGGACAACCTTAGCAAAGCTGCACGTTTGTATAAAAAGGATTTCGTGGCGAAGGGCGTCCATGCACCTCTCACAGGATGCGGTATTTTTCTTATGGTAAGTTTTTGTTGCATTTACTGGCTTTTGTGACACTAGTAGTTTTCCCCTGGTTGTGTAGTAGTTTCTCCAAAAACACACATTTTGTTCATGGCAAGAGTTGCAAATGGGGTCATGGCACAAAGTAGTAATTGTGTTGTAGTTTTGTTGCAATTGGGTCATGTTTCCAGAGCAATTGGTCTCCTGTTGATCTTTTCTTATCTAGCATTCTTTATATTTTTGACTTGTAATTTTCTGCAGTAGTTTTTGTTGCATTTCTTGGCTTGTTACACTAGTAGTATTTTTTTTCTGGTTGTGCATTTAGTTTCTCAATAGTTGCTAGTGGGGTCATGGCACCATAGCAACTGTGTAGTAGTTTTTTGTTGCAATTGGGTCATGTCTCCGTGTAGCATTTGGTCTCATTTGTTTTATTTTGTCTATCATCCCTTGTATTTTTGACTAGTATTTTTTCTGTAGTAGTTTTACATTGCATTTTTCTTGGCTTATTACACTAGTAGTAATTCTTTTGGTGTGTAGTAGTTTCTCCAAAACACACATTTTGTTCACGGGCAAGAATTTGGAATCGGGGTCATGGCACCAAAGATATCAACCATTTAGTAGTTTTCTGTTGCAATTGGTTCATGTCTCCAATAGTAATTGAATTGTTCATGTCATCGTGAGCAATTGTGTAGTAGTTTTTCTGTTGCAATTGGGTCATGTCTTGATAGTAATTGGTGTCCTGTGTGTGTTTTTGTTTTGTCTTTTTTTTTATACATGATGCTATATCGTCGATCACTTGCAGCATGGGCTACAGGTAGACTCGTTCACGCTCCCCCGATGTGCTATTTTGGATAGCAAAATTATCGATAGAATTACAACATTGGATCGCAGGGGAGATGTTCCAGAAGATGCTATTGAATATGGCAACCTCAGGGTAAGATGCTGATAATTTGTTTTTTCTTTTTTTTTGATTTTTTTCTTTTTTGCATGTTTTTTATCCAGTATGTGATTTTACGTTTCGGATAACCAGTTTCATTCTTTTTTGTTTTTTAAAAACCTGCGGTTGAGAAGCATCGCCGCCACATGTTATACACCCCGCTTTTGTCCTAGTTGCGCCCTCGCTATTGTCGCCCCTCATACATTCTTGCTCTTGAGGGAGCTTCTTATACTCTTGGTACCTCGGTGGACGTGGTTGTCACACATCATCCCCCTGGCGGGCATGCTGCCATGGAGCTTCGGCCTCCTATTCTACACCAATACCCGAGCTTCCGTACTGCTTTTGGCCAGAGCATTGCTAATGTAGTTGGAAGAAGTAGGAAGTCAAAAGCGCTTAAGATATTGAAGCTTTTTTGATGACAAGATCGCTTGAGCCCAGGACCTACGCGACCAAGGCTGCTCAAGACATTACTATGGACAATGATCTAATGGCAAAAAGTCATCATGAGTGCTTGATTGCTATTGAAGCTTCTGTTGATTCCCATGTTGGTAGGGAAGTCGCTAATGAGCGTAGGAGGGAAAGAGGAGGAAGAAGAGTAATCTGGAGCATCGTGTAGTTTGTTGTAGTTTTCAACGTATTCACATTGCAATTACTAACATATATATGTGTTGCAATTGTGTGTCATACCAGTTTTGAAATTTTTATTATCGGTTTGTTTGCAAGACTAACAAATTTTTGGGTATGCTGTTGACTAAATCTAAATCATTGTTCATGAAGATCAACGCATAAGCGAAGAGGGTGACGAAGATGTTCTAGAAGAAGAAAATGTTGGAGCAAATTCGGAGGAGGTACTTTTGTTGCATTTTGTCTTTGTTTCATTTTTCAATTACCACATTATCTATGTTGCAATAAAGGCGGGGGCCAACAAGCTTACGTGGGGTGTCTATTTGTTTGGTATATGAGGAGGAGAGACTAGCGGAGGACATATTTCAGATGATGAACCACCACTAGGTTCTTTTTTTGTTGCATTTTGTCTTTTTGTTTTGATGTTGCAATTACTGACCATTATCGTGTTGCAATTGGGGTCTTGAGTGGGCCAACAAGCTTACATTGGGTGTCTATTTTTTTTGGTATGCAGGAGGAGAAACTAGTGGAGCTAGATTTGGCCAAGATGATTTTCATGAAGAAGAATTCAATGGAGATGGATTTGGCCAAGGACGTGATTCAGACCATGATATTGGCCAAGGACCTGAAGGCGGAGATGGAGATGGCCAAGAAGGTGCTAGAAAAGGACCTAAAGGTGAAGACCGAGATGGCCAAGAAGGTCTTTGAAAAAAGAATCGAGAAAGGACCTTAAGGTGGAGACCGAGATGGCCAAGAAGGTCTTGACAAAGAATGCAGTGCAGGAGGAGAGGGCAAAAAGATCTTTGGAGAAGATGGAAATATTGGAGGTAATCCTCGAATACTTATGTTGGAATGGACGAAATCACCATGTAATTTTTTTGTTATTCTTTTTCATATTTTTTTGTAATCACCACTAGTATTTTTCTTCCTATGTAGTCTGGGTCATGGCACCAGAGAGTAAACCGTGTCGTAGTTTCATTTGCAATTGGGTCATGTCTCCGAGTAATTTTTGGTCTCCTGTGTTTTGTCTTTTTGTTTTTTATACATGCAGATGCTATATGTCGATCTCTAGCAAAGCATGGGTACAGCTTATAAGTGTTTTTATCTAGCATCCTTTGTATTTTTGACTAGTATTTTTTCTCTAGTAGTTTTTTGTTGCATTTTTATTGGCTTTTTTTTGTTACACTAGTAGTATTTCTTCAAACACACATTTGTTCATGGCAAGAGTTGCAAATGTGGGTCATGGCACCGATAGCAACTTTTGTAGTAGTTTCATTGCAATTGGGGTCATGGCACTAGTAGCAACTCAATGCGATAGTTTCATTGCAATTGGGGTCATGTCTCCGATGGAATATGCATTTGCAATGTGCTAGGGTCCTACAACCTTAATTATTCCAGCTTATATTTTCCTTTTTTTTCAAAGTTACAGATCCTCATTCTCGAATTCGTGAACCGATTAACACTTTGAGTCAAGCGGCGACAATGTTGATGCCAGATCATCTCAGATTAGCCCCCCACACACGCCGCCAACACCTAGCAAACAATGTTGATGACCGGAGAAAGGCATATCAAGTAATTCTTTTATATGAATCTCCTCTTTTTTTGGTTGTATTCATTATGAGTTTTTTTCTTCCGTTTTGCCATGTTAATTCTTATATACTTTTCTTTTTCATTTACCCCTAGCACCGCTTCCATTGCGTGGTCCTTGAAGGGTTGGAGTCCATAATTAACCAACCTGAAACATCTATGCTTGGTGATCCCTCCTCGACCGGTGACATGATGATCACTTCATAGTGTAGTAATTCTTGTAGCATCAATATTGTAATTGGATTGTCTTATTGGTTGCAATTTGTATTCCATGAGAACATAACCAAGTGAGATTGAGGTGCATCCAGCAACCACAACCACAAACCGCCAATCCTAAAGTTGAGACACCGAGAAAGGAGGCATCTCGATCACATGGAGGATCCTTGACAATCTCAAGCACCGGCCGCAAAGTTAGCAAATCTGTTGTAAGCTATTTATGACACAAACACACACACAATTATTTTCTATGCAGGCAGCTTTTTTTCTCATGTCTATTTGCATATATATAGCTTTTTTCTAATAGTTTGCAGCTCACTATAATTTCCATTTTTTTCCAAGCCTCTTCGTGGTGGTCGTAAGAAAGCGAAAGCTGTTCGGGCACCTGCCGGGAACAAGAGGTCTCTTGCTCGTATGAAGAAAGAGCAGGAAGCGCGCCGCGCTCAACATGAGAAATATCTGTGTCGATCTTGATGAAGCCAATGTAGAGATTGCCATGTTGAATAGCGATTGTCGTTGGTGAGGAAGGGCCCAATGAGTCGACATCGATGCATCTTTTCCAGATGATCCAATTGAAGACATAAATTGCTTAACCCCACCTATCCGGTTGTCTCAAGAGGAACGTGAACAAGGATCACAAGACTTCAATCAGTTTCAAAAGATGATCTTCAAACATGTGGGAGAGCGGTTGAAGAAGAAGCCAAGGAAGTACATATCTCCTTTCCTAATTCCCAACAACCGCCCAAAAGTACCATTGGCAAAGGCTCTAGCTCTGAGGATCAAGATCGCGTCTGATGAGAAGCTAAGAGAGTAATCACCCACATATCATTGTTGCAAACGACATACATCAGTGTTGCAATTAGCTTCCTATCTTCTGATTTTTTGATTTTTTTTGTAACATATTCTATTTCGCCCACTACACGGGATGGCTCGATTGATTTCAACTTCTTTTGCTCTTTTGACGGCAATGATCTACTTACCAGTTTTGCGGATGACAAAGATGGTGACTCTTCTGTTCTAGATTTCACTGTTCATTGTCTCTGTTATGATGATATTGTCCACAAGGAAAATTCAATCGGATATAGGTTGTTCCCTCACCACCGGCTTCTATGTGAGTTTTTACTAAACCCCCATACACACTTTTCTTTTTTGCACATTAGCTGCTGTTTTAATCTTCGCGTATTTTGTTTTCTCCAGCACCTGGTAAATGGCATTAACAGTGTCTACACAGATGATGGAAAAACTGAGACTCAAGAATTCACTGTATTAAGACAGCACCTTGAGAATGAAGTCGAGCATTATCCTAATTTAACCAGAGCAAAGCTAGTTAGTATCTGATTATTTGATTGGTTTTGCTTTTCTATCTCTTTTTTAATGATTTTTGGAACTGGCCACAACTGATGCATCATACTCAACTGATGTGTAATTAACCAGCAAAGTAGTCCCACTGCAAATGTTAATTAACCTGGTTGCAATTGTGTCACATCCCATGTTGCAAACGGTGTACAGTAGGTGTAGATAGCAACTATTTTTTGTTTACTTAACTGATGCATCATACTCAACATACGCATGCAAATATTTATTCCAGTATGTGTTGGGAAGCATTATTTTGTTTACTACATCAATCAAATTCACAATTGGATCGATATCCTGGACTCAATTGACTATTTTTGGGCGGACACTAGCCCTGCATCATGCCACGAGCCCATTTTTGAGAAGATCCCCATCATAAGTGATGTATTCCAAAAGGTCAGCAAGAAAAAATTCCCTCAAATTGAGAAATGGAGCAGGCCATTCGTTGAGGTCCCAAAACAAGGCGGGCCCAGTGATTGCATGTTTTTCCTTTGGAAATATATGGAATTTTGGGATGGCGAGAAGCTGAACATTGACATCAATCCAGTGAGCATTTCCTTCTTTTTTTGCCCCCACATTTTCTTTGTGTTGAAATGTATATATGATCTGCATGTTCTAATATCATTTTCAGCAGTCTCAAATGTCCTTTTTTTCTTTCTTCTTCACTGTGTTTTTAGTTCAAGGGCATGATATACAGGGTAGAGCTCATGCAATACTTGGTGTTTCATCCACTGAACCAGGCCGACCTACCTGACGAACTGGATGTTTATAGGATTGGCGGAAGGAAGATACTTTGGGATGCTGAGCAATGATGAACTTTCACGACATGTTGTTTTTGTTTTGTGTGTCATTGATGTTTATCAGCATCATGCACATTGTGTTTTTTCAGTACGATGATATCTGTGTATGTTTACACTGTTTGAAAACTATGTGTCATAACTTGCAACTCCACGAGCACTCGTGTTGTAACTGGTTCAAAGACATGTTGTAAATTGCAACTCCTCCCTGATGACATCTAAATGATGCAGCAAATTTGTTATTAATAACAAGGTTGCATATGTGTTATAACTTGCAATGCTTTTGTGCATATGTTGTACATAATCGTTATATTTCTTCTTATTTATTTAAGCTGTACTATACCGTGTCCCATCGTTTTGCTTACGAATGCATACAACTCGATCAATTAACCAGAAAACTTAGTTGAGGCTGGAATTGGTTGTCATACTAAGATAATTAACCAGGTTGCAATTAACCATGTTGCAATTCGTAATTAACCAGGTTGTAATTGCGTCACATATCATGTTGCAAATGGTGTACAATAGGTGTGCAATTTTGTATTAACCTGAGACTTTTTGCCATCATTCTCATTCTATTTTTTGCTTTTCCTAGAATTGGTTCTTAAACTAAGAATTAACCAGGTTTGTAGTTAATCAGGTTGCAAATGATAATTAACTAGATTGCAATCTGCTCACACACCCATGTTGCAAAAAGCGATTGTACAATAGGTGTAGAGAGCAACTATTTTTTGCCAAACATTCTCATTATATTTGATTCTTTGTTTTCCGAAAAAAAGAACTAGCAAGTATTCAAAAATAAACAAGCACGTGTTTCAAAGATGTAATCATATAGTTTTTAATTTATACACATGTAACCTATAATTTGTAGAGGTTATAATCTACACATGCCACACTATGTGTTCTTACAGCAAGAAAACACAAAGGACTTTTTTTGTTTTTTTGGTCCAAGACTTTTTACTCGTTGCAGTTCACACACGGAGCTCTCCCCCACGGCCTCCTGGTTTCGAACCTCTTCCTCTTCCGCCCCTCTGCTCAAGGCGTAGAAGCGCTTGGTTGTGTTTTAGCAACTTCAAAGAACATCTACATCACTTTCTTCATGCAGATCCCTCACTATCTTTGGGCGCCCTCTTTTCCTTGGAGGCCCAAAGCATTTGCTTTAGCACTCTTTTCGTGGAGACGCATTTCTACTGCCTTGCTTTGATCGGGGTTTATTGGACATGTCGTGACGTAATGTGAACCCCGGACCCCACACCCGCTGCATTCCTTATTACCATAGTTTTCTTTGTCATATGTTTGAACGGGATACCATCACGTGGAGGCTCAACTTCATTTTCCTTTTCTTCCCTCTCGCCTTTTGTGCGTGCTACAAGGGGCTCAATCAACAACAATCCATCATGCAACAAATATTGATGATGGCTGCGATCAGCGCTACCATTATCAAAGTTGTGTTGTTGTCACCACTAATCCGATTCTTCGATTGCCCACCTTAAGCGACCCACCCATTAGTGTGGTGTCATCATTAGTAGGGTGTCTTTGTTGTCGCCAATCGATTTGGGATTCTTCGACGCCCACCACTACTGGCGACCCATTCTCCATGCTTCTTGTAAACATTTCAATTTCTGGGATGATCTTGTCCAGCTGCCTATTTGTCTCTTGACAAGCACGATCTGACCTACTTCCTGCCCTTCCGAGCTTCATCAACTTAGGTAGCAAGCTGGACATCCGGGTCTGTTCTTGGCTTGCTGCTGGACCAATTAGCACGCCGTCATGCCTATCCCACGTAACTTCTTGCCTCGCACTATGAGTGTACCTTTTCCGGATGTACTTCTCTGGGATTTTCTTGACCTGCAGGTGGGTGAAGGCTCTTATAATATGCATGCAGAATAGCCCTGTTATTTTTTTAAAAACAACAGATGCACATGTCAGAAGTTGCAATCATTTGTATGATACATGTTGCAACTGTGTGCCCACGAAGTTGCAATTGGAGCTTTTAACAAATATTTTTTCAGATCCGCGCATACCTGTGTGTTCCCATTGTTTGCATTCGCATCTATATTCACCATTGTCCTTATCAGCAACCACCCTGAATTCATATTGTGCCCAGCAGAAGCTCCCTCCCCCTTGTTCATGCTTCACCAACCACCCATTACTCATCTGTGGGTCTGGATTAGGGCGAATGACAAATGCTGTGCTATTATTGTACTGCTTTTTGTACTCTTGGTATACAGGTCTAGTGTACACTCTGCATAGCTGCTCATCAAATTTTGCTTTGCAAGCCCGCACCACCTCAGCCTGCATTTAGCAATCTTTATTTTTTTAGTATGTTTGTCTTTTTTTGCAATTAGAATATGGACTGTGTTGTAACTGGAGAACAGTAACCATTGCAAATGCCATGTGATTTTTTTTGGTTTTTCTTTTACCTGTGCATAATGTGTCTCTCCTGTGTCCATGTGGTCAGCGTGCTGGAGTGAGTCTAGCATCCTTCTAGCGAACATGTGCAGGCTAGTGCTCTCACTAACATAGCCATCTTTGAGCACCATGTTCTAGCTCTCCGATCGTTGCGTCGACGTCATCCTACCACAATACATCCCCTTGAAATAAGTAGCTATCCACCTCTCCCTCTTATCCCACAGGGCTCTAATGGCAGGATGATCAGCAATGCCACACTCATCAACTAGCTTCTCCCATTCAACCTCAAATTGCGTCGGGCCCAATGGATAGTTTATCAACGATTCAAGCCTTTCCTTCAAGTTTTTATCCTTGTGCTCGGTGTACAGCTGGTCCAACTCAAACTCCCAAAGCCTTATTATGTGCCAGCGACAGTTTATGCGTTGAGACTTGAAAAACACCAACTCAATTGCAACTTTCATTGTTGGATCTTCGTCTGATAAAAGACAGAAAACAGGGGGGAAACAGGATCAGCAACACACACAGTGGCATTTTGCTACAGCAACTATTCAATTTTTTAAGGTTGCAATCAGTGTTTTTAGAAAAGAAGATAAGGCTCACCCGTCAGGATAACATGAGGTTCCTGTCCACCCATGCAACTCTTGAACGTCTCAAACAACCATTTGAATGATCCAATCGATTCATCACCAATCAGAGCTTGTCCGAAGGTCACGTTCTTGAGGTTATTGTTGGCTCCAACAAACATCACCAGCGGCATCTTCTTGCTATCGGTTTTATGTGTCGTATCAAAGGTGATGGCGTCTCCAAAATCTTTGTATTCAGCTCTCTGGCTTGCATGACTCCAGAATATGTTTTTGATCACTCTAGTCTTTGGATCTACATCCACATCCCAGTAGAAATATTCGTTGTTCTCCATGCATTCTCTGAAGAATTGCAGCAGCTTGTTAAGATCATCTTCTCTTTCCTCCCTAGCCTTCGCCGCCTTCCTGTGAACATTTAAAAAATATAGGGTAGTTTTTGTTAGAAAAAGTTCAGTCACATGTTTTTTTGCAATTCAGATATGTGACATGTTGCAATTCAGTGAAAAAAAATTCAGCACGTACATATTCTTTATGTCCTTCTCTGTAAAACCCCACATATGGCGACCATCATACAGATCCACCATCACATTCAATGCTGCCTGATGTGGAACTCCGTTCCTTGTCATTATGTTAAATAAGTCACTCATGCCTTCTGCCATGTTCTTGTGCGTGTGTATGTATCTTGTCATCCTAGGAGACGGCTCAAGTTTGTGGTTGTGGGCTTCCTGCACATGGTCAAAGAACCAGAAATTATGCTTCCCATCCTTCTTAACTTTCACATAAGCCAGGCAGCCGCATCTTCTCGATCCCTTTTCTGTTTTTGCTTCTTCTTCTTTATTTTTGCTCTCATGTTTCCCTTCCCTGTTGCAGACCCAATGATTCGTCTCCTTGCTTGTTCTCGCTGTCCTCAAACGGAACCCAGCCAGCTTTGCATAATCTTTGTAAAATATGTAAGCATCATTTTTTGTAGAGAATTGCTGCCTCACTCTTGGCACTAACACAGCTGGTATAGTTGATTCCTGACAAAAAGAAAACATACAAAACATGTGTGATATTTTTTTTTCAAAATAAAATGATGCAAACTCACTAGAAAATTCTCTGTTGCAATTACTATCATGTCTCTGTTGCAATTTATACCACATCCTAGTTGCAATCAGTTGCAATTTCTTTTTATCAGATCCATGGAAAAGCCAAACACAGGTGATTCAGTTTAAAACTCAAAACCATGTGTTGCAATTACTACCACATCTCTGTTGCAATTACAACCAAATCTCTGTTGCAATTAGTTGCATTTTTTTCCAGATCCATGGGAAAAGTCAGTGACAGGTTATTCAGTTTAATCGCAAAGCTGTGTTGTAATTACTACAAAAGTCGTGTCGCAATTAGTTGCACCCAGCACACAAATCACAGGTGATTCAAGCATTCAACTCACAGGCACAGCATAAGGGAGGTCAAGTGCTTTTTTTTATTGTGTAGAACAACTGGTTGGCATCTGGAGTCACCATGTCCCCTGGAGCCAATGTCGCCGGCGGCGTGAGTGTCGTCGTATGGTGGAGGGGATCGCTTGTAATTGCTGTTATCGAGGGAAGCATGGGTGTCGACGACGGCGGAGGCTCTCTCCGATGTGCTCGAATCAACGCAGCGACCCTCTCCGATGCCATCGGTGGATCACGCAGGGCGAGCGGCCCAGCCTCGACGAGCGACGGCGGCGTTGGCCCCATCTCGATCTTTGGGAGCGGGACACGGGAGGCGGCGGCATTGGCGGGCGTTAGGAGGCGAGGAGCGCTCCCCCTCAAGGAGCTCTCCGTGGCAAGCGGCGCGCGCGCCTCTGCGAGAGAGAGGCGTGGGGTGGGATGCGTTTTTTCCTCCTCAGGCGATCCCTTTTTCTGTTTCTGTTGTATTTCTTACTTGCCGTTCAAGACATCCCGTGCACACGCATATATGTTGCAACCAGAACAGAATCGAGGTTGCAATCACAAGACACACGGCGTTGCAATTGGCGCTCGATTAGGACGAATCGGATGCGCACGGCCCATTTTTTGCGGGGAGGCGAGCGGCCCACGTGCTGGCGGCTGCGCGCGGCCCACGCGCGGGTGGATGCGGGACCGCCCAGAATGGGCATGGCCTGTTTTTGTCGGGCGCAGGGGCGGGAGGTGTTGTATGTTTGGCTTTTTTTTTAGCCAAATAGTATTTTTGTCTCATAACGATTCAGTCGGAACAATATTTTTCAACCAGTTTCAGCTAAGTTTCAGACCAGCGAACGGAGCCATTAATTAGGTCATCTCCGTCATTATTATATCATTATAGGACGCCGACTAGGACCCAAACTTGACCGTGACTCCCACGAGCTGTATGCAATACTAATGCAAAGAAGCTGATAGTTGGACCGAGAGGACAAATTTGTTTTTCCTTTTCTTTTTTAGTTTTGAATGGAGAGAGGGTTCAAGTATTTCTTCGTAAATAATCCTAGTCTTTATCACAAATGGCCGCGTTTGTGGTGCGCAACGTATGATATCGTCATCACTTTGCTTTTTGTTTCAGAAAAGGAAATAACCCTTCGCTTCTCTCTCGTGTGAACTGAGGATTTCTTAAATATCAGAGTTAATTTTCTTTTTGTCATGAGATCAAATAACCTGTAGGCTCAAAAATTCTGCAAATAGATTTATCATTAAATAATAAAATTCGGTAATGATGAACTCCACGCCCCTTCAATCCGGTGTGCTTGTCAATATCATATGATGATATGATATACTCCTATATACCGGCAGAAAAAAATTAATATGAAATAATAATAATAATAATAATCCATAGTCCTATTATTATGCGTTTACTTTTCCATCAATGACTCTGGTGGGCTTACTACGTCTCCTTGATCAGTTTTGTTGATTGTCACAAGAATTTGCGAACTTGATTATAATAATTTGAACTATGAATTATAATAGTCTAGGTTACTTGGGTTCCTAGATTATAATTATTGTATTATTATCCATTCTCCTATAATTTTATATTAGTCGGTTTGAGATAGATTATAGGATTCAATACCATGTTGATTGAATTATTCTAACCTAACTCACAATCATCTAGAGATTTTTTTTATTTTTATATAAATAAATGAGATCCAAATAGACATGTCATTATTATTCATAGTTACACATCACATCACAGTCCCCCACGGCGAGGAGCGGCACCACAGGTTGGCAGGTAAGTACTCATCTGTTCCAAAATATCTGTTGTTTTTATTTTTCAAGAAACAACTTTGATAAAATATATATTAAAAAATATTAATATTTATGATACATAATCGGTATCATTAGAAAGATCTTCGAAACTAGTTTTTTAATAAATTTATTTAGATATATAAATATTGTGTCTATTTTCTACAAATCAAATTAAACTTGTGGCACGGAAATCAAAAGGGACAGAATAGTAGGTATCACATCACAATCATCTAGAGTTGGTGTAGTGCTGTCATGGAAATTCATTGCGAGAATAGGGAGGTAGGTAGACTTCGTCGGAGAGTACAAAATGAACAATTTTTTTTGATACAATGTTAAAATTTTGTTTAGCAAATCAGTGTGTGGCTTAGATTAGAACTTGTGAAAAATGTAAAGATCGAAAAAATTATCCTTCGATTCTATGTTATATTCATATAGATATCCTTATGTATTAAACTTGAGATTTTGCATGCAAATGGAACATGACATGACCTAGAGCTGTTCAAATTTCGAAAAAAATATTGGCACTTGATCTTAGTCACCTGTGCTACCTTTTTTGTTTTAGTGGGGAAGAGAGTTTTATTGAATCAAGGAAAGTATTTACGGATCAGAGACTGAATGTTCTCTGGAACGACCGACACAAAGGCGGCTCCAACTACTTCTAATGGCTAATAATTGCACGGCGCCAACTCGTGCAGAGGAAAAAAAAAAGTCAAGCATCACTGACGAACCTATATACATTCATCTTATTTCCTGATGTTATTTTCTTATACAAAGAAAAATATAGAATAAAGTGCTTGACCGGTTCTTAAACTTGTGCTGGTATGTCATACTGGTCTCTGTACTCAGAAAATGTATCATTTTAGTCCATAGACTTATCAAGGTGTGTCACATTGGTTCCTCGCTTGTACCGTCGAAGTGCGTCGTTTTAGTCTCTAAGTGTGTTATTTTGGTAATTAAACTTGACGAGCTATGATCCCGTTCGCTGGGAGAAATTTGGAGAAATATGTGAGAGGAATCAGCCGACTACAGTGTTTTTCCTCTGTCTACAGTGCTTTTTAGCACCAACCGAACGAGGCCTATGTCATGCGGGCTCTCTTGTACTCTCAAAGTGCATCATTTTTGTCTCAAAGCACACCATTTTTGTCCTTAAACAAATCAAGGTGTGTCATGCTAGTCCGTTTCAGCTCTTAATCTTTGTTCGAGTCTAAGTGGTCATCCAAACAGGTCTAGACCCGTGCCCAAGTGCTGATGTGGCATGCTGAATGTGTGCTCATATATGAAACTAACATGCGGTCCTCCAAACATGAAATTTATTTTTTTAACTTATTTTTTTAAAATAGAATAAAAACCTATTTATGGCTTAAATGGATTTTAAAAACCATTTTTAACAGAATAAAGTTATATTAATCCAATTAGAATGAAAACAAACCCCTAGGAAAATTAATTTCAATAAATTTATAAAGATGATTTTTATTTAGTTAAATTGAAAACAACTTAACTAAATAAAATGAGTGATTTTAATATCTTATCCAAAATTTTGTTATATTTTGTTATGTTGTTTGCAATTTAATTAAATGAAAAGTTTCTTTATTAACTTTTAAAATAATTTTCCTAGGGATGCCGCTTTCATTCTGGTTGCATTATTTTTATTGTGTGGAAAATAAATTTAAATTTTTGTTTAATCCATGTGTAGATTTTCTACTCTATTTTAATTAATTTGAAGTTTCAAAAATTAATTTTAAGTTTGGATGACCACACGTTGGGACCATGTCAGCATACATTTAGGATGCCACATTGGCACGGTCCCAGACTCGTTTGGATGTCTACCGAGACCCAAACAGAGATTAAGAACTAAAACGATGCAATTTAAAAGTACGAGGATTGGCATGGCACTTCTTGACAAGAATAAGGATCATAATGATACACTTTGTGAGTACGAGGACTGGTATGATATATCTTGATAGGTTTAAGGACCAAAATTAGACACTGTGAGTACGAGGACTAACACGACACACCCACACAAGTTTAAAGAACTGGCCATGCACTTTACTCAAAAATATATGTTTAATTTATCAGTGGCAGACTAGCAGCGTACTCCTCTCGGTTCCATGGCTAGGCCGATAGATCAGCCCGACCGGTAGTGAAGCCAACAACAGGTGGATCAGGAGGTGTGGTTGAGGTTGATGAAACTGATGAAAGTGTGTTCATGTACGTTTTAAGTTTATTATAGAGTTGATAAGCTGCCACAGTTACAAAATAGGCTTTCATGTGCCTGTGTGAGAAAAGAGATAAGAAATACATTTCGATGTAACAACTACCTCGGTGAACTAGAAAGAAGGTGGGGATAATGCTTCAAGATATAACTTTCTTGCTCCCACGTTGCTTCGTCCTCCGAGTGATTTTGCCACTGAACTTTATAGAACTTCACCACATTGTTTCTTTTTCGTCTAAGATCTTGACAAGATGCTCAATATAAGACAAGTCGAGCTGGAGGGGAAGTGTCGGGTTCATAAACTCGGGGTCCCTCGAGGACCGGCTGAAAGCTCTAGTTTGGTTTTGGTGAATTGATGAAACCCTAAGTGCTAACCTAGTTTATCAAGTGATCATGAGATAGGTAGCACACTCCAAGTGATGAAGCAAATGAAGATCATAGCATGATGATGATGATACCATGATGATGATCAAGTGCTTGGACTTGGAAAGAAGAAAGAGAAAAATAAAAAGCTCAAGGCAAAGGTATAAACCATAGGAGCTATTTTGTTTTGGTGATCAAGACACTTAGAGAGTGTGATCATATTTAGGATTGATAGCCGTACTATTAAGAGGGGTGAAACTCGTATCGAAATACGGTTATCAAAGTGCCACTAGATGCTCTAACTCATTGCATATGCATTTAGGATCTACTGGAGTGCTAACACCCATGAAAACATTTGTGAAAATATGCTAACACATGTGCACAAGGTGATACACTTGGTGGTGTTGGCACATTTACAAAGGAGGTGGTGTTTGCAGTGTTGAGATGGGTTTGGGTCCCTCTCTCGGCGGGATTCAGCGCTTTTAGGAAAATGGAATGCCTATTTTCTATTGCGCCGGATGCAAATTCTTGGTGGTTGGCACATTTGAGCAAGGGTGAAGAAGTTAGAGTTGAAATGGGGTTGGTCGAAATGATGCTGGCATCGGTCTACTGACCGGACGCTGGGTCACTCAGCGACCGGACGCTGAAAGGCTGCATCCGGTCGTGCTGTCAGACGGTACAGTGGCTAGGGTTGAGCACCGGACGCTGGTCTGTGTCCGGTCAAGGTGGACCGGACGTGTCCGGTCGAAGAAATACGCTTCGGGGAGCTTACTGGAAATGACCGGACGCTGGGGCTTCAGCGTCTGGTCAGTTTTGCCGGAGCGTCCGGTCCGCTTCGTAGCCATTGAAATTTGATGAACAGCGTTTGAAGCTGGTGACGCGTGGCGTCCATCGGGCGACCGGACGCTGAGGGCCAGCGTCCGGTCAGTATGACCGGAGCGTCCGGTCAGAGCGCGTTTTTGCCCAGTGAAGGGGTATAACGGCTCTATTTGATTGGGGCTCTATTTATAGCCCCATGGCCGGCTCAAGGGCTAACTCTTGCACATTTTCATTGACATAGCAACCTTGTGAGCTTAGCCAAAGCCCTTCCACTCATCTCCATCATTGATTCATCATCATTGTGAGATTGGGAGAGAATCCAAGTGCATTGCTTGAGTGATTGCATCTAGAGGCACTTGGTATTCGTGTTGCGCTACGG
This sequence comes from Miscanthus lutarioriparius, assembly GCA_904845875.1. NCBI lineage: Eukaryota > Viridiplantae > Streptophyta > Magnoliopsida > Poales > Poaceae > Miscanthus > Miscanthus lutarioriparius. The sequence continues at coordinate 22,108,989 of CAJGYO010000003.1, forward strand.
ATTTCGCTTGTTTCTCTTGGTGGTTATCACCACCTAGACGGTTGGAGCAGCGGTGAAGGATCGGCACGAGTTGGTGATTGTTCGTGGCCGCCTTCAGTGATTGTGAGGGGAGTTGTACCTTCCCCGGCAGAGTGCCGAAAGGTAACTCTAGTAAATTGCTCGTGTCATTGAGTTACCTCACTTGTGGGTCGGTTCTTGCGGTGTCCTATCGTGTGGACGAGGTTTGTGAAACACCTCTTAGCCGCCGAACCACCAAGTGTTGGTCGACACAACGGGGACTAGCGTGTTGGCAAGCACGTGAACCTCAGAAAAAAAATTAGCTTAATCTTCATCTTGTGATTGGTTCATTCCCTACACGGCGGTATAATCACCCTACTCACTTATTTACATTCTTGCAAACTAGTTGATACAAGCTCTTTAGTGTAATTAGAATTGAGAGCTTGCTTTATTATTTATATTCATCAAGTTGAGCTCTTTAGAGTAGCAAGATTAAGAGCTCTTAGTGAGTAGTTACATAGCAAGTTTGGGTGCCTAAGTAATCATTGCAACTAGAATTGTTGGATAGGTGGCTTGCAACCTTTGTAGAGCTAGAGCAAGTTTGCATTACGCTATTTGTCATACTAATCAAATTGCTCTAGTTGATTTATAGAATTCTAAATAGGCTATTCACCCCCCCTCTAGCCATATTAGGACCTTTCACCGGCTTCGATGCCCGGGCTCAGCCTAGGAGAACAGCCTATAGCTCATGGGCCAGCCCGAAAAGTCTAAAAAAACAACCGTCCGGAAGGTCCACCGAAAGAACGAACGCTCGCTCGACAACTTCTTCGGCCCACCTCTCTGATCGGAGCGCTCGCCTCTGGCGTCGGCCGCCTCCAGGCGGACTCTCCGATCGGAAGGCCTGGCCCAAAACGCTGCTTCCTGCTCCGACCCCGCGTCTTCGACCGGAGACTTGTAGGAAGCCTGCTTACCGCTCTTCTCCGACTGGCACGGCTAGTACCGACTGGAGCCATCCGACCGGGGATTCCCACTCGGAAGGGACCAAGGGCGAACGGTGAAAGCAGCGTAGAAAGTCAAAACATGGTACCAGGACCATACCCTGTACGCCTGCGGGAATAGTGCTCCACAACCGACCTGACACAAACAGTATGGGAGGTACCGACATTTATGTCTACAGTATTGTAGGCGCCGTTGGGGCTCCCGTATGGCAAAAATGCCCCCCACATGCCTCTGGGCATCGATAGTGGGCATCAGGATTCACCATACCTGGTACACATGGTGGGGCTCCTCATATACTAACAGCATTTTGCAGGTACCGACGTCCACCCTTCCTAAAGAAGCCAACGCAGCCCCCCATGTGCAACTGACATTCTACAACGACATCAACAGTGTTATGCGTGCCAACCATCATCACTACCCTCATTCGGCGTGGGCAACAAGACTTAGAAACACCCGTACTCTGTCCCTCTCACCTGTAAAGCCACCCCCTTTATCTATAAAAGGGGATGCGCTCCCTCCAACAAAGGAGATCGATTTCCCAGAGGTCCACTTCTTCAAGCTCAGGCTCACTAGATCGATAGCTCAGAAACCCCTCAAGCATACGCTTGAACACCTAGCTCATAGCGGAGTTCCGGTCGCCCTCGGCCCTTCCGGTCGGACCCGACGGGGCCACTCGTACACCCCTCATTTCTCCTTCTCGTTTGTAACCCCACTACAGACTTCGAGCACCTAGGCTCAGGAATAAAGTCACCAACATACCCACACTGGACGTAGGGCACGTTGCCTGAACCAGTCTAAATCCTATGTCATTGAGTGCTAGGCCACCTCCGATCACAACGTATAGCAAAAATACAAATATTCACTAGTTGGTCACTTTCTGTACCGACAGTTGGCGCCGTCCGTGGGGAAGACGCTGTACGTTCAACACTTTTTGGTCATCGGATGGCCCATTTTTCCGCCACCCCCACCGTGGCGGGCTCGGGCGATACGATTCACCTCGGCTCACTGGAGTATCCCACACTCTCGCCTGCGGGGATGCGGGTTCCACTCATTTTTGAGCCACCCCAGGCCTTCCTCTTCGGAAGCCTGGACTTCGTCGCCGGCTGGCTCAGCGTACTCCACCTCCGTGAGGAGACTCGCAACCCGACACCCGTCGGAGTGATGTTCTCCGTCGACTCTGGGACGCGTGACCTCAATGGCGCGGCATCTGCACTTCATTCCGAGCAAACTCTCTGCTCAAACCCCACTGTAAGTAATATGTGTACCTTTATTCGCCCTTTATTTACTACCTCCCACCAATCATCCGGAGGGACCGCACAACCCACGCCACGAACACCGTACGTTCGGTTCCCCTATGGCCTCGCGTCCTCCGAGGACGCTTACGCTCGGGGGCTCCGAAGAACGCTGGCGCCATCCCCCCTCACATCCGAATTCGTAGGAATGGTTGGCTCCGCTCCTGCCGCCTCCCACGAACTCCCAGATAACAAGGGCGAGAGAGATGGTTCCAGCATCGGTGATGTGGCGTCCCACCACCAGCCGTCCTAAGAATGCGCCATGGTGGATTGTCCAGCACAACCACCGGTGGTTGCCGAGTCCGCGCAAACTCACACCCCTCTGGACACGCATGCGGAGACCCTCGTGTCTACGCAAGCGCACGTCGAGGAACTACGACAATGATGATAGAACCCGCCACCTGCGCTGGCACGATCACCGCAGCATGTTGCACCCCATGCGCATGACCCGGCGGGTGGTGCCCAGGGACGCGCTCGATAGGTCCAGCGTGACATTTTGAACGAGGGGAACAACGTCCCGCAATTCGCCCGAGCCGGCCAGAACATCGCTGCCGCGGCAATGCTCCTGCGCGGTGTTCCCAAGCCCGTCGACCCCTAGGAACGAGCCGTCTACCGGAACCTCCGGGTTCTAGTAGAGGCTGCCGCCGTCCAGCAGGCGGAAAGCTCCGCGTCGCAACTCTGACCCGTGCCCTCTCTCCCCACCAGGGGGACAGGGACGCGCCAACCGGATCGCTCCATGCGCTTGCCGCCACAGCCATCAGGCTCAGCTCGGGGTGCGGCAGCCGCGCCATGGTCCGATCGGGTGCCTTGTCCACACCGACCGCCGGCACACGAGTGGCCCAACCCGCACTAGGACGCTCGTAGCCTCATCAGTGATCGGCATCAGGCCCGACGCGGCAACAATGACCACCACATGGCGGCGGGCGACACAGATCTCAGCCAAACCATTGAGGGAAGCAATGAAACACGCCTCGGGCGTGGTCGCCGGCCGGACGACCGAAGCCCCAGCCCCGAGGGTCCGGGGCCACGAGTCTTCAACCGGCGCATCCGGAGGGCACCGTTCCCATAGCGTTTCCGAGCTCCCTCCAACATCACCAAATACATCGGGGAGACAAACCCAGGCATTTGGCTTGAAGACTTCCGATTCGCCTGTCGAGCCGAAGGACTAGACGATGACTATTTCATCATCCAATACCTTCCCATTTGTGTGGGGGAACATGTTCGAACATGGCTTGAATTCCTTCCACACGACAGCATCCATGACTGGGCGGACCTCAAGAGGGTCTTCGTTAGGAATTTCTAGGGGACGTACGTCCGCCCGGGGAACTCCTGGGACCTCAAGAGCTGTCAGTAGGAGCCCAGTGAGTCCCTACGGGATTACATCCGTAGGTTCTCTCAATGATGCAACTCCCTCCCTGATGTCGTTGACGTGGACGTCATCAGCGCATTCCTTTCTGGGACTAACTGTGAGTCCCTGATCCACAAGCTTGGCTGCCTAAAACCCTGCACCACCCACGATCTGCTCGACGTTGCCACCAACCACGCCTCCGGCGAGGAGGCAGTCGGAGTGGTCTTCAACGGAGGCCAGGACCAAGGCAAGCCCAAGCGCACGGATCCAGACGAAGGCCCCTCCACTCAGAGGGGCAAGAAGAACAAGAAGGATCGGCGTCGGTCAGACAACGCCGCACTGGTTGCCACGGCTGATCGCATGCCCAGGCAGCCCCAACTGGGACTGCCTGACCACTTCAACAAACTCATGGATGGCTTGTAACACCCCAGGTGTTTGGCTTCCACAATTGCACTTGCATTTCATAAACATGAGCATCATTCATCCATTTATGAGTTCATATTACATGAAACATGCTCTTAAAACATTGTAACATATGGTCATGTATCATGTATGTTTGTTTATGAAATGAATAGGGTGCAACACTCAAGTGCAACATATACAACACACTTTAGTGAAACATGGTTAGTTAGTACTATGCAACAAGATCATGAAACATGTGAAACATGACTATGAAACAATTGTAACATTTCATGTGTTTTTCATTGTTTCAGTACATACCTTGCTTGATTCTTGTGTGACCAAGGTATGGTGTGGCTAAATATCATTCTAAGAACCTTAGTCATACTTAGAATTTCATTAGGAACAATGTTCATGTTGATCATTTTGCCTAATTAGGTTTCCAAGTCATGGTTGACCAATTTGGACCCCTAGAGCTCCTGTGTTTGACTGTTTAAAAAGTGTAGCTTAGGATGTTTGCATGTCTGAGCAACCTAAAGCAAAGTTGTAGAGAATTATATGTGGAACAAAAGTTCTTTTATGGCCATCTCATGAAAATGTGCACAACATGTTCAAAAATGGCCCACAAGTCAGGGTTGAAAGCTGTTTTAACAATTGAAAATTTTTCTAAGTGCTAACTCTGAAAAACAGTTTCATGAACTCGACTTTGGCATGATTTTACTCTCCATCCTTTGCAAATTAGACTTTGGTCTCTAAATAAGTTTTGTAGCTGGCACATAGGTCTTCAACTTTTGTTTAGGGAGTTTGCGCTAATGATCAAAGGATTCGGAAATCCATCGTCTCCAAATGGCGCTGTCAATCGGCTTCATCAGGCCTGATGGCCGTCCTGACCGACCGGTCATGGCCGACCGTGGCCAGGAGGTTGCCGCCGCATGGCCGCCACGCGCCTTGCTCGTTCTGACCGCGCCATGCGCTGGCCGGCTTGAAGTGGACGACGCCTGCTGCCTCTCCACTCACCCGCACGCGCTCTGCCTTCCCCATTCATAGCCGAAGCACTGCAGCGCACCGCCGACGCCATCGCCACCGCGGCCACGCCGAGCTCGCGCCTCGTCGTCGTCGCGTCTCCACTTGATTCGAACCACCCAAAGCTCCATCATAGCCTCTGTTTGCTCGTCCACCTCGCCGTTGTGCCTGTGAGTCAAGGGTGAGGCCACATTTCTTCTTCCCCGCGTCGGAGCGCCATTGCCGCCGTTGGTTCCGACGAGCTCTCAGGCGCTCGCCGTCGTGTCTCACCTCTCTCTATCTCGCCCATAGCTCGGCTTTGAGCTCCTCTATCTCATCGTCATCTCCGTGCAGCCGCTCGACTTTTGGTATGGCCGCTTGGTCGTTCTGCCGCCGTCCGAGGCTCGCCGGAGTTGGACCTCCCGTGGCCACGCTTGAGCACTTCACCTTAGCCTTTAGCGGTAGCATAGATAGGTCCGTCGTGATCCCTGGAAGCTTACGCGCGCCTTGTCCGGTCACTGAATGCCGGGGTTCGCCGGAGCTCCGCCACGCGCCATGGTCGAGCCGCCGTGCGCCATGGCCGGCGTGCTTAGGGGCCGCTAGGGTCTAGGCTTAGGGTATCAATCGACGCGGGGGTAGCTTGGGGGACATGCCGGTGCCTTCGGTTTCGCCGGAGTCCTCGTCGTCGGCGAGCTCCGCCGGTCCCCGTCGAGCGAACCGCCGTGCTCTATTTTTCGTATCGCTGACGTGTGGGCCAGCTGACATGTGGACCCCGCCTGTCAGTCACTATGAATAGAAAGCCAGTTCAATTATTTCCAGTTTTTGTGCTGTTTTGTAAATTTGGTAACTCCAAATTGGTAGATCCAAATTGGGTGGTTCCAATTTTGTTAGACTCACAGTTAGGTCTAGTATTTAACAAAAATATGTCTTGAGCACATTATGTAGAAATTTTGGATGAATTAAATAGGAACTTGAAAAGTGTTTTTGAATGCATGCAAACTTGTTTAAATCATATCTTGAGTTTCTGTGATCCAAAAATTAGGAAATTTTGTGGGTAAGCTAGTCTTGTATAGTAGAAGCTCTGGTTAAAATTTGAGAGTCATTGAATGTGTAGTTTTTGAGTTATAGATTTTCCTTTTATCACTGGTAGATACTTGGGTGAATTTTTGTAAATTATCTATGAATCCAATGACCATGAAATTTGTTGGAGAGTGTCCTAGTACCTTAAGGATGCAAGGAAAAATATGAAATCTATTGCTTGACACTTTTCACTAAGGTTTCCTAATTATGCCATTTTAAGCCATTCTGCCTTACCATTTTTGTGTAGGTTGTTATACTTACTCAAATGGTGTAAAATTTTTATGGTAGTCTACTTAGAGCATTTAGTGTCTACTGTAATTTTTGTAGAATTAATGGGGCAGTTTTCATATATGTTTATTATTTCCCCTAATTAATTAAATAAATTAAGAAAGGTATTAAAAGAAATGTTTTGGTGATGGACACCCTACTTTATGGTGTTCTTGTGATATATGTGATATGTCAGTAAAGTTGGTTTTGTCCAATTAAGCGTTTATAACATAAGTTAACAATTATTTGTTTGCATCATGTCCCTCTGGACAGATCTGGGGACTTTGGAAGGTTCCCCATGATAATTTGGTTTTATGTGATTGCGATGAATACAAGAGTTATAGATAACTTATGTATCTAGCTCCTGTCAAAATTTGAGGGCATTTGGCCCTGTAGTTTAGAAACTACAGCTGTTTAAAATTAGGTTCCAGTTTTGCTTACTCTCTGCCTTGTGAGGACAGGGTTCTGTTGATTTATAAATTCAACTTGGTAAAGTGTCGAATCATGCTTTGAGGTCTAAAAATGAATTGTATACAATTTCATAAGCTTTCCAGATTGTCTTGTTTCATGTCATTTGGAATAATAAATCTCTAGTTATGTCTAGTTTACTGCACCCTCCATAGTATTCATTTTGCTGAAATACAAATGCTTGAGTGTATGTTGTTGCAAGGTTCTCGTTGATTATTTAGGGGTTAGCCTGACTTGAGAATATGCTTAGGTGCAGGTGCTAGGTCATTAACTGAGGATGAGCAATTATACATTAGGTTGTATAAACTTGGTAAGTAAAGTGATTTGAATAGGGCTTAAGTTGGAATATGCAAACTACAGCGAACATGTGCATTCCCCGAGCATCCCTGACATTCGTTCATGTGCATCCATGATATTTATCTTGCGCATTCATGCAATAGGTGTGCCGGAGGGAGTGACGTTGCTGGAGTTCGAGGGAGCCAACCAGGAGGAGGAACCCGAGGTGCAGGAAGTCGACGAAGCAATCGGCCATGAGGATTTGCCCGAGTGCCACGACCACCACCTTCCTCATTCCTGAAAGGCAAGCCCCGGAGCATATTAAGCCTCCCATGTTTTTACAAATACTTTGAGTACCTTTTATTGTTGATGATGCATTAAGTATAGGAATTGGTTGGAACCAATTGTTGCATTATATATCCTTCCTTGTCCAGATATCGCACTGGAATCCTATTTAAGTTCAGGAACGGGTTATATGCTTATCCATGCTTAGTGCGGTAGAAGTCAGGTGATTTCCTGTCACCTGCGAGCTTTAGGATGAGGTGGATCACGGTTGGCTATATTTGCTATCGTGGAAAAGAACCATGTGATTAATGAATTAAGACCGGCGGAGTCTTGTGTAGGTTTGAACATAGTGACTCCGTGCGAGTCGTTTAAGGACCGATCTGTCATGACGTCCTCATGTCATGTTGAACGTAGCCTAACACTTAGCTGGCGGATAAGTCGTTCGACCATGAAGCCTAGTAGCTCGACTCGGCCGGGGCCGCGAGCAAATGGCGGCATTCTCGGAGGTAGTAAGGATGTGCGGAGAGCCATTGGCATAAGTCCAAGGCGGGTTAGAGTCCCGAACAACCTTGGCGAGTGGTTCTCGAGAATGTCGATCCGATCGGACTCGTGACTCTGAATCGTACCAAAGGTGACTTGTTTGCGACTCTCGATGGGAGAAGCGGGGTTTGTGTTTAGGAATACCCCTCCAATTTGGATAGGAATCGATTGAATCGCCGTCTCTCCCGGATAGTGAGAACTTGGTGAGCAACGACAACGTAGATTCAATTAATTTAACGATATGGTTAAATGGAGGATGATGATAAGGTTGCCACAATGAATACCGATATGGTTATTAATGTTTGCACCCTAATAATATGATTGCTTAGTACAGGGTGCTAATATAGTTGTGAGTTAATGGCTAAAAAGTCACCGCTAGTCCGAGGCTAAGATTTGATCATTATTACTTATGCTTTTTACGCAAAAAAAGAAAGTGTCACCAGATCCACTACATTAAGCTATGCATAATCCTTGGTGTCATTTATTTTGGTTTTCGGCGGGTAAGTCTATTGAGTACATTCCGTACTCGTGGTTTATTCTCTATTGTTGCGAGATGACCTTCTATATCGGGGATTCTGTAGTATTGTCTCCCACCGGTGGTGATGAAGACTAGATCATGGGCATGATCTCTGTTCCCTTATCTGAATGCTTTTGCAGTTGTGATCGTGAACCAAGATGTGTATTTGAACTCGAGTGTGTGAGTTAAACTATTTGCTTCCGCATGTTTTACAAGACTTGTTTTGTAATAACGATGACTCTGTGATGATGTAATCTATTTGCGAACGTCTGCGAAATGTTGTAACATACGATATGTTATGTTGAATTACTGTGATCTTGGTTGTATGCAAGTTGGTTTGAAATCCTTCGAGATTTCAGTTGACTACCGGGTTTATATGGGCTCAAGTTCGAGAATTTGATCGTTTCGGCGATTGTTTTTGTACTTGTGCTCTTATAAATTGGTCGGTTCTATGACATGGCCCGTGCCCAAACCACGCCAACCCCGTTAAACTCCTCTACAAGGAGTGCGAGCCCCTCAAACGCTTCCTCCGCTGGCGGGCCAAAGGAGGTAGACGGCAAGGACCCAGCAGCTAAGAGAGGAGGCGTGGCAGGCAAGGACGGAGATGGTTTCCCCGAGCCCGAGGAGTGCATCCTGATCTTCGGAGGGTCCGACGCCATCTGGAATAAATGCCAACACAAGGTACGCTACAGGGAGGCGTGTGCCACCGAGACGGCCGTCCCCTCCTTCCTCAGCTGGTCGGAGTCCCCGATCACATTTGATCAGAGGGACCATCCCTCCTACGTCGCAAGACCAGGACGCTACCTACTGGTCGTTGACCCCATCGTCTGCAAGAAGCGCCTCACCAAGGTGCTGATGGATGGAGGGAGTGGCCTCAACATCCTTTACATCGACACCCTCAACGCCATGCGCATCCCCCGGTCGGAGCTCTGACCGGCGAGCTCCCCCTTCCACGGGGTGATCCCGGGAGCACAGGCGTACCCGCTCGGATAGATCGATCTGCCCGTCACGTTCGGCAGCCGGACCAACTTTCGCTCGGAGGTCCTCACCTTTGAAGTGGTGGACTTTCCAGGGTCCTACCACGCCATCTTAGGGCGGCCATGCTACGCAAGATTCATGGCGATCCCTAACTACACCTACCTCAAGCTGAAGATGTTGGGGCCAAACGACGTCATCACCATGAGTAGCGCCTTCTCGCACGCCTTCGCGTGCGACCGTGAGCACTATGAGCTCGCCACCACGGTCGTCAACTCGTCCGAGCTCCTGCAGCTCGGGGAGTCGTCAACCCCAGCAGTCCTAGACTGCAACAAACCGACCTCCACGGCGGCCTTCCGCCCGCTCGAGAAAACCAAGGCGATGGGTGTCGACCCCACCGACCCAGCCAAAACAGTGCGAATCGGGACCCAGCTCCCAGCCAAATAGGAATGCGAGCTCGTCGACTTCCTGCGTGACAATCGTGATGTCTTCGCTTGGCAGCCCTCTGACATGCCGGGGATACCACAGGGGGTCATCGAGCATGCACTACGCCTTATCCCGAGCTCGAAGCCCGCTATGCAACGCCTGCGTCGTTTCGACGACGAGAGGCGCAGGGCCATAGGCGAAGAGATCGCCAAGCTTCTGGTAGCCAGATTCATCAGGGAGGTTTTCCACTCCGTCTGGCTCGCCAATCCTGTCCTTGTTAGAAAAAAGACCGGGAAGTGGAGAATGTGCGTCGATTACACTGGACTTAATAAAGCGTGTCCAAAGGATCACTTTCCTTTACCACGCATAGACTAGATAATTGACTCCACCTTGGGTTGCGAGATCCTCTCCTTTCTGGATGCCTACACAGGCTATCACCAGATCATGATAAAAGATTCCGATCATCTCGCAACCTCGTATGGTTCGTACTGCTACGTGATCATGCCTTTTGGTCTGAAGAACGCTGGCGCCACCTACCAAAGGTGCATGCAGCAATGCTTCGCCGACTAAATCGACCCGCCCGATCAGCCTGATCAGACCGAACGGCCGAAACCAACAATCGCCGTCTATGTTGACGACATAGTGGTCAAAACAGCCAGAGCGAGCAACCTGATAGTAAACTTGGCCACGACGTTCTCAAACCTTCGAAGGTTCAACATCAAACTGAATCCTGAAAAGTGTGTTTTCGGGGTTCCGAAGGGGAAGCTTCTTGGATACATCGTATCCGAGCGCGGCATCGAGGCCAACCCCGAAAAGATAACTGCCATCTCCAACATGGGCCCTATACGCAACGTGAGGGGCATACAAAGGCTCACCGGCTGCCTGGCGGCCTTAAGCCGTTTCATCTCCTGGCTCGGCGAACGGGGGATGCCACTCTACAAGCCCCTCAAAAAGATGGACGCCTTTGTCTAGACTGAGGAAGCCCAGCAGGCTCTCGAAAGCCTCAAAATGTCCCTGACGTCAGCCGATCCTCGTCGCTCCTGAATGGGGAGAACCCCTCCTCCTCTACGTCGCGACAAGTAACCATGTGGTGAGTGCCGCCCTGGTCATCAAAAGGGAGGAACCAGGACACCAGCTCAAGGTACAGCGACCCGTATACTTCATCAGAGAAGTACTTATAGACCCCAAGGTCCGGTACCCCTAGGTGCAGAAACTCCTATACGCCGTGCTGATGGCCACTAGGAAGCTCCTACACTACTTCACCGACCACGAGGTCACAGTCATCACTTTGTACCCACTCGGAGACATTATCCGCAACCGCGACGCCGCGGGACAAATCTCTAAGTGGGCCCTTGAACTCATGGGCCATGACATCAGGTATCCCCCCGCACCGCAATTAAGTCCTAGGCTCTCGTAGACTTTGTCTCTGAGTGGACGGAGGTCCAGCTATCGACCCCAGACATCTCCCACGAGTACTGGACAATGTACTTCGACGGGTCTGTAATGGCCACAGGCTCGGGGGCTGGAGTGGTTCTTATCTCCCCACACGGGAGTAGGCTCCGCTACGCCATCCACCTCCACTTCCTAGCTTCAAACAGTGCCGAGGAATACGAGGCGCTTATCAACGGACTACGAATCACCATCGAGCTCGGGGCTGCGCGACTCTACATCCGCGGTGACTCAGAACTAGTCGTTGATCAGGTCATGAAGGAGTCCTAATGCAAAAGCCCCCTCATGATAGCATACTACCAAGAGGTGCGCAAGCTCAAGAACAAATTTTAGGGAATCGAACTGCATCACGTCCCGCGAAGGGACAATGATGCCGCCGATTTCCTCGCAAAACTAGCCGCCAGGCGGGATCCATCCCCGAGCGGGGTCTTCATCAACGACGTCCATGAGCCATCCGCCCGCATCTCGGAAGGTCCAAACCAGACACGCCCCAATGGCCAACCGGTGCTCAGAGGCTCCGACCCCAGCGCCCGGTCAGCGCTCGGGGGCTCCGACCCCGACGCCAAGCCAGCGCTTGGGGGCTCTGATCCCGGTACCTCTATGACGACATCACCCGCAGATGTCGCCGTATTGACACTCGATCAAACCGACTGGCGAGCACCACTGCTCGCCTATCTCCTCGAGGAGGTTCTCCCACCTGAAAGAACTGAAGCCCGACGAATCGCTCGACGCGCCAAGACCTTCGTCGCGCTCGGTAGCGAACTCTACAAACGGAGTCCGTCGGGAGTGCTCATGAAGTGCGTCCCCACCAGCCGGGGAAAGCAGATCCTCCTCGAGTGTAACAACTCGGGTTTTTGGAGAAGCCAAAAATATGAACTTTTTATTTTATTTTATTTTATTTTATTTTTCCTGCAATAAGTGAAACATGTAATTGCTAGGTCAATCACGAGTCCAACTCGTTAACAAGACATTGCATACATGTAGATGGTTTGTAGGTGATTGCCGGAGTTTTCAAGTTGTCCTGTGTTTGAGCCTTGATTATTGTTGGAGAGCACAACCCATAGGAACCTCCTTGTGATCCTCGCGGGATTATTTCGAGTCTTCCCTGAATCTCTCTATAATTCCGAACCCCACTAGAACCGGGACTTGCCATTCATATTTGTGCCAACCATTGGACCGGAGTCCCTAGACCTATAGTAGACCCTAGTGGACCCCACCTGAGTGAACACGTGATAGGCGACACATATATACCAACCTAGAGCACTCGGAAGTAAATATAATGGAGCAAGAAATAGAAAAGAAATTGGAAGAGGGGAGGTAAACAGGGAAGCCATTTCGGCCCAAGGCGCCAGCAGGCCCAGCTCGCCACTCCTCCCTTCTGGCCCGCTCACGCACGCGCGGCCTGCTTGGCCCAGCACTCCCTTCCCCCTTCTTTCTGCTGTCCCAGCCGCAAATTGCCCACACCGAGCCCCCAACTCGGCCTAGCCTGGCCTCCAGCCTTCGGCCCACGCGGGCAGCAACAGCGGCCCAACAACACCGAGACGGCCCAGCCAGGAGCCGCTCTTCCCTTTTTCTTGGTCATCGCCAAGTAGGACCCCGTTGTCATCGTCCTCCTCACGCCTTCACCCCCTTTTCACGTCTGAGTCCGGATAGAGGAGGTGGAATCTCCATCACTAGCTATTCTCTTCACGTTGGTTGACAGCGAACGCGTGGATGCGACACCCCATCGCCTATCCGCACTGCTACCGCCCCCAACTAGAGCCATCTGCGCCATGACGCCATCGCTGTGGCCCGCGCCCTTGCAACCACCTCTGGCACCCTTGTACGAAGCCTAGGAAGGTTGTTGCACCAAAACGGAGGCGCCAAGGCAACCCACGACCGCGCCATGACCTTAACCCTAGCATAAGCGCACTGATCGCCTCCACGTGGCCCTAAGCCCCCTTCCCGCCGTTCACCTCGCCATGATCACCACCTCCCTATAAGTAGGCACCACTGTGGTGCCCTAGCCGTATCCCATCACCTCGCCGCCACCCTGGTGGCCACCACTTTCTGTCACGACCAAGAGAAGGAGGGGAAGGAGGGAGAAGGGGGGGTAGTGAAGAGAGGGTTCTACCAGAGCCGCCGAAGAGGAGCCACGGGAACGGAAGGCGACGACCCGATCGGCTACAGCGGAGTAGCTGCACGGCACGGCATGGCCTCGCCTCGACACTGCCTTGACTCGCCCTGCATCGATATCCCTTTGCCATCGCCACCTACGGTGAGCCCCAGCACCCTCCCGGCTCTCTACCGTAGTGTTCGCGGGCATCCCTTCGCCGTCTCCGTACCAGGAACGAGCAAGAGGAGGCCCTGACCCCTGTACCTTGCCTACACACACGCACGCACACTTGCTGCCCCAACCATGGACCGCACTGCGCACCAAGGGCCTAGGAACGCTGGAGGGGCGACGCGTTGCGGAGCATGCCCGCCATGGCTAGAGCTCACCATGGTGAGGTTCCGTTCTTGCCGCGTCTGGCCGGTAGAAGCGAGAAAAGGGGGGCTATCTGTTCGCCTTGGCAAGGGACGCGCTGCGCACAACAAGATGGAGGAAGAGAGCCACGTGAGGGAGCTGCTCACGTTTACCTTGTCGGTGGAGCCGTGCTCCAGAGCACCGTCGTGCCGAGTGCGATCTCAATCGCACGGCCACCTCGCTGGGCAAGGGCGGGCCTAGAAGTCTTCGGTTGAGCCTAAGAACGCTGCCGAGGAGCTGCCGTGGCTAGAGAACGGCCGCTCGCCGCCGGCGGGCGCGCCACCGCACGAAGGAAGCAAGGGGAGGGGCCAGGACAGTAGTTCAGTGCACCATGTACACCATGAACCAAGAGGAAGAAGGAGAAGGTGAACGTGGTCCACCATGGACCCGCTCTGTGGTCCATAGACCCACACCGCGTGGTCCACCATGGACCAGCACCATGTGGACCGACCCGCTAAGGGCCTAGACTGAGCGACGTGGATGGCCTCCCCGCGCGACACGTGTCCGGGCCGGCCCGGCCCAAATCCAGCCCCGTCTAGGCCCACCAAAGCCCAGTCGAGACCCAACCTGGTTGACTATTGACCGATCAACGTTGACTATTGACCTGGCCCCACATGTCAGCGGCACAGAGACTCTGGACTCACACGTCAGTAAGTGACGTCATGCTGATGTCATAACGACCTAATGCGGGTCCCACCTGTCAGGGACCAACCGAGATGATGACGTCATGCTGACTTTAGCGGGACCCACCTGTCAGCCACGGTTTAGCCCTGATGACGCCGACGTCAGCATCCCACATGGACCAGTCACTGTGTGACACGTGTCAGCCCTGAAATAATCAGCCTTTATTATTTTCAGAAATGAATTTAATCTTCGGAAAATCATAGAAAATTCATACGAACTTAGAAAAATGTGAAACCAGTTCCCACATTTTTCTAAAATCGAGCCCTACGATGTGGACCAACCCTTAAGTACTTCTGACCCCTCAAAATTGAAGAGCCCACTCTTTGCTTGCGCTCACACCGTTCGCGCAAGACACGTACGATGCCCTGGAATGCCACCATATGGTTCCAAGCACCCCTTGACCATGAACCATGACTAAGCCACTGACTCAACGCTCTTAGCCATGCCCGACCAAGCTATAGCCAGCCCCTGGAAAAACCTTAGCCACTTGTAGCCAGCCGTAGCCAGCCACAGCGAGCCGTAACAAGCCACAGCTAGCCACAGTAGGCCGTAGCTGGCCTTAGCTGGCCAGATGAAGCCACAACCCTCAAGGACAAGTTACAACAGCCCTTGGCCCTCCACATCTTTGCTGCGAAGTCGAATCCTAGTCGAACGCCATTTCCGACACCGACGAAAGCTCCTTCCTGCTCATTCCTATACTCGTTCGTACACTTTCAATACGTGATCTTGATCTATCTATACCTGTCTACACCATGCCCTTGTGCAGGTCTACCCATTCCCCTCGCTATGGAT
Organism: Miscanthus lutarioriparius; assembly: GCA_904845875.1. Taxonomy (NCBI): domain Eukaryota; kingdom Viridiplantae; phylum Streptophyta; class Magnoliopsida; order Poales; family Poaceae; genus Miscanthus; species Miscanthus lutarioriparius. The sequence goes on from CAJGYO010000003.1 coordinate 22,124,291, forward strand.
TTGTGCTACTCCATTCATGTGGCCACGTCTTAGCTCTTATGTTGGGTTGTCAGGGATTCTTGTTCTTATGTTATGTTTGTTTGCCTAAGGACCGTGCCTTCAAGCCGGTCGAGGGATCGTACCTCGTTCGACCATTTCGGAAGTGGGTTCGCTCCACCGTGGCCATAATGGCGAGCTTAACTTGCACCCTCTCTTTTAGTTGTCTCCGACATACTACAATTATTAGTAATCCGATTCGGCCCTAGGACTTGGCCATTGTGGATAGAACATTGGTGCGGATATCACCCGCACACAATAAGCCCTTTGTGGCCTAACTTAGTGGACGAGTCGGGATATGATGATTATAGAAGATGGATGCCAACTCGTGTAGGATAAGCTCATGGCCGCGAGTCCCCTCGCCATGACCATCGGGCTCTACCTCTTTTCACCTGTGTTTATCCTAGCCACCTTATATGACTGCACCACCTTGACCATAGCATTCCTTCGGATCCAAGCGGCAACAACCGCACTACTGCGAACCGAGGGAATAGCAATGTGCCAATAGTTTCACGGCCATGATGCCCCATGAGTTGGTTTGGATCGTGGGACTGTATCTCTTCTCTCCAACCTTCGTTCGTTCCATGACAAGTTGGTCGAAAGCAGTACAGATTCCATTCTTCTCTCTCTCTGGTTCTCAATCCTCGTCAATCCAGTGGGATGTGGATTGAGCCCCTTGCTTGTTTGGTGTTTAATGCGCTCTTGATTCCATTCCTTGATTTTCGTCGGCTTCTAGGGCGAGTGGATCAAAGGAAGGCGAATCTCGTGTTTTTCTCTTTTGGTTCTTTCATGCTCAAACCCCTGTATGCTTGTACCTTGTATGACCATCGCATTTCTTTGATTCCTACGGTGACAACCGCACCGCTATGAATTAGAGAGATGTCTTGGTGCCAGTGCACCTAAGTCGGGTACCCTACGAGTGGTTTGCGCACTTGGTATTTGCCGTTTCCTTCCAATGCCCCGTCTTTCATCGTGGCGCGAGTGTTGGAAGAAGTAGACCTTGTCCCTTGTTGTCTTGCTCTTGTTGCACCGTTAGCCCGCTCTGTTCGATTCTGTCTTGCCCATGATGATTGGATCAAAGACCAGACTATTCCCTTTGGGTTAGCGAAGCTATGGTCTATGTCGTACCTCGGACCCGTGCGTGTCGACCTGATCGACCGTCTAAAACCATCTTCCTCGAAGATGTGTCTGGGAACATAACATGGACATGCCTAGCTAACCCCGCTGCATTTGCCGTGTTGAACGACTGTCTCCTCGGCTCCCGACGTTGATGTGTCATGTGGGTCGAGAGGACCCGTTGATGCCCAAACTCCTTGCGCTACCGCTTTCTACCATAGCGGGTGAGCCGAAGTACGTTGGAGCCAAGTTACAATAGTGTTAATCATTCTTGTTTGCTACTCGTGTCCAATTGTGACTTGCGGGATAAGGCTATAAGAGCCGAACCCTATCGTTCTTCTTTCTTGGGGCCCAACTTCCAATCCTCGTCAAATCAATGACACCGGATCGAAAGATCGTGAGCCGTGGTGTTTGCTCTGGATAAGCTCTGGCTTAAACCGTTTATTATAAAGCCATACTGGCTTGGCCATGACTTAAAGCTTGTGCTCAGCATACCACCACTCGTGTTTCTTTGGCCCATGGATCGGACATCAGCCGAGAGGGCCAAGTCATTTCCTCTTTGGGTTCCTTCTGGGTCTTGTCGCCTTTTTGGAATATTGTTTGTTCTCTTGCCTTGAGTGTGTTTTGGAGGTAATTGCCACGAGGACAACGTTGGATCGGAACCTGATGGAGAAGGAGAACGTGATCGACGACAGGACCCTGGGAAGAGGAGACCTTGCTGATCAACTACATCAACTAACGGAGATTTGTACCACTACTACCTCGACATCGCAGGTGTCATGGCAGCACCCTCTTTTAGAGAATCCTATTAGACATTGCATAATATCTAGAACTGCTAGCGCTTTATAATTATTCCTTTGCTAGTACTTTGATGCATGCTACCACCTGAGCCATTATTACCCTAATGCAACCCACTCTACCACTTCACCCTTCTTTGCGCATTCGCTCACTTATATAGGCTTACTTGCCTGCTTGCCTGCATATTACACCACTATACTTATTATTAACTCCACTTCGCATTATATCGGGGATGTGATGCTGGTGGTGAACCCCCTGGGAATGGTTTGGCTATGGGTGCCGGACTTGGTGGTGTGTGAGCGTGCTGTGTGTGTCTTGGGTGCGTGGAGAGTGAGGGTTGTGTCGACCAAGCTGGAATAACGATGAGCTAGGGGCGAGTCTTGCCGTGTGGTGCTACCTGAGCACTTGGATATGGAATACCTATGGTGGGTAAATGGTATTTGGAGGTGGCCCTGGGTGTGAACCTGTGATGGGAGGAGCCCAGGGTGGAGGTGCTGTGGTGGCACGGTAAATGGAAACCCTGATGAAGACATTCTGGCTTGGTCACCCCTAAGGACTTACTAGTACTCAGATTCACTAGGAATCCTTTACATCCCACTCGCTCTATATGGTGCGAGACGGTCGGACTACTTGGTAGAGCGATGCCACTACTGCTAGGCGAACGTGTGCAAGGAGGTACGGGGCGTGTGGTTTTCCCCCACACCCTTTCGAGACTTCAGGAGGCCTTGTGGACCCAGCTCTTGACATCCAAAGGGCCCCGGCTCTATCTACGACTCACAGTATCAGCCATCCCAGACTAGACTTGGGATGTTCCAGGGCTGAGAGGTAGGGTGGCATCGTTCTAGGCTAGCAAGCAACCGGAATTTTGCCTAGGAGATTCTAGACCCCAAGGATGGCTAATCTTGTGGGCATGTAAAACCTCTGTAGAGTGTATGGTTGATCGATCGATACATATGCCGACTTATCGGCTATGGACCTTTCCTGGGTTTCGCTTAAACTAGATAGGAGATGAGTCCTTCTATTCTCCCTCCAGGGTTTGGGTATTTTCCGGCCATGAGCCAGGGGCTGCGGGCCGTTGAGACAAGTGCCGAGAGGGAGTTGGCCTGTCAACCTGAGTGTGTGAGATGAGATGTGGTGATGGTGGTGAGGTTATGGTTAGGATGGGTTGGTGGATGGATATGGATGGAAGTGGAAGTGTGTGGCTGGGAATGAGTTAAAAACTAGACATTATTATTACATTACTATTGTTACTTACTTCTCATGCGCTAAGGATGCAAACCATAGCCAAATGTTAGGATCGCTAGATCCTCTTATTTTATCTTTTCCACTAAAGCTCATCGGTGCTGACCATGGCCTGCACACATCTGGCGGTGTGCAGATTTTCCTGCTTCTCAGAGATGCTGACTTTAGAAGGATTAGGAGGTCTCGTTCCTACGCTCAAGTTTTGTTCGAAGATGGAATCTACGCTGCACTACGCCAATTCTGATGATGCCCGTGAAGGAGGAGCCTTCACTCAATAATCTTCCGCTCGATTAACTCTGTAATAGGTGTGTTCGCTAGTGATGAAATATCTTGTATTCTTGTAACCTTACGATGTATGACTGTGATATCGACTGATATAAGATAATATGACGTAATCGACTATTGGTTTGATCATATTATAATTCATTCTGTGGATTTTCCCTTCGCAGAAAATTGAGGATGTTTCATCGAGGTCCATGCCGAGATCTACAGGCATCATGCGGCCCCAAGGTCTCTGGTCGGAAAAACCTTTCGTCAAGGTTTTTACTGGCCCACCGCGATATGAGACGCAGAGGAGGTCATCCGTAGGTGCAAAGGATGCAGTTCTATGCTCGGCAAACCCATTTACCAGCACAAGAACTCCAAACCATCCCAATCACCTGGCCATTCACGGTCTGGGGCCTCGATAAGGTAGGACCTCTCAAAAAAGGCCCAGGCGGTTTCACTCACCTACTCATTGTAGTTGACAAGTTTACCAAATGGATAGAGGCCAAGCCCATCACCAATCTATGCTCGGAAGAGGCGGTCAAATTCTTCCTATACATCATCTACCGATTCGGTGTTCCTAACTGTATCATCACTGACCACGGGACTAACTTCACCGGGAAGAAGTTCCTAGACTTCAGCGATGGGTACGGCATCAGAATCGACTGGGCTTCGGTTGGACATCCACGAACTAACAGTCAGGTCGAACGCGCCAATGGCATGGTCCTCCAGGGACTCAAGTCATGCATTTTCAACCGGTTCAGCAAATATGCCGGGCAATGGGTTGCAGAGATTCCAGCGATCCTCTAGAGCCTAAGTATGACCCCAAACCGATCCACGGGATTCATGCCTTTTTTCCTGGCTTATGGAGCAGAAGTCGTGTTGCCCTCCGACCTCGACCACGGCGCACCAAGAGTAAAAGCTTTCTACCACGACCGAGCCATGGAAGCTCAACAAGACGCAGTCGACCTGCTTGAAGAGGCCCGCGAGACAACTATCATCCGCTCCGCCCGCTACCAACAAACCCTCCGCAGGTACCATGAAAGGAAGATCATGGGAAGGATACTCGAAGTCAGCGATCTCGTGCTCCGAAGGACCCAATCGACAAAGGAAAAACACAAGCTTTCTCCGCCCTGGGAAGGACTCTACACGGTAGCCGAAGTAATCCAACCGGGCACCTACCGACTAGAGGACAACAACGACAATGCTCTCAACAACACTTGGAACATTGAACAGCTATGTCGTTTCTTCCCTTAGATTTGGTCTAAACACTTTCGCTTAAAACACATGCTCCTGTAAGAGCGCCCCCACCCGAACACTTTCGACCCAGGTATACAAATATTGAGTATCACCTCTCTTTTTCTTTACTGTCACATGGTATACAACTTTTTCTCCCCGAACGGGAACACATTTCATTTCTTTGATTTCCATACATAACCTTGTTCTTACTCCCAAACCGAACGCACCCCATCTTTCCCTATGGATATGAGCAACCGAGCCTCGCGCGCCACGCCCTAGGCTCCCAAAATCGCACCCTACGGGACAAACAGGCAGGTACGAGAGAGAAAGGGGTAAAAACAAAGGCCATGTTAGGACGAAAACAAGGAAACAGATGTGGCGCTTTCATCACAGAGGCTGAACGGGTGTATTCATTAATACAAAGAAACCATTTACACGGGGACTTACCCACAAAACTTAACTATTACAAATACTACTATGGCCACTCGACGACTTCGCCTGAAATGCCAGAAAACTGCTCGGTCCCACCCCTTCAAAACTTTAGAAAAATGCAACGAGTACCACAAGGGCGTCGCGCCTATGGATGCTCAGCAGAAGAACATGGAGCTCCTGGCCTTCTCATGCAGCCGAGACAACTCCTGGTTAGGGGCGCCGCTCCCGAGGTATGGTCGCCATGGCCGAAAGAGATCTCATCAAACTTTATGAACTGGCCGACTTGAGTAGTTGTAGGCATGGAACTCTCCACCGGCGCAATCATGAGTAACCTCCCCTCCGACAAGGCTTGTCTGGTAAAAATCCACCAGAGAGAATCTACACACGCTCCATCCCGAAGAAGGCCTTGCAGACCAACATCACGCTTCGGGTTCACAGAAGGATCTGTAAGTCCTCCCCCTCGCTCACTCTCTCTCTCACTTAGGAACCGCCATGGCATTCAGGCACCCTCGGTGAGAAGGAAGAAAGAAGAGAGACAATAGTTGGAGAACAGGCAAAGGACCACGTCGGAGAACCCTCTCCCTCCCCCTATTTAAAGGAAAAAGGTAAGCGAGCACGAAACTCTCCTCCTACCCCCATACGAATGGGAAACAATGGGACGCGCACTGACCAATGGAGTAACGCCGGGTCAGACGGAACGCCACCGGGCAGGGCAAAGCGTGGCCGGGGTATGCCCCACCACTATCGCACAATAGGGCACGAAAACCGAAGCGCCGCCGCACGTGGGCCGCCTCCCCAGGCTAGGCCTGGGGAGACAAAAAAAAAAGAAATCTCCGCCGGGAGACCAACCGACCCCCCGAGCTGATCGAATCGCTCGGGGGAAGCACCAAGGCACAGGTAGGAAGCGAAGGGATGCCCCATATGGGCCATGCCGACTCCGTCCCGAGCGACGAGCATGGGTCCTAGTCGGACGTCTCCGACTAAAGCTCTCCGAGCTCCGTCACTCCAGTCGCCAAGGTAAACACTATCAACACCCCCTCTATTTCTTTAAAACATTCATACATCCATACGCGCATTCATTCTATACGCCTAAACCCCCCGGATGGTTAGGGCATGAACCACCCAGGGGCTCGGGAACTAAAGCATCGCACGTGCAGCGAAATGCATCAGAATGCTCCGTGTTGCGTCACGAGGTGGGGTTGCCTCATTTGATATCGGCGACCAACAGAGCCAGGGGAGAAAACCATAGATGAGCACCATGCGGCCCTCACCCGGTCCGGTAGACTGGGTCATCTCAACCTTCTTGTTCGATCCTGAACCTCTCGCCAGGCCCACAGAATCTCCATCGAAGGGGAGGCCGTTAGGCCACCCGGGTCGATCTCTTGAACGACCTAGGCATCTATCGGGTTGCAGGTAAAGGAGTAGTAGAATGTCACAAGAGGGCTATGTTGACCCCGTCACGAACGACGGACCTGGATTCCACTCGACCACACCCGTTAGCGAACTCACCGAGCTAGTCTTCGAGCCCGAGCGATCGGGACAGGCGACGAAACTCAGCCCCTCCGATCGTGAGGAACCGAGGATGGGGTAACGCACAATACTCACATCGACCCCCATGAAGGCCCGATAGGGCTCGAGGGCTCAAGAAAAATGCCAAAGGATGGCGACCTCGAACTCGCCAGATCCATGACTCTGACTCGCCCGATCCTGCAGTGCGCACCAACGCCAGGGTCCGCGAGCATCGCCTCGTCCGATCTTCAACCAACTAACTATGCTTCGGCTTCAGACGGCTTCACTGCGCTCCAAAAAACCTTGGGACCGTGACCCCGAATTCACATCGATAGGATCTTTGACATCCGGCTACGGCTCCTAGGACCGCGACTCCTAAACTCGCGTAACAGCTTCAGATGGCTTCACTGCGCTCCAATAAGACCTAGGACCACGACTCCTAAACTCGCGTAACGGCTTCACTCAGGGTCCACGAGTTTCAGCTCGTCCGATTCCTGAACTAACTAAACTAACTCTCGTGATCCACAGCACGTATCGACGCCTAGGTCCGTTCACGGTCCTACCCCGCTCGATCCCACGGCGCGCATCGACGCCAAAGATCAGTAAGCTCTAACACGACCGAGCCATCACCGTCCGTGGCACGCACCGACGCCAGCGGTTTCTCCGAACTAACCTTCTCACCCGATCAACGGCTACGCAACGACACCTTGATTAAACAAAACATCTCAAAACTAAACATACACACACGCCCGATAAAAAAACACCCCCAGCTGGTTCTGCCCAAACCGCCCGGGGGCTCAGGGGCTACACCCGCGGGTGCGCTCGCGCGCACCCACCGACGCAACATAGAAAACCCCCCAGCCGGTTTTGCCCGAACCGCCCGAGGGCTCGGGGGCTACACCCGCGGGTGCGCTCGCGCGCATCCAGTAGCAAGACAAAAATCCCTCGGACGATTCAGATCAAATCACCCGGGGGCTCGGGGGCTCCTATCGGGTTCATAAACCTGGGGTCCCTCGGGGACCGGCTTCGATGCCCGGGCTCAGCCCAGGAGAATAGCCTATAGCTCATGGGCTGGCCCAAAAAGTCTAAAAAAACAACCGACCGAAAGGTCCACTGAAAGAACGGACGCCCGCTTGACAACTTCTTTGGCCCACCTCTCCGATCGGAGCGCTCGCCTCGGGCCTCGGCCGCCTCTAGGCGGACTCTCCGATCAGAAGGCCTGGCCCAAAACACTGCTTCCTGCTCTGACCCCGCATCTCCGACCGAAGACTCGTAGGAAGCCTGCTTATCGCTCTTCTCCAAGTGGCACAACCAGTACCGACTGGAGCCATCCGACCGGGGATTCCCACTCGGAAGGGACCAGGGGCGAACGGAGAAAGCAGCGTAGAAAGTCAAAACACGGTACCAGGACCATACCCTGTATGCATGTGGGAACAGTGCTCCACAACCGACCTGACACAAATAGTATGGGAAGTACCGACATTTGTGTCTACAGTATTGTAGGCGCCGACATTTATATCTACAGTATTGTAGGCGCCATTGGGGCTCCCGTATGGCAAAAAGGCCCCGCACATGCCTCTGGGCATTGATAGTGGGCACCAGGATTCACTATACCTAGTACACGTGGTGGGGCTCCTCATATACTAACAGCATTTCGCTGGTACCGACGTCCACCCTTCCTGAAGAAGCCAACGCAACCCCCCATGTGCACCTGACATTCTATAGCGACATCAACAGTGTTATGCGTGCCAACCATCATCACTACCCTCATTTGGTGTGGGCAACAAGACTTAGAAACACCCGTACTCTCTCCCTCTCACCTGTAAAGCCACCCCCTTTATCTATAAAAGGGGATGTGCTCCCTCCAACAAAGGAGATCGATTTCCCAGAGGTCCACTTCTTCAAGCTCAGGCTCACTAGATCGATAGCTCATAAACCCCTCAAGCATACACTTGAACACCTAGCTCATAGCGGAGTTCCGGTCACCCTCGGCCCTTCCGATCGGACCCGACCGGGCCACTAGTACACCCCTCATTTGTCCTTCTCTTTTGTAACCCCACTATAGACTTCGAGCACCTGGGCTTAGGAATAAAGTCACCAACAGACCTACACTAGATGTAGGGCACATTGCCTGAACTAGTCTAAATCCTATGTCATTGAGTGCTAGGCCACCTCCGATCACAACGTACAGCTAAACTACAAATATTCACTAGTTGGTCACTTTCTGTACCGATAGGAAGTCCTTCAATTTCCACCGCTTCATCAGGAACCCGCAAACATTTCTTGAATTGAGATACGTGAAACACATTGTGTACCGCTGATAAAATATATGGAAGTTGGAGACGATAAGCAACCGGGCCACACTGCCCCCAAAATCTTATAAGGGCCCACATATCGAGGGGCTAGCTTGCCACGAACACCAAACCGATGCACCCCTCTCATAGGAGACACATTGAGGTACACATGATCCTTGACTGTAAACTACAAAGGCCTTCTTCACTTGTCAGCATAAGTTTTTTGTCAGCTCTGAGCTGCCTTCAAATGACTGAATAATACTGACTTGCTCTCAAGCTTCCTTGATAAAATCAGGTCCAAAATATCCATGGTCTCCCACTTCAACCCAGTTAAGTGGTGTCCTACATTTCTTTCCATATAGAGCTTCAAAGGGTGCCATACGAATGCTTTCTTGATAGCTATTGTTGTAAGAAAACTCAGCTAAGTTCAAGCATTCATCCCACTTCTCAGGAAAAGAAATGGCACAAGCTCTCAACATATGCTCAAGTACCTGATTTACCCTTTCTATTTGACCGTTAGTTTGCGGATGATAAGCTAAACTTCTGAGGAGACTAGTACCAAGACATTCTTGGAGTTGCTCCCAAAAACGAGAAACAAAGACTGACCCTCTATCAGAGATGATGGTATCCACCGGGAGAAAATGAGCGGACTTGGTAAGGCGATCCACAATGACCCAAATAGAGTTATAGCCCTTGGACGTGCGGGGTAAACCCACAATGAAATCCATAGAAATATCTTCCCATTTCCAAACAGGGATAGGCAAGGGCTGCAAAAATCCCGGGGTACACATATGGTCTGCCTTAACTCTACCACAAGTATCGCACTCTGCAACATACTTGGTGATATCCTGCTTCATATTGGACCACCAATACAAGTGACGCAAATCATGGTATATCTTCTTGCTTCCTGGATGGATGGACAACTTGGAATGATGAGCTTCATCCAAAATCTTTCTTCTAAGCTCCTCACTTGACGGAACAACCAATCTATTCTTGAACCTCACTACACCTTGATCATCAATACTAAAATGAGGACCATGCTCTTCGGCAATTAACTTCTTGATATGCGGGATTTCCAAAACATCTTGCCGTTGCTCTATAATAATTTGCTCAAGTAAATCCGAGACTAGAGCAATATGGGCTAGCATCTCAGCATGGTTGAGAGACAAGGATGCTTCTTCAACTTGATATGACTTCCGGCTCAGAGCATCGACTACCACATTAACTTTTCCCGGATGGTAATGAACTTCGAAATTGTAATCTTTGATTAGCTCCAACCATCTTCGTTGCCTCATGTTCAGCTTGGACTGAGTGAAAATATACTTGAGACTCCTGTGATCTGTAAAAATGTGTACTTTATTTCCCAACAAATAATGCCTCCAAAATTTTAGAGCGTGCACCATAGTAGCCAGCTCTAAATCATGGGTGGGATCATTCACCTCGTGCTTTTTCAACTGACGTGAAGCATAAACTATCACACGCCCATCCTGCATAAGCACACATCCCAACCCCGTCTTTGAGGCATCATAATATACATCAAAAGGTCGGTCAATATCTAGTTGGACAAGAACAGGAGCAGAGATAAGAAACTTCTTCAGGGCTTGGAAAGCTTCTTCACAAGCCGGACTCCATACAAACTTGACATCTTTCTAGAGCAGCTTGGTCATCAGCTTAGCTATTTTAGAGAAGTCAGGAATGAAGCACCGATAATAACCAGCAAGACCAAGAAACTGATGAATCTGATGCACCAACTTAGGAGATTTTCAATTTAACACATCCTGCACTTTGCTTGAGTCTACAGAAATACCTTCAGGTGTCAGAACATGTCCCAAAAACTACACTCGATCTAACCAAAACTCACACTTGCTAAATTTGGCATACAGCTTGTGTTCCCTTAATCGAGTCAGTACTATCCGAAGATATTGGGCATGCTCTTCCTTGTTCTTGGAATATATCAGAATATCATCAATGAACACCACTACAAACTTATCCAACTCTGGCATAAAAACTAAATTCATGAGATACTTAAAGAATGAAGGAGCATTGGTGAGACCAAAAGACATGACTAGGTATTCATACAACCCATACCTAGTAGAGAAATCTGTCTTTGGTATATCTTGTGGCTGGATCTTAATTTGATGATACCTAGAATGAAGATCAATCTTTGAAAACACTTTGGCACCAGCCAACTGATCGAACAAAGTATCAATACGAGGTAAAGGATACTTGTTCTTAATGGTTACCGCATTGAGAGGGCAGTAATCCACACACATCCGCAAAGTACCGTCATTCTTCACAAAAATAGCTAGACAACCCCATGGTGAAGAACTAGGATGGATAAATCCCTTCTCCAATAACTCCTCTAACTATTTCTTCATTTCAGCCAATTCCTTCGGGGCCATGTGGTACGGGCACCGAGAGATAGGAGCAGTGCTAGGTTCTAACTCAATGGAAAACTCCACATCCCTATCTGGTGGCAACCCAGGTAGATCTTCAGGAAAGACATCCGGGAACTCACAGACCACAGGAATAGAGACAAGATCAGGAGAAGCCTCAATATAAGTAGCAATAGGTAAGGCTGGATCTGAGGGCGTAAGAAGAGACATCCTATCCTTAGAAGAAGGAAGCCGTAACTCAATAACTCTCTGCTTTAGATCCAAGACTACACCATATACACGCAACCAGTTCATTCCTAGGATTGCATCTATTCCTTGCCCCGGCTTAACCATGAACTAGAGGCGGTAAGTGTGAGTGGCTAGCACTAACCCAACTATGTCTGTTCGAGTATTAACGCACAACTGCGCACCCAAAGTACTGATTCTATAGGCAATAGGAATATCCATAAGAGATATATTGTGCCTTTGTGCCAACCCCATGCTCATGAATGAATGTGATGCACCAGAATCAAACAACACATATGCTGGATGGGAATCAATGGTAAACATACCAGCCATCACCGGTTCATTCTGTAAGATTTTCTCAGTCTTAGTGAAATTAACTTGCCCAGAGTGGCTAACTGGCAACTTCTTCTTAATAATTGTCCGCTTGATTAGACAAGAGTTAGCTGAGGGCTAAGCAGACTGCACAGGCTGGTTCTGTGGACACTCCCTAGCATAGTGACCTTCCTTGCCACACTTGAAACAAGCACCAGCAGGAACTCCGTCAACTTCCTATTCAGAACACCAGTAGGAATGTAATACTCTCTGAAAGCCATAGTAAACTCTTGCCAAGTCACACGATGATCCACCGGCTACATGGCATTGAACGTGTCCCACCATGCACTGGTAAAACCCAATAGCTGTTGCGCTGCAAAGCGCACCTTCTGCTCCTCAGTTATAGTGAGTAGCAGAAACTTCTGCTCTAGAATACGATGCTAATGCTCCGCATCTAGAGGCTCAGCAGTCGGCGTGAATGTGGGTGGGTGCATCTTCAAGAAATCTTGATAAAAACAGGGTCCCTCGGGACCGCGGGCACCATCCCCATTCCTGTCATTGCCTCCGTGGCATCCACTGGCAAAGCCACCGATAGCCTGTGCTAATAGCTCCATGGCATGGGCTGACTCACGACAAGCAGCCAACATTTCTGCCATCATCTCCGCATAAGTCATCGAAGGCGGCGGTGGTGGAGGAGGAGCCAGAAGTGGGGCCTCATGGCTCTCCCTGTTGCCGTTCTCATTGCCACGACCACTTTCACCTTGGCCTTCGCCAAGACCATGGTCTGCTCCATCACTGATGCTCCCACGACTAGACCTCAGGTTCATCTGTAAATAGATAGGAACCAACCATTAGGAACAACCCTCTAGATTTGGAACAAGAGACTTAGAGAAATGATAAGACTTTTACTAAAGCATTCTTTTAGGTTATCCTATCAATTCACTAATCCAAATTATATGTGTGGGAGAAGTTTAGTTTAAGAAAGATTCTCTTTTCAAGATGTATGCATTAGCCTATACGTTCACTCAAGCCAGAATATAGCGGCATTCGCAAGATTTTTTGGCACAACGCACACTTGCTTTCCGCTTGCTAAACGATTCTTACGCAGTGTAAGTTAGTGTACCTACAGAAACTTGATTAGATAAAACCAGTGCTGCTATCCTAGATAGACCATATTGCTAGGGCTTATACTTATTTACATAATTTTATCGCATCCTACTTTTCGTAAAACTTTTGTTGGTCAAATTTTAGTTTTTGAAAAGAGTTATGAAACTAGTAAGTCATTATTGGCTCTGATACCACCTCTGGCAAAACCGTCCAAAATAACACACCTTCGGAGGCGCTCGTCTTCCACCAGACACTAAGCACCCCAAAAGCGAGATACCTCGGGCGGATTCCGTCGAGTACACCCTAAGGGAGAACTCGAAATATTCCACATTTTTTCTCTAGGATCCAATAATAAGAACGAGTTTATAATACTTAGTCATTTCATACAACCAGAGTTCTTAGAAATATATTATTATAGTACCAAGTTCAGAGTGCAGAATTTAAACAATGGAATTAAAATAAACGCCTATCGGTAATATACAAGGATCCGTCTGTGCCCACCAGAAGAATCCTTCACACAACAGCTACTCCTCAAGCTGCAACTGCAATAGGGGTAAATAAACCCTGAGTACATAATGTACTCGCAAGACTTGCCCGACTAGTGGGAATAATTTCCCGACTCCAAAGGATATGATAAGCTTTATGGTTTGTTGGGTTTCCTTTTTGCGAAAAGCAATACTAGTAGTGAATCCTTATGTATATTTCTTATTAGAAGTCATGATTAGTTCATTATCTAACCATTCTAGGTAAGCACCTGTTCTACTTTCAAGCAAGAGTTGAGCAAATAGATCTATTTCACCACCTTTCATTTTTCTAGTTCTTACTATGGTGCTAGATTGTAGACAAGTCGTACCGAATTACCCGGCAATTCATGAATCAATGTGCCCAGCTGGGTACCCTGAAACACACGCCCCGCTTGTAACCTAGGCACAAGCAGGACTAACCCATCACTCTCCAGTCAAGGGGTCTAGGTCCCCGTCCAAACTTGGACTCCAAGCCCCCACACCTGAGTCCTAGACTCAGTGTGGTGCTTAGACCTCCACCATCCCCGCCTCCAATTAGTCGGTCCAGAAAGAGCTAGAACCCACGACAAGAGAGCAACGAGCCTTCCCTGCTCCCATAAACAAGTATGTGCTCAGGATAATAAATCTATGACCTAACTAGAATCTAATGCAACAGCTGGTCCTTAACCAACACAGACAGGGAAAATAGTATAACCAAGCTATGACCCATTGGCCACGGGATACAACCCCTTACACCCACCAATACCCGTACCATATTCCTACCTGGTCTCCATTTTTCTTTCACCATTTTATCATAGGAAGTGATAATAATAATCACCTATTGTGAGTAACGACAGGTTACTCACGCTACCAAAAATCCTAAGCAGAGCAGCTACTCAACCTATGCTAGTAGGACTCATAGGTAGGTATATCTATACATGTAGTTTTCATAAAATGCTTGTAACATAAATGCACATCACATATATATATCCAGTGATCATTCAAAATAAGGGTTATGCACCGGGGCTTGCCTTGGGCAGGCGTGGTGTCAGCAAAGTCAGCAGCTGGTGGCTCTGGGGCTCCCTCCTGGATGAGGATATCCTCCTTGTACTCCTCGATTATCTCCTCATACTCTGGCTCGCCCGCGGTCACGAACTCTACCAACTCGTTATCTACATGCATGAAATGATGATGCAACACTTAAAAACATGGCAACAGTAACTCTTAAAATAAGAATACATCTACCAAGCTACTAAGCTAACTCTAATGATTAAGATGCTAAGTTACCTATTATTCCCACTCAACAGGTATGAAACATTTCACGTTTTATCTTAGCAACTAAAGGCATCCTTATTCTTATTACCGATTTAATATATATACAAAAACAAGGAGTACTTAGCTACCCCATTTTTAACCTATTCTAAGGCTACAAAAATTACAGTGAGCACCTAATAATCTAATGAACCTACTGTAAAAATTTCATGGCCAAATTGCCACAAAAATTTCTACAATTATTAATCTAAATGACATTAAACACTTTCAAACGATTTAATAGACCTTAGCATCAACACAGACACGTATAAACTAACCATACTATTAGATAGACAACATTTTTAGGAACTCAACATAATTTATTTCACAATTTTTGGACACCTACATGATTTTATATAATTTACTAAAGATCAGCTCAAAACTAAATTGGAAAATCATTTACTAATTCCCTGAAAAAAAGAACCAAACCCTCTGCGCAGCCCGCAACGCGCGGCCCACACGGCACAGCGCACGCGCAAGTGCAGCCTACTGGTGCGGCCCGAGCGGACGCGGCCTGTGGCAGAACCTCCTAAGAAATCGAGCCCACGTGCATCTATCGTTGTCTCAACAGACCTCTGATAGCGTACACAAGTTCTCAACAACTTAACAGGTCTTTCGGGTGTCCTCGGAAAACCTAAATCATCCACGAATCTTTTCTAAACATGATCCCAATCACAGACATTGCAGATTACAACAGTTTTCAATATACATATAGGAGATTATAAAGCGGAAGACTTAAGTTTTAATATTACAAACCAATTGTTTCAAACTTACAAAACCATAAGTGTCATACAACCATAGTAGCGGGATAATATTACATTAACATTATTTTTCATACAAACTAGTGCCTTGTCCAAAGGTCATTCATCATTCCTCATCGTCATTGACTTCAAACACTGACATGCAGCAGGGACCAAAACAAGCCTGCGCATGCGACTCACCTGCAACAAGGGTTAACAAACCCTGAGTACGAAAGTACTCAACAAGACTGACCTGACGAAAAAGGGGCAAAGGTCTTAGGGATGCAGGTGTTGGGGCAAGGTAAGGATGTAGCAAGATTCAAAAGTTCTTTGCCAAAAGCTTACTATTTTTTATCCTATTTTCAAGTTTTACCCCTAAGTCATTTTAGTTCATTATCCCAAACGAAGTGTTCATATCCCATGTTCCAATCCTTCTCATTCCATTCCTTTTCTCAAGTTTTAGTAATTCACCAGTCCTGCATTGCTTCTGTAATGAATCGAGTCTCCATATCCGCGGAGCACCGGCAATTCAAATTGATTCAAGTCCCAGCTGGGGATTCCTTATCACACGACATATGTAGAACTTAATCTTGCATATATCAACCTCGCTACCGGATCCTCCTATACTAAGCCGTCTCCACACCACCCGAGAGCACAACACACCTCTAATCCAGCCACATTCCAGCCATGAGGGTACACGCTACTTCCGGCATCTCTCCACTCCCAGTGCGTGGGCATTCGTCTTAGTATCGGATTAGCCGAAGTAGGCTTACCAGAGTATGTGACCAGTACTATAAAGTGTCTCGTTCAGAAGATCCACAATGAGTGCCCTTTAAGCGACATAGTCGGCAACATTACCCAACATTCAAGATAAGTCACACGACTAGTCTCTAGTTCATTCTATCTTCTTTCTTTCTTTGGCCAGTATGTCATCTTTGATTGTATCGAAACTTTTACTTTGAAAGCCTACCATAAAGCATACTAAGCAATTCTACACCTTTGTAAATGAAATCATCTTCAAGGATAGTAAACAATTAACAAGGTAGGCAATGCATCAAGTAGGTAACATTTGAATTAATCAACTTAATGCAATAAGTAACATAGGTGATAAACTTTTCAAAGTAAACAAGGTAATGCTTTAATGCATAAATCGGGGCTTGCCTTCGTTGACGATCTTGGGTTCCGGATCAGTACCACAAATATCAAATCCCGAGACAACCGGGGATTCTTCCACAACTTGCTCCACTAGAATCGGTTCACTCTCAGATTCTACACGAAATAATAACATAAGCTTCAACATGATGATAATATAAACATGATGCTTTCATGGTGCATGAAACGT
This sequence comes from Miscanthus lutarioriparius, assembly GCA_904845875.1. NCBI lineage: Eukaryota > Viridiplantae > Streptophyta > Magnoliopsida > Poales > Poaceae > Miscanthus > Miscanthus lutarioriparius. The sequence goes on from CAJGYO010000003.1 coordinate 22,141,157, forward strand.
AATAACACCTTGAGTACAACTTTCATTCACGGTACAGTTGTAAGCCAATAAAACCAACTTGCAATTCTACCATCAAGGACCACACAAAAATGTTTACTAAGAAACCCTACATTCTTCTAAAGAATTACCCAAAATTTCACTCCAAAGTTCTACCCTTAATGAATGAAATCATCCATTAACTATACTAACCAAACTTTAATGACCTAGGGCTTATGACCTAAGTGACTTGACCAAATTAATCCTGAAACCCTACTGGTCACAAAACATGACCAAAACAAGATCAACCCCTAAACCTAACACTTAGGGTTTGCTTTTATCCATTTTTGAATTAATTTGGAATTAAGCTCAAAATGAATTTGTTCCAAATGACCTCAAAATTTTATGCAAGCTTACTCATGACAAATTAGTGTACCAAAATAAATTTCATAATTTTTGGAGTTATATAGTGGCCTACAAAAATTATGCAAATTGCATTTATCAATTAATTGACTGAATTTTTGAACATTAAAAATTTATTCAAATTTCAAGTTTCATATTTTTAAACCATAATAGAACATGTACAGAAGCAACACACAAATTTTTAGAAATTCTAGAGCTGTAATTATTTTCCTATGAATTCCCAAAGTTTCTACACTATTCAAAATTCAGAAAATACAAAATCTCTCTGTTCTCTCTCTCTCTCACTGACGACCCGGCCCCGCTGTCAGCGACACAGAACAAGGCACACGGCGGCGTCTTCGGCTCTGGCCGGCCAAACTCGTCGGCGGCGAGGCTCCGGCGAGGCGGACCGCACCAGCATGACCAACACCACCCCGCGAACCCATCCCGACCCTCAAAACAGTAGCAGGCGCACCGGAGGGAGCTCTACGCCGGCCATGGCGGCGCGGGCACGGCGGCGCACGGCACAACCCTAACTACGACGCGGTAAAGGCTAAAGCGGAGCGAGCATCACGCTCAGGAACTCACCGCGAACACGACGGTGTGCTTGGTGAAGGCGGAGACGGACTGGAACGGCTTGGCCAGGGTGAGGTCGGTGGTCGCGGTGCTTCGGCCGGCTCCGAAGAAGAAGAAGCCGTGCGGTGGCGCTGGACTGCTAGAGGCGAGGCGAGCATGCCTAGAAGGAGCGACAGGTCAAGGCGGAGATGTTAGCAAACGCAATTGGTACGAGATGCTACGGTGAGGATGAATTTCGCGAGCACGGCAAGGGCACCGGCGGTGAGCAGACGAGAGAAAAAGAAGAACGATGGCGGCAGGTGCGACTATATATAGCAGAGAAGGGTGCGTCCAGCTTCACCAGCTCAAGAACGAGGTCGCCACGGAGACGGCAACGTGTCACCGTGCGAGGAAGCGGCGAAGACGGTCGGCGGCAAGCAGCTCGGTGGCGAGCAGGAGGTGGCGCCCGGCTCCATTTTGATTTTTGAATTATTTACAGAATTGCCACTGAGTCCATTTTACAAATTACTCACAAATTTTTGAACTCTACAACTTTGCTTAAATGAACATTTTCAAATTCTGCCTCCATTTTGAAATTTGAATTTGTGGTGCATTTGAGCATTTGAATCATTTCAAAATTACTCCAAATTTTATATGTAAACTTTAAAAACTTTGAATACCAAAGTTGATCCTTATAAAATAATCTTCAACTTTGCTTTTTGTCACACCCCCAAATTCCAAATGAATTTTGAAATAGACAAAAGGGGCAAAAAAGACTTTTATGATTTAAATTTGAATTCACATTTGATTTGTTCACCCTTTTACTTAACTATGATTTTTGACCATTTACATGTTCCATTAGGGTTATTTGAGTCAATTGACACATGGTCTCACATGATCACATGAAATTTGACCCTTGTGGTCATGATCTTTATTTAGAGTTTTGGATCACATTACATCACATAAAATAACAACTTATGAAATAAAGCTTATTTAGTGAATGCATTCAAAATTTTCTACTTTATGAATGCTTTGCAATGCATATGATGACATGTCAAATTTTAGTGCTAGGTCAAAACACCAGAGGTGTTACAACCCTTCCCCCTTAAAGAAATCTCGTCCCGAGATTTAAAACCTAAGGCTAAGTAATGGAAAAGGAAATGTATCAAGCTAACACATCATAACTTTGTTCAAAAAGCTAGTGAGGGGGGTTTTCCATTCTTTTGACAAAAGAGACAAGTTACAATATAGACAAGGTATTGCAACTAGATAGAAGCGAAGAAGTCAGGAAAGTTTTCTTCTAAGTAATCGTCGGACTCCCAAGTAGCTTCATCTTCAGTGTGTTGGTTCCATTGTACTTTGTAGAACTTGATTGTACGTCTTCGAGTGACTCGATCTTTCTGATCTAAGACTCTAATGGGGTACTCGGCATAAGTCAAGTCAAGTTCTAGTTCTACATCACCAAAGTCGATCACTTGATCAGGTACTTGAAGACACTTCTTCAACTGGGATACATGGAAGATATCATGCACAGCTGACATGTGATCTGGTAGTTTGACGCGATAGGCGACTGGTCCACATCGTTGTTGGATTTGAAAAGGACCAACATAACGGGGCGCCAACTTTCCTCGAATCCCGAAATGATGAACTCCTTTCATTGGCGATACCTTGAGGTAGACATGATCTCCCACTTTGAATTCTAGCGGTCGTCTTAGTCTTTGCCATAGCCTGTAGAAGTTAGGGTAGGACTATAAGGATAGCTTGAGGATAAGAGGGTTAGCAAGAATGGGATTGACATTACTTACCCAACCACTTTTAAGGGGAATTATTATGCAAGGTGTTCAAGCATGATGCATGAATCGATCTTACGAATCCTAGTACAAAAGATTTATACAATCAAAAGTACTAGATTTTTTATACATAGGACAAACCTAATCATATTATCTGCCATGAACTTTCAAATAAGATAGGATTGAGGCTAGATCAAAGGTACGAAGAAAGAAATTTGAACTTTAAAATATCAAGTTTACTTTCTTTGATCCAAATCAATTTGAAGGTTTTCCAAAGTAACCTACGATGATCTTAGATAGGACCTGCTCTGATACCAGCTGTGGTAGAACCTCCTAAGAAATCGGGCCCACATGCATCTATTGTTGTCTCAACAGACCTCTGATAGCGTAGACAAGTTCCCAACAACTTAATAGGTCTGTCGGGTGTCCTCGGGAAACCCGAATCATCCACGAATCTTTTCCAAATAGGATCCCAATCACAGACATTGCAGATTACAACAGTTTTCAATATACATATCGGAGATTATAAAGCTGAAGACTTAAGTTTTAATATTACAAACCAGTTGTTTCAAACTTACAAAACCATAAGTGTCATACAACCATAGTAGCGGGATAACATTACATTAACATTATTTTTCACACAAACTAGTGCCTTGTCCAAAGGCCATTCATCATTCCTCATCGTCATCGACTTCAAACACTGACATGCAGCAGGGACCAAAACAAGCCTGGGCATGCGACTCACCTACAACAAGGGTTAACAAACCCTGAGTACGAAAGTACTCAACATGACTGACCCGACGAAAAAGGAGCGAAGGTCTTAGGGATGCAGGTGATGTGGCAAGGTAAGGATGTAGCAAGATTCAAAAGTTCTTTGCCAAAAGCTTACTATTTTTTCTCCTATTTTCAAGTTTTACCCCTAAGTCCTTTTAGTTCATTATCCCAAACTAAGTGTTCATATCCCATGTTCCAATCATTCTCATTCCATTCCTTTTCTCAAGTTTTAGTAATTCACCAGTCCTGCATTGCTTCTATAATGAATCGAGTCTCCATATCCGTGGAGCACCAGCAATTCGAATTGATTCAAGTCCTAGCCGGGGATTCCTTATCACACGACATATGTAGAACTTAATCTTGCATATATCAACCTCGCTACCATATCCTCCTATACTAAGCCATCTCCACGCCACCCGAGAGCACAGCACACCTCCAATTCGGCCACATTCCAACCATGAGGGTACACGCTACTCCTGCCATCTCTCCACTCCCAGTGCGTAGACATTCGTCTTAGTATTGGATTAGCCAAAGTAGGCTTACCGGAGTATGTGACCAGTACTATAAAGTGTCTCATTCAGAAGATCCACAATGAGTGGCCTTTAAGCGACATAGTCGGCAACATTACCCAATATTCAAGATAAGTCACACGACTAGTCTCTAGTTCATTCTATCTTCTTTCTTTCTTTGGCCAGTATGTCATCTTTGATTGTATCGAAACTTTTACTTTGAAAGCCTACCATAAAGCATACTAAGCAATTCTACGCCTTTGTAAATAAAATCATCTTCAAGGATGATAAACAATTAACAAGGTAGGCAATGCATCAAGTAGGTAACATTTGAATTAATCAACTTAATGCAATAAGTAACATAGGTGATAAACTTTTCAAAGTAAACAAGGTAATGCTTTAATGCATAAACCGGGGCTTGCCTTCGTTGACGATCTTGGGTTCCAGATCAGTACCACAAATATCAAATCCTGAGACAACCAGGGATTCTTCCACAACTTGCTCAACTAGGATCGGTTCACTCTCGATTCTACACGAAATAATAACACATGCTTCAACATGATGATAATGTAAACATGATGCTTTCATGGTGCATGAAACATAATAA